>VXBO01004799.1:102914-114354 GCA_013400135.1 Rhinoptilus africanus
TGGCGGCGGGGATGTACCTGGAGCACTACCTGGACAGTAAGGGCCGCCGGGGGCGGGGCCCAGGGCCGCAGCTGGGGCCGCCCTGGCGGGGACGCGGAGGGAGCGCGGCTCGGGGCGGGGCCCCGCGGGGGGCCGAGCTCTGCCCCGGGGGCTGAGCGCTCCCCGGGGCGCCCGCGGCCTGCCCGGAGCCTCTCGGGCGGCGGCCCTTGCCCGGCTGTCCCCGGCCCGGACGTGAGGGCCTCGGTCCCGCCCAGAGGCCCCGTCCGCCAGGGAGAGGTGTCTTGGGGCCGCTTGGAAACGGCGGCCGGCGCGGAGCGTCGGTACGGGCTTGCCCCTTCGCCTCCGGGGCCTGGGCCGCCGCTGCCGTCCGTGAGCGCCGCGCCGGCACCGGGTTTGTCCCCGCTGGAAGGAGCCCGGCGCGGCTCCGGCCGCCTTTGGGGAGCGGCGGCTTGGCCGTGGGTGGCTTTGCCGGGTTGCAGTGCGGGCTGGCGGAGCAAAGGCGGGGATGAGTTTTGTATCTGTAGGGAGGTGGTTTCCCCGGCTTCCTTCGCTGTAGGAGCGCTGTCACGTTTGGCCGGTGACAGAAGCGCTCTGTAAATGCCAACGGAGTTGGCGGCGTTATCGGAGTCCTTGCGCGATACCGTCCTGCTTTAAGATGCTTATAACGTTGTCAAGCTCTGGCCTTTTGGAAGATAAGACTTACAGTGCGTGTTTTCCCCGTCTGCTCTTAAAATAGCCAAGTAGGCTGATCGGAGGAGTTGGTTTCAAAGGAATGTACTAATGGGTTAAGACATAGTAACCTACTCTTTGATGAAAGCTCTTTCCACGTTTTCATAATGATCTGGTGTCAGCGCTAGAAATGGAGGAGCGTGGTGATGGGGTGGTGTGTTTAAGCGTGGTAGTACTGATAGCGTGTCTTTTACTTCACTACACCTAGCCAAGATAAATCTCTTGCTCTTTTCACATGCTTGGAAACATTGGAGCTTGGTTTCTTCAGAAGTTTTGCTACACTAAGTTTCCTCCAGCCCGGAGCTGATAATATGTTTATATAGAGACAAAGGGTTCCATACCTTGTGTCTGCGGTGCTGCTTTTGTCATTAGGAAACATAATTAAATTAAGAAAGTTCCAGAACCAGCATAAATTTCAGTGAAAGCTGAAAAGAATCTCGAAGTGGACAGGAAAGGATCTAGGAGTTGTGAGGAACGAGGATGCGAAAGTCAGGAAAAGAGTTGGATGAGGGGGCAGATTGTTAGGGAGGAGCAAGGAATGCTGAGCAAAGAGGTATGTTCTGCTTTTCTCATTCCTTTATGGAAGACTGCAGTTGGCTGAGGCTTCTCAGCAAAGATGGCCAGGAGTTGGGACGACAGGGGGGTAGGCAAGAGGGGAAAGAAAGAGATGGACAACAAGTAAGCGCCTGGGGGGGATGCAGGGGTTTCCTTCTGGGAGAAGACAATTGTATTTTCAGTGAGAGCTGCAGTGTGAAGATAAAGGAGTGAAAGACTGGGATTTGCGGATGGTAGGCAGAGATGTGAAAGATGCAGCACTGAGTGTGGGGAGGTATGTATGGTAGGTACCAAGTTGGAGAGGAGGGAAGCCGTGGGTGAGCTTGGTGGCTAGGCAGTGTTCCCACCAAAGCCAAACACTTCCGGATCCCATTGTCACTGTCAGCTAAAATCAGTGAACACCCTGGAAACTCCTGTATTCACCTCTAGGACAGGCACGCAGAGAAAATGACAAACTCTTTATTTTCTCTCTCAGCTGAGATGTGTGGTCCTACAACTGAAAATTGAATTAGAGGTTCTCGTCCTGTTGAAGGTGGATGTGTTAATATGGTGATGTAGACTGTCATTTTTAAGGTGTCTTGCTTAAAAAAAAAACCCAAAACCAAAAATTGTGCAATCTAAAAGTACCAAAAAAAAAAAAAATCCAGCTACAGAGATGCTAGGAAGAGAAAAGCAATCTTTGCTGTGACAGTTTAGCCAGTTTTTGCATACTCCTAGAGCTCTTAAGGCCTTTCTCAATTTTGTCTGGTGTCCTTTATAGTATATGCAACGTTATTTGCCTTTGCTGGCTAATTGCAAGACAGTTGCTGTTGCTTAATTTAGAGTTCCTTTCAGAAAAGCACATCACATGAATTGTAATACTTCCACTCAAAAAGCATCCATCTCAGTCTTCAGTAAGTTTGCTGATAGGATTTCCTGTCATGGTTTTTTGACTTTTGCCTGTAGTTAATTGTCACATTTCCAATATTTAGTCAGTGCACTTATAACACCTTTTACCTGCCATGTTGAAGTGTCCCCTTATTAAAAGTTTATTCCTTGTGTAGATTGTAATTGATTAAATCTTAACCTTTTTTCTGGTAACTTAGCAGGAAAAAAAAAACAAAGGAAAATTGCCTGCAATAATATGTCTTTCAGTTTTCTAATTTGCCATCTTTTCTTCTCCAAGCCTGCTCTAACCTTTTGACATCCTACCTGAGCTTCTGGCCCTCTGAAAATGCATACAGTCCTTTAGTAACTGGTTTTCTTCATAGTACTAACTAAAGAAGGCAGGTTATCGTTCTTCTGTTGGGTATGCCCTTAATCCCTGTTCGACACTGCATTTCATCTGGGAGCTCGTATTCAGGTAACTATCTACCGTAGTATTGATGCGATACAGTCTTCCTGTTTCTCAGAGTTACGGTCCAGCTTCCCTTATCCATCTCTTATATTGCCTGTTCCTAAATGTACTACCCTCTGTAAGACTTCATGGAAAGTGTCTGTTTGCCGTAAGGCCGTCTCTTGCTGTCTCAGTGGTCCCTTCCTTCCGTTCTCGTTCTTCCAGTCTGTATATTACTTCCGAGTGACAAACTTTTCTTTTGTTGGGTCAAGAGCTTGTGTGTGATTTGCATGAGTGGTGCAGCCACTGCTGGTAGTTCTCCATAACGCATTCTAAAGCCTTACGTAGCCATTTGAAGTACTTTTAATATATCTTATGTTTGGTTGTTGGTTTTTTTTTCATATTCTACCTTGTTATGCCAGATACTTTCTGATACTAAGTTGAGCATTTGATGCAAATTGTAGCTTAATCACTACAAAAAATTACATTCACTGATGAAATGTATATTCTTACCAGAAAAGGTAGTCAGGCAAATTTGTTTTAACACTTAATCTATATTTTCACTCTCATTTAGTTTTTTGAGATGACCTCAATCAGCTATTCCATTTCTTTTCCTGCGTGCCTGCCAGCATTCAGTTTCTTCCTCACTTCTTCTTTCTTTTTATTTTTTTAAAATTATTTCAGTATTTTAAAATAATTAGGTTCAGTTTTAAAGTAGTTCACTAATGTTCCAAAGCTTCCTGAAAACTGATACAAATAAATAGTCCAGAACCTTTCGTCAGCTCTTACAAAAATGTCTAATATTTACATTTACTTCTTGGAATGGAATTTTTTCAGTATTATAGTGCTAATGCAGACACGGGTTTCAGTTGGGTTTTTTTATTTTTTTTTCCTCCCACAGAGACTTTCTTTCATATTGTTTACTGGCTGGATCTGCTCAGGGAGTGAATGAGGAGTGTGTGATGAAAGAGGGCAGTTGTTTGTAGGACCTCTTCAAATCCTTGAAGAAAGGAAGGTGTATAATGAATTGAAGACTGTAGGAAGAAAAAAGGTGGCCTCATGTTTGAGGCAGTTGAATACCACTCTGACAAAGTGAGTTTGATGTCTGTGATTGTTTTGAGGGTCATGCTTTTCACAGGTTCTCCTCACATAGGTTGTGCTTCCCTCAAATTATGAGTGACAATTTGTAGTCAGAAAAACGCAGATGTGCAGAATGCTCATAGCTGCAGCTGAAGTCTGTTCTGAACAGATAATTCTGAAGAGTCAGGCTACGTAGCGTTTTTAGACATTTCAAGAGGTGCATTTGTAATTAGCTGGCCTTCTCGGCTTTAATCTCTTTGCCTCAGTAAGTCTCTTGTCCTTCATTTTATTGGTAAGGGAAGTGGGCTACTCCACAGCAGCATTGTGAAAAAGCATTCTCATGTCACAATAATGAACGCCTTGAAAAAGTAATTTTCAGGTTGAGGTTTGGGTCGTGTATGTGTGACTCAGAGAGCATGAGTTTTATTTTATTCTCTTTGTATGTATGCAAAGAGAATAAAAACTTTGAATCACCGCTCAGTCATTGGGAATGAGAAACACCTTGTATGAAAATCTCATGCAGTTAAGTAATTAGAAACTGTCCGTTAAAATGCATGAGCGGTCTAACAAAGCTGTGCATACAGCCTCTGTTGTTTCAGTTCATGAATTTTTAGTCCTCTACTTCAGACATCTAAAGTTCTTTTCCAGAAGATTTTTGTGGAATGGACAAGTTAACAGCAGTTCTCTTAAGAAACTGCCAGACACCTTTTACTAGCTCTGGTATTTCCGTAGCTTTTAAATCCTTGCTGTAATTTGAAACTGGGTTTAGAGGTAGGATGAGACATGCCTTGTCTTTGCTCTAAGCTGTTAGTTGCAAAGTATGTCTGTCTGAAATGCGGTCTGCTCCTAGCAGGTGTTTTGGCAGCAGAAAAATACGCATGTTCCTTCTCTGCTGAACATCCTGACAGAGGAACTCCTTATCTTGTTAACTCTGATCACCTTCCTTCCTTCATCCTGCTGAAGCTGCCCCTTCAATGACTCTGCTGAGCCAAAGGATTCGGGGAAGGAGAAGAATAATGTTTCTTCTTCCCAAGTGTTTTATTTTGAGCACGGCTCTTTCCTCAGTTCTCTTCAGTGGCTGAAGTTAAGCATGAAAAGATTTCAATTTATTCAAATATTCTCCTCCTCCTGGTCTCTAAACCATTTTGTGCCTGCTTCTGAGGGAAGAAAGCAGGAAGCTGAAGCGCTTTCGCTCTCACCAAGAAAGGAGTGCAACTTTAGTAGGGGAGAAACTGTGGGTTCAATGGAGTTAGAGATGTAGAAAGGAATGGAGGAAGAATTAGAAGGAAGAAAAAATCGTGCTTCGTGATGAGAGGATTGGATTTGCATGAAGACACATTAGAGGAATTCGTGCTTGCTCAGACTTAGGTCACTGTGCTTGGCTCAGTATTTACTCTCGTACTGGGTTAGAAATACTGTAGAAAAAGTGAAGGCTTTGAGCGGGAGAGAGGAAGGGTGACTAATACAGATTTTCCAGAAGATGAGATGCAAATACTGAGTTTTCTTCATGTTTGGAATTTTCAAGAGGATTACAGATCTTCTTTACACTAGACATGCCTGAAGTACGTATATTTGGAAAACAGTCCCAAATAGTTTTCTGTAAGTCTCTGTTTATACGTGAATGCCATGAGTGTAGGGATTATCTTCGTAGTAGAGGGAGCTGCTGTACAACCACATTTATTTTCTACCACCAGTGCTTCCCTGTTTACTAAGTAGGTGTACGTGGTGACAACACGCAAGTTTATCTTTTATGGCAACAGAACCAAGGCACGTACCTCTCCTCAACTCTTTGGTGCCTGAATTTATTATGAAATGACCTTTCTGCTCACCTACCTGTTCTCTGCTGCTGAGGATGTGTCTGCCCGGTTGCTTACATAGCAGAGGTGAATGGAAGGGTCGTGTTTGTGGACGTGCTTTCTGAAGCAAACGGCACCTTCTCTGCTGGTTCTGGCCATCACTCTCCACCACGTATATTCCTGCCTAGGCTAATGAGGCTGTTGCTTTATTTGCCTTACTGAATGGGGGGCACATGTTGTTCCACTTGGGAAGTGTGTGCTAGACTGTAAGGAAGTTTAAATTTCTGTATGGTTGAACTGGTGTGTTACTGAATAAATTTCAGTATAAAACGTTGGTAAGGAATGGGTAACAAAACAAGAAAAAACTGTTTCCATCTTCTCCCGCCGCAAACCTTTGAGGAACTAGATTTCGCCAACATTTGGCCTAAATTAGATCTAAACACTTGGAAGAGTCATCAGCAGAAGGCTAGTGATCTTGGTGAGCGTGAGAGGTGGAAGGATGCTGCTGGCCTGTCTACTCAGGTGGCTGCTTGATATTCATTCTGTTGTCTTGGAGGCCACCAGTCAGGATGCGTTCCAGGAGCAGACACTAGGACATATCTGCCTCAGTGGAGAGGATGATGGAGACAGCAGGCTTAGATGAGGAGTCCTCAGCTGGTAAGTTGAAACAGTACCATGTAGGCATTTTCTTTGGGGATTTTCCCCTTTTTTTATACTGATGAGGAAGGCATCAAGTTTCCTTTGCTCCTTCTTTTTGCATGTGTCTTTGGGCACATAGAGTTGCACCGGTTCATGGCTTGTCAATACTAGAAAACTTATGCCAGCAACAGAAGCAGCATACACCCTTTTGAAAGCCATCATCTTTCTCCTACAGCTGACACGGAATGTCCTTTCATTCCTTGATAACATTAGCTAACCCAGTAAAATAGGATTATTCTTTCAGAATAGCTACATCTGTCTGGATAGCTTCATCAAATGAGGGTATAATGTATATTGTCATCTTAATACTCTTAGAGGGCATGGGTGTGATGGCAGGACTTGCTGTAGGCTAGTCCTTGATTCCTTCCCAGTCCTGGCTGCGTTCCACATTCCCCAGCAGTTCTTTTATCTCTCACTTTCCCAATCATCATTACTTTTATCCCCTCCCCAGTGTAGCATGTAGCCATACGCTCCTGTTCTTGTCTCTGAAGTTTCTCACATCATACTTCAGATATGCAAATCTCTTTCTAAATTGTTTCTATATTCAACACTGGTTTGGTGTAGTGAAAGATGCCTTTCACCTTACTGAGACTTTGGATTAGTTGCGTCTGTGATGCAGCACACATGATCTGTGGAAAATTACAAAAGATCACATGCAGGGGAGAGGATTTGGTGATTCATAGGCATCATTTGTTTCTGTGTGAAAGCTATTGGCACGGCCCACACTAAGCTAATACATTTATTATTGTTAATGAGCAGTTTATTTAGAATTGATTTTGGTTTTGACTGGTATTTTTATCAGAGCTGACACAAGATCCCTTTACAAGACAAAGCATACTGCGTTTTCTCTGTGTTTCCTTACGTCCCCCACAGCGAATCTGATGTGACCATTTTGGCAAACAGCCCTGTGGTCTCTTTGGTGGTTGTCCCTCCCTTTGGAGATCCGTGACAGGCTGGGAAATCCTGGAGTGGTGCAAGTCTCGTTTGACATGTCAGTCTTCCAACTCCTCCAAGCCTCTGAAATTGAGGTTGATCTTTAACATAGCAATAAAGATCCCTTTTTCTGGGACTTAACAACATTGCCTACTATCTTGGCAGTGAATGCTGTAGTAATGAACTAATATAATAAAGACAAAAAGAGCCCTCCCTCCCCCAGAAAAGGGCCCACTTTTTGTGGGAGTATCGGGTTTCTGTGGCTGTTACATTGACTGTCGTTGCTGACTGATACCTGTTTCTTAGACAGTGCCTGCAGTAGATGCGCCTGCGTGGACTAGTCTGCAGTGCACTGGCCCAGAGCTCGGGTTATATGGCATGGCCACAGAATTCCTGGGTGTCTGTGGGCAAGTCAGGCTACTGTGCACCCCAGTACCCCAACTGTGAAAAATGTGGGTAGTACTGTCCCTTACAGAGGTGTTGTGAGGATAGTGTGGCAGTTCAGGTTGCAGATATTGCAAAAGAACTGAGCCATATATAAACAGAGAGAAAGGTATGTATTATGCTCATGCTCCAATTTCAATAAATTGTGCAGTAAGATTAACAATTCGCTTAGAACGCAGGATAGTAGAAACAGTGCTTTAAAAGGGTTATACCCTCTAAAAGGAGGGATGCAGGGATATACAAGACATCCTTCCCCCTAATGAGGAAGCAAGGAAGCTCCTGAGGATTGCTGTAAGTCAGTTGTCCTGCAGTATCCTTCAAATGCTACAAAATTATGAGAATCACGGAGTACTGAAAAGTCCTGTGTGCTTCCCACGCAAGATCCCAGTCAATTTCCTCTCGCAGGGTGCAAAGAACTTACCCTCTCATTGTGGCAATCCCCGGCACAAGCAGGACTGGTTTGATTACCTTCAGTGATGTGTTTAACGTGTTTGCTGAAATCTGTACTATCTAATAAAGGAACTGTGGTCCTGTTTCAAGATGTATTTTCACATTTTTTAATAAATTTAAGCATACATCTGAATGTGGTAGGTGAACAGATGGGAAAGGCACCGTGTATTTGTATAGTGCTTGGTACAATGGGTCTCTTTTTAGGAATTTGCACACTGTGACAGTACAAACCCATTGTTTGGCACGGTTAGAAGACATGCTATGGGAGAATGAAGCATAGCGAAAGTTATCGGGTTGTGTAGGCTTGCTCTCTGTGTGTGTATGTCAGAGTTAACATCGGAGTTAAGTAGCTGAGTATCAGTTGCCTACGCTTGATACGCCACATGTGTTTCTAAAAAGACATAAATAAAATAATAATTGGAAGGGAAGGAGAGTGGCAGTAGATTCTGACTTTTGGAGAGTGGGAGTGCATGTTTCTTAAGGGAGAAGACTGCATGGTTATGGAAGGCTGCAGAAGAATGAATGGGGGAAGGAATGACAAGGAAAGAAGAGCATCAAGGAGATGAAAGAATGGGGGTAATGAATGGATAAGAACCGAGGAAAGGAAAGACAAAGGTAGGTAGAGTGACTTTTAACTTGTGATAAGAAATGAAAACAAGGTAAGAAAAGGAAGGAGTGGGAAGAATTCAGTGAGCAGCCTGTGCTAATGCTGTACAGGGCGATTGTGCTGCAACAGGAATGAGTGGGGCACAGTGGGTCTGTGGGGATCTGTGCCGGTGTGGAGGTAATTGCATTAATGCCAGCCCACGCTTCAGGCCAAGCTCCTGGCTTTGCTATCACTTTCTTTACTGTGCATCTTCCCCATTCTCCTCTTCCTCTCTTGCTGATACGCCATTTGTGTTGAAAGACGCCCTCGCTTTTCTTTATTTTTCTGTCGGATTGTTGCCTGTCTGGGACAGAGTCACTGCCCTTCACTGCCCCCTTCTCTAGTGATCAAGGAAGCCCATAGGCTGTGTTTTCTTTACTACGATCCGTTTCAGAATGAGAATTATTTGGGTATTTTACAATCTGTAGTATTTAGTCATGAAAAGTTGAGGTGCAGCAAGGAAGAGCAAGCAAATTGTAAAGGGAAAAAGGAGAAATTCAGGAGGAAACAAAATTACATACGTAACATGAATGTTTTTAGATAGTCTGAGGGAAAGTGTGTTGTGCTGGTAGGAATGAGGAAATGGAAACTTTAATGTTAGGCTTGTTTTTATGGAACCGTTAGGGTGATGTTGATAGCCAGCGCTGCGCAGACCAAGCAATTTCAGTGAGTGTTCTGATCACTGTGATAAAGTCTGTGATGAAGAGCATCAGGGTTTTTTTAAGGGTACGCAGGAGCTTTTGAGTTAAGCTGCAGACAGTAGAAAACTTCCCCATAGCTAGATTGAACTATATGCCGTACAAATAGTTTGTTGCTCAGTTAAAACTTGCGTAGCTGCAGCTTTATCTCGTTATGCTTTTTGTTCTTGCCCAGCTCTCACTGGATGATAATTTGTAATGGTGTACGCAGCTTCTTTCCACTTCTCATTGCATAGATAAAGCATCTTAGTAACAGTTCTTGCTTATAAAGTCACTGTACTGTCAATTGTTTTGCTTTCTCCCAGTTATATTGACGAAGCAATTGCGGAACGTTGGTCCAATAATAGATTTGCAGAGTGAAAGATTTTGCTGGGGTTTTACGAAATTACTTTGCCGGTTTTAGCAGGGAAAGAATTTAAATGACTGGGGTTTGTGTCCCCAGTCCCTGTGGAAACCTGCCCAGCTAATGAGCCTCTGGAAGATCATTGCTCGTGGGTGCTTGACTGGTAAATGATCCGCCGATTGTGCCTGTGCAGAGCATCTGCTAGGCCAGAGACAGAACTGGATGATGCCTCTCTCGATACCACACCACGGAGGCAGGTAACGAGGCAGGGGAGCCACTGTCCTGGCTGCGGGACTGGCAGGGAGGGGAGGAGGCGCTGGGACACAGAGTCTCTGAAGGATGGATGGCAGGGCCTGAAAAGACAAGGCCAGGCACGTAGAGGCAAAGGGAAGACTGAGGCTTTCCAGACGAGGGCATGCACTGGTGTTAGTGGTGGTGGCAGATTTCTACAGGAACGGCTGTAAAAAACTGGAGCGTGGTCCCTGTCAGGTTCTGTTACAGAAGCAAACTCTTTCCTGAGTTTCTCCTGCTGCGAGAACATCACTGCGAAACATGGCCATAACCTTGTGTGGGGTTGTTCTGCCTGGAGAATAGCATCCTACTGGTTTTTGTGCTAGCTCAGGTGCTCACTCTATCTAAAGGTTTCTAGCCCTGCTGAGAGAAAACTGACTGTATCCAGTGGAATTTGTGCCTTTACCGACTTTCCTTTTTAGAAGGGGAAAAGAAAATACATTATTCTTTTTGTTAAAGCTACAAAGTCAAGAGTGTAGAAGTCACGATCTTCCAGATTTAATAAACTCGGTGTAAATTTGACATACTGTGTGCAGTGCAAAACCAGATACTCTTTTCCTCTAGAGGATACCTGTCTTGTTTTCTGCAGGGGATGCTTTGGAGAGAAATGAAAAGTAGCGTGCTGCAGTGTGACCCATGTTTCATTTGCTGTACAAATTGAAAGGTTTGGAGTTGACGAGGCTGGGGATGGCAGGAAGGAAAGAAGGCATGGTCTTGAGCTTTACAAGCTGGATTCCATCCCTGCCGTAATTTCCCTTTGTCAGCAATGGTAATTTTCAGCATTGTGTCCCCGTTGTCTTCTGAGATACTTTTTTGAGTTGTAGGGATGTAACGTGGTAGTCAGCTGCTTGAACCTTGCGTGAAGTCTGTCATGCTGGACAAACGTGGAAGTATCAAATTTAGGAATGTGCAGACAGCCTTAATTTTTCTGCTTACAAATTTTTTGAAAATTTAATTTCACACTGTTAACTGCTTGAATGGAAGGGGGCGATGTGTATGTGCTGGGTGATTATGTATCTGAGTGCCTAAGGACACCTACTATCTGAGCATTTCTCAGATATTTAAAATAGAAATGGCAACAGAAATCTGTTGAAGCAGTAGCTTGATTACTTATAAACATTCTGTGTGTAACTTTCCATATTCTCTTTGTGTGAATAAGTTAAAGGAACAGCTTCTGAGCACAGTGAGGCCCACGGTTCTTGTAGGAATTAATTCCATGGTCCATGTGTAGTACTTGCTAAAACCTGCCTCTTGCATATGGACCTTCCCTGCCGGCTGGTTGCTTTCCAGGGAAGTGTTTCTGCTGTAGAAACATGTGGCAGTGAAAATAGAGACTGCTGCCAGGACTAATGTATTAGACAGTTTTGATGATTTTTGATTTCACTTACATTATATCTGTGTTGGAGAGTGTGTTCCGGAAGGAGGCATGCTTATGTTGTGTTTCTGAAGAGCCTTTTTTTT
>VXBO01004799.1:114438-130002 GCA_013400135.1 Rhinoptilus africanus
TTTTTTTTTTTTAATTAGATATAAGGGTGACAACAATCAAGCTTGGACTTCAGGTTAATGCAGTGACGCTAGATCTCAGTTTGATTAGACAGGCATGGAAAAATGAGAATTTTTTTTTACCAGCTTTGTCAGTTGAGCATCTGGTGATGCCTTAGGGAATGAGTAGCATAGTGCATTGAAAATTAATTGACTATCAACTTCACATTGCTCATTCAGAGCCCTACGTACATTTATTATTCACAACGTATAGCATCATTTCAG
Source organism: Rhinoptilus africanus (assembly GCA_013400135.1). NCBI lineage: Eukaryota > Metazoa > Chordata > Aves > Charadriiformes > Glareolidae > Rhinoptilus > Rhinoptilus africanus. Next base: position 114,700 of record VXBO01004799.1, read on the forward strand.
GTGTTGGACAGACCACACTGGGATTATGGTGCAGAAGGCAGAACAGGGAACACGTGGCAGAGGGTTAGGACTGCTGTTCACTGCTCCCCATCTTGTCTCAAACTTGCTCTTTGGCTCTGCGCAAAGTGTTGTGTGTCCCCTATATTTAAAATTGATGCCCTCACTTTTTAGTTAATTAGCATGAGATCAACTTTAATTTTGACATCCTTGTGTAGAAATAACTAAATGGCATTATTTACCATTTTTTTCATTACTGAATGGAATTCTTGGATGGATGCATTGTATTATAATGACCGACTTCACTACAAATTTGGGGGTTCTGCTTTCTTGATGTAGGCCTTTCTTGCGTGGCAGCGGTTTCCTGTTAACTAGTATGTATTATAGAACTATGCTCCTGCATTAAATATATGATGTTTCTATAGTCTGTCTGCTTTGGAGTTGACAACAAATGGAAGCAGGCTGATGTGCACCAGGAAAGGGCGTTGGGAATCGCTGGTGTGGTGTATGTGTTGTTACCAGTTAGCTTTGTTCCTGCCTTGGCACTGTGGACAGGAACCTGACTTCTCCTTGTATCCTCCTTTCCCTGCAGGTATTGAGAACCTGCCATTTGAATTGCAGAGAAACTTCCAGCTTATGCGAGATCTGGATCAGAGAACGGAAGGTAAGGTTTAGAGATGGTTTCGTTGACAAGACAGGAAGTATGAAGCTTCACCAGCTTTTCTTTCCTTTGCCGTCGGCAGGGGGATCTCAGGGCAGGGAAGGAAGCCTACAGCTGCTCTGATCCTTCAGTCTCTCTTAATGGAGGGCATTGTAGTGTGTGTGTATGTGTGTATTTATGTATTTAATGGTAAATTTGTTTCAGACCTCAAGTCAGAGATCGATAAGTTGGCCACGGAGTATATCAGCAATGCACGGACTTTGTCTTCAGAGGAAAAACTGGGTCTTCTCAAGCAAATCCAGGAGGCCTATGGGAAATGCAAGGAGTTTGGGGACGACAAGGTTCAGCTGGCTATGCAGACCTACGAGATGGTATGAAGGGAAGTGTCTAGTGCTTACCATAGGAAAGGCTGTACTGAAGCCCCCAGCCTGGAAGGCCCTTATCTCTCTTTCAAGGCCCTAACCACTCTTGCTTCTCAGCTCTTAGTGCAAGCCCCGTGCCCTCTTCTCTTTGCCCTCTGGGGCTTTTTCTTTGGTAACTCCTGTTCACTGTCGTCTTCGCAGGTTGATAAGCACATCCGGCGGCTGGACACAGACCTCGCTCGCTTTGAGGCAGACCTGAAGGAGAAGCAGATAGAGTCGAGTGACTATGACAGTTCTTCCAGCAAGGGCAAGAAGAGTGAGTACCACCACTGGGCTGCAGATTGATACAGGAGGCAGCCAAGTGACTATGGAAGTGGTGGGGATGAAGGCAGGCACTGGAGTGGTACAGATCAAAGACTGTTACGCTGGAATCTGAAGGACAGGTAAAAAGATGCTGACCTGGGCTCTTCTTGTGTGAGCATATTCAAGGCCGCTAGATAAAATTAAGATGGGGGTGCATGGCCTAAAGCCAACATACACTCCAAAGTATCTTAGTGCTGGAGAGCTTGTTACTGTCAGGTGTCTGTTTTGATGAGGTGGCAGATGCAACACTTTTTTCTCCTCTTACCAGAGGGCCGAGCCCAAAAAGAAAAGAAAGCTGCCCGTGCTCGCTCTAAAGGGAAGAATTCTGATGAGGAAGCACCAAAAACTGCCCAAAAGAAATTGAAGCTTGTCCGCACGTAAGTGTTTAAAAGATTTGTGGGAATGAGGAGCAGCATGAAAAATCAGACCAAGGGAGGCCTAAACAGGCTTCTCTGCAAAGGATTTGATACTCATCCAGACATGATGGTGTGTCCCCTGTCCCTCCTTGGGAAGCAAGAGGATGGAGGCCTTTTAATTTTTTTAGGGGAGTGTAGCATGATGGGGAAAGGAGGTCACTGCAGTAGAGGTTGGTGTATGTGCTTAAAAAAAAAAGTGGTGGCTCTGTCTGGCAAACAAGGGCATGGTCTTGGGAGACCTGAAGGGGCTCTAAGGCAGTTATTTTGTTGACCTACTTTATTCCTGTCCTGCAGTAGCACAGAGTATGGGATGCCTTCAGTCACCTTTGGAAATGTGCACCCTTCGGATGTATTGGATATGCCCGTGGACCCCAATGAGCCTACTTATTGCCTCTGCCACCAGGTCTCCTATGGGGAGATGATTGGCTGCGACAACCCAGATGTAAGAGCTTGCGCTTGATGGAAGTTGGGGTGAAGGGAGTGGGGAGAGTCTTGGCACGGAAAGTCTTGTCCTGCTTGGGTGAGGCCTGATAAAGCACGCAGTGACAAGAAGAGGGCTTACCTCAGGTAGTTTGGCAGGGCAGAGGGGTGGCTTGCTAGGGCCTGTTAAGTGCATCTTTCTTTGGGGTGTTCCTTAAAATCACAAGTTGTTTTCTTGCCCCCACACTTAGCAAGGGAGGAGGGGAGTTCTCCTTGCTAACAGTGTGTGGGTTGGGTGCGAGTCTTCATTCCCTGATTGCTGCTAGGGATTTGGGAGTCTTCGGTGGCCCAGAAGCAATGATTTCAAATGAAAACTGCTCTTTAACTGACTGTTCTCCATCCCAACAGTGTTCCATTGAATGGTTTCATTTTGCCTGTGTGGGTCTGACAACAAAACCAAGAGGAAAATGGTGAGTGAACAAGCAAACTGGAGGGCCCATAGGTCTTTGGAAAGGGGAGGTCCTGGGCAGCAGAAGGGACAGTACTGTATATACACACTTAAAGACCTCTTAAAAAGGAAAATTGGAATTAAGGCTTTGTCTGGGACCTTGGAAAAGGTCCTGGGGGACTGTATGTTCAGGGTTAGTATCACGCCATAAATGCTGGCTTTTTACTTCCCTTTCTACCAGGTTCTGCCCTCGCTGTTCCCAGGAGAGGAAGAAGAAGTAAAATTCCGTGAGCCCTCAGTACTGCTGCAGGAGCTCTCTTCCCCCTGCCAGGGCCTGGTCCCAGCTCCCCCAGCCCCTGGGGCCTTGGCTGGGGGGAGTCTTGCCCTGTTTGTGGTTTGGGCCGTCCCTGGAATGGTGTGTACCCTCACGGCGGTTTCGGTGTGTTCTGTATCCCTGGTTGCTTCCGAATCCCTAAGAGAGGCCCTCTCTGTATACTGTTCCAAACAGGTCTCTGAACCTCAAAGGGTATGAATGAGGGCACCAGGGTAGCCACCAGATTCCCAGGGATTCAGGTAGCCCCTGATTTTCCTTGGCTTTCCTTCAGCCTCCTCAGAGCTCATTGCCTACTCTCTGCTTAGAGAACAAGGCTATGGGATGGGGGAAGGAAAGGAGGTAAGTCTTTGGCATTTCAGGTCTTTGATTTTCCTGGATCTTTTTCAGGAGAGAGGGAGTAACCAGGCCACTTCTTAGTCTAGTGGGCTGGTTGAGAGACTGAAAACCTAATGTACTCCCTATCTTTAACCATTCCACTACTGGCATTGAGCAGCCTCTTTTCTTGGGGACAGGAGGAGGGAGTGTTTAGAGCTAGCACTATCTCTCTTATTCCTGGGGTAAACCTGCTGGTCTGGGAAGCGCATTGTGTGAAGGAGGAAGAATTTCTGACCACATGGGGAGAAATGGCTTGATCTAGACCGTCTTCCGGCTCCAAAATTCTGCCTTCCTTTTGCGCAGTGGTGCTTCTCCATTATGTTGATGATGGGAAGTTTGGGGATTCAGATCCCGCTTGTATAATACGGAATTAAATAAAGCTCATTGAAACACATACTCTGTTTGCCTTGCTGTCACCTCCAAAGTAAACTGCAGCAATTGGTCTCTTTACTTATTCTTTCTCTCTCAGCTCTGCTTTTATTCTAAATGAAGGATGTGGTACAGCTTTTTCACGTAACAATCCTGAACAGGTTAATAAGTGACGTTCTGCCTAAGTCAGGCTTGAAAAACGTCCCTAGTATACTTGCAAAAGGTTACTAAGCTTTCCAGTCAGTCATGCCCTCACAAGGCAGTGGAGATGTATTCATGGGTTTGTTGGATCATTTCCTTCATCAGTTGCCCTCTCTTAAATGAGGAGAGGTGGAGGTTACAGAAAGCCAACCCTCACTGTGGCTGTTGGGCAGCGCAGCTGAGAAAATAAGCCGTCAGGACAAACCACGTGCACCCAAGAGTGTGGATAGGTTTTCTGGATAACTGATAACTTGCTCTCTGGTGGGTCACTTTCACCTTGGATCCCCTTGTTGCCAGAAACTCCAGCTGCTGTTGCCGAGATAATGTCAGGCTGCAAAACAAGGACTGAAGACACATTTCTTAGTGTCTGCAGGTGACTGTGAGGAGATGGTACGTGCTGAGGCTGCCCTTTGTCTGTTCCATCGGCATGGCCTGGAGATTGATGAGCTGGAGTCTCTTCCTGCTTGTTCTCAGCTATTCAGGAGGGTTTAAGCTTTTCACCTGAAAGATTAAATGTTTTCCCCACAGAGATAACTTGTGTGAGGATCAATGGAACATTTTTGTTCTTGTAGTCATGAAGCCCAAGCTCTTCTAGGGGTTCATCATTAAAACCGTTCAGAGGGGAGAGCAATGCTACTCTCGCCTTGTACAGGGGCTTTGTCAAAGCCATCAGCTCCGAAGCTGATGCTAAGTCTTCTGTGAATTAGCATCGAGTCAGTCTTTGCTTTTGCTTCGAGAAAGGGTGCTCAGGTTCCCATTTTGCACAGGAAAAAAAACAGAGGTAAGTTATTTTCCAGGTGATGGTTCATATGGTTTGTGGTACCCCTGCCACAGTCTGGATCTCAGTCCCCAGATTGTCCTAAACTCTTTTCCTGGGGCTTCCCACCTTAAACAGAGGAGTAAATCCTGGAAGATGTCGGTTGTGTGTCTGGTACAGTCTTTGTAACAGGAGATGCTGTGTTGTCATCCGGTGCGGGTGAGAAGGCTGTGGCAGGAGAACAGATTTCTTCAGCTGGGGTTTCTCCAGATAGCAGCTGGGCGCTCAGCTGGCAGAACAAAGGGAGGATGTGCTCTGAACTTGCAAACGGGCTGTGGGCAGAGTGCAAGGTGACAAAGGACGCAAGCACTCCTCCAAGTCGTTTGGTTTTGATGGGATAGGGCACTAGCCTGTAACAGCCACCATTAGCAGCAAGCTTTCTAGGAACTGTGGGCTAGAGAGGTGGGTGAAGTGGTGGCCCTGTAATGGAGCCGCTGCTGCTGAAGGATAACTAGTTTATAAATGCAGGCGGTGTAACGTGAAAGCGGTGTGAGTGGGCAGGGGTGTGCTGCACACCAAACCGGGAAACAAGGTGGCACGTTGCCCAAGTGCTGCTTCCGCGCAGGAGCAACTCTTCAGGGTAGCTCTGATTTGGGAGACGCAAGCGTCGGGTCTCCTGCAGTCGATGTAGGATGGCGAGAGGGGGAGGTAGACCAGAATACTCCTCTTTCCAGGCTAAAGGGTTACCATTGTGCTTCTTGGGACACAGAATTGGAACATCCTGGTGACTTTTAATGCAAAACACATGAGAAACACCTAGGCTGGGTTCCCATTCAGCACCAGAAAATGGCAGGGAGTGCCAGGTGGGAATTCCACTTACCCACCCTGGTCCTGTCATTGCCCCCTGCTTCTGTCAGCCAGCGGCATGGAGCTTTCGGGGGCTGTCGGTGGCAGCTGCGGGAATGCTTTGAAGAAGACTTGGAGGAAGAGGGAATTTATACAAAAATATGGATGAAAGCCGAGAATTTTAAAGTGGCTTACAAGCACAAATGCAAATGAAAGGACATTAAAAGGACATTAAAAACTAACCTTGGAAGAGAGGGAATAAGGGCAGTAGCTGTGCAATATTTAATCCCCAAAGGGGGGAAATAATCAAATCAATAGAAGCTGGAAATTACAAAGTACAAAAACGAAGCCAGTGGGAACAAAGCCTGTAAGTGACAAGGCTAGAAACACAAGCAGCTTTTTTTAGAATGCCTTTTGTTTTTGATATAATTGAACATGGCACATGTCCATTACCAACTGCAGATAGCAGAATTGTCTGTAATGAGAGGAGGGGGAAGTGTTCTGTAAATATTTATTCTGTGTTGGTGCTGGTGTCATATGGGGATGATGTACTTCCTAGGCAAACAGTAAGGAGGGTTTTAAATAGCATCTATTGGGGCGACGGCTTTTTTGATCAGCAGTCTTCAGTAAATGGCATTTGTCGTCCTGTGAAAGCCACCCGAAGGCGTCTGTGGTCTGTCAGGGAAAGCCTACGAGGCTGGAAAAGAGCCAGTTCTGCGCTGCTCCTTAAGGATGTCAAGAAGGCTGCCAGAGCAGTCCAGATGTGAAATACTGAAACAGCAGAGAAGTAAATTGCTTCTCTTTAAAACAAGCAAGAAATCCAGGTCAACGAAATAAAATCAGTTTGACTGGAAATAGCAAAAAAAAAAGGTCAGTCAAAAATTACTTGATTTTTTTAAAAAAGTTGGGGTTTTTTTAAAGATCACCTCTATCCCTGTGGTGGTAATAGGATCTGGAAAGTTTACTTCACCTAGAATTGAAGTGCTTAAGAGGAGGATACGCTAAGTTAAAAGTCATTGTGAACTCCTTTAAAGAACTGCCCAGCTTGCAGATTTCCTGGAACAGCTGCCGGTGCAACATAAACACTTTCTAAAATGGAGCTGGAGAAATTGCCCTTTCAGAGGGACTGGAAATAACCAAGTTGATGAGAAGAGTCAAAAGTCTGAGTTTCAGGAAGCTGGAGCAGTGAGTACAACACAAGAGGGAAGACTTTTGCCAGCCTCTTTAGGCCCATTTATTAATAATAATTGGTCCTGTACCCAAGCGCCTGGTTTATCTTGTCCAGCTGTGATTGCCCCAACTATGGGCATCATTCTTTTTTCAGTGGTGCCCAGTGACAGGACAAGAGGCAATGGGCACAAACTTGAGCACAGGGAATTCCATCTCAGCATGAGGAGGAACTTCTTTCCCTTGAGGGTGGCAGAGCCCTGGCACAGGCTGCCCAGGGAGGTGGGGGAGTCTCCGTCTCTGGAGACATTCAAAACCCGCCTGGACGCGTTCCTGTGCAACCTGCTCTAAGGTGGCCCTGCTCTGTCAGGGGGTTGGAGTAGATGATCTACTAAGGTCCCTTCCAACCCTGTGATTCTGTGAAGTAGCGATGTGGCTCCTGCTGAAAGGTTTCCGTACATATATTTATATTTATTTATATAAAGTACCTATCACCATATTGATAAACATTCTTAGGAACCACTCTGTTGCTGAAGATCTTAAGGCTTGGTTCAAATGCTGGCCAAATCAGTCCAGAGATCTCAAGCTGTCAGCGGAGAAGAAAAACATTCCCAAGAGATCACTTGCTTATACTGGTTGAAAATAAGACCAGGTCCTCCTGGGATGTTTCTCACTGCAGATAATAGAGATACACATTGTCGGGAAGTAGTAGTTACAGGTGAGAGCAGGATTCCTTCCCTCTGACACCTACGGAGGAATGGGTGACACTTCCTCCAAGTCCCCAGAAGGAGGGATATGAAGAGTATCTAGTCATTCACTTGGCTAAGTGAAGCTTCAGCCAAAGCACAGCAGGACCTTGAGGTGGTGGAGCCCAGACCACGATGCAACCACGGTGAACTGCCTTGTCCGAGCTGGCGACGGGAGCGCTGACGTTTCGTTTCCCCCGGGGCAGGGCAAGGCACACCGGTGGCTCACCAAGCGCTCATCGGTAGAGAGTTTAACATCGCGTGATTATCCAAACTTCTGAGCAAGCGTAGAGCGAGGGCCCCGCAGGAAGAAGACCTGTCTGCTTTGACAGTTTCTGAGCTGTTTTCCTTCATATAATCAATCACGGCTCTACTTTTTCCCTGCCACCTGAACCAGGAGGACAAACTGTGGAGACGTTTAGAAGGTGAGCAGCAACACCCTCTACAACTCCCTGAAAGGAGGGTGTAGAGAGATGGGGGCTGACCTCTTCTCCCTGGGAACAAGGGATAGGACAAGAGGGAACGGGTTCAAGTTATGTCAGGGCAGGTTTAGATTGGATATCAGGAAACATTTTTTCACTGAAAGGGTTATAAAACATTGGAACAGGCTGCCCAGGGAGGGGGTGGATTCCCCATCCCTGGAGGTGTTTAAGAAAAGGGTAGATGAGGTACTTAGGGATATGGTTTAGAAGGGGTTTTTTGTCAGGGCAGGTTAATGGTTGGACTTGATGATCTTAAAGGTTCCTTCCAACCTCACCCATTCTATGATTCAAAACACCCCGGCAGCGTGCGATCCCTGACTGCTCTACAGCAGCAGCAGTAGGCAAGGAAGACTGCGGCATTAAAAGAGTTAAGACTAATTGGAGGAAGCAAAAGGTCCTATCTCTCTTTCCAAAAGCAACTGAAGGAAGTTTCTCCAACTCCGTTGCCTAGTAGTTACAGTATCAGAAGAAACATAGGTGTTTTTATCAAATAAAATGCATTTCATTTATAAAAATAGCCAAACATCTTGATTAATTTATGCTAATTTATGTTTATTCTTCTGAATACATAAAAGCAATTTAAATCTCAGTTTAAAAAAAGACATTTTTGCCCGAGTCTTAAGAACAGGCAAACCTATGCTCCTAAAGCCTAGTGTGAAAAAACGCTCAGCAAGTTGCCCGCTTCGGTCTGGTTTCGCAGATGTACAGTTTAACACCAGTGCTTTGGGTCACCGCCATTGAAGGAATAACTCATTCAAAGCTGAAAACCAGGCTGGAATTACTTTTTTTACACATCAACAACAAGCAAGGGAAAAAAAAAAAAGTGTGAGACCATGAGATTTCCTCACTCCGAAAGCCTGAATGATCTAGTCATTGGAAGAACTCGTTTAGTTACCACGGAAAGATTTAGGTGGGAAGAGACCTCTTTGGAGCTCTGTATTCCAAGCCCTTGCTCGCACTAGGGCTACCTTTGTGGTTAGATCAGGTTGTTCTTGCACTAAACCAGGCTGCCTGAAAAGATGAGAGCAGTTCCTTCAAGCGTGCTTTTATGGATCCTCTCCATTTTAGGTTGTGTTATTAATTCAAGAATCCATTTTTAAATGCTGGTTTTTGCAATCAATTAAATATTCCATTTTCTAAATGACAAGTAAAAAAAAATGCTTCATTCACTATTTCCTAACAAAATAAAATGTAAATTAAGTATCTGAATTAATGCATGTTATAACTGTACAGTGCTTGTATAAATGTGAATAGATTAACATATCCACCAAGTTCAAATGAGTGCCAATTTTAATGTAAAGTCTATATTTATCAGCATATTCGCATAGCGCTCAGCCAGTGACAGTAAACCTACCGAAATAAAGTACAACAGCAGAATGAAGATTATTTAACCTGTGATTAAAGTAAGCAATTCACATCATTTCAGTTTAAATTGCCACACTCTCTCATGTTTTTGTCTGTGGAGATGGAGATCTCAGCCCTGCTCTGAGTGGGCTGGTACCCAAACCCCTGCCCACAGGGCTGTCACTACCAGGATGAAGGTGTTGGGCTCTTGGAGTAGTTTCTGCTTCATGGAAGACCTAGAGCTGAAAGGGAAGAGGGCCTTTCCTTGGCTGCTGTGCTCTGACGGCTTCTTGGCTGGGCTGCCCACTCTTCCGCTGGTACCAGATGCCAGCTGATAGCAGCCCAGGAACGCTCCTGAGATGCACCTCCACAGCACTGGAGGGTATCGAAATCCACGTTCCATAGGCGCTGGGGTAGGGACTGCTGTCTCAGTCAGCAGCTTCGTTGTCCCACATCTCAGATTAACACTGTTCTCGTCTTCCACCTCTCCTTGAGTTTCCCCCGCCGGGATGTTTGATTTGTGGGCTGGCAGCTCAGCTCTGAACCTCTTTTCGCTTGTGACTTTATGGTCGGTGGTGGGGCCCGTGCTGTGCAGACAGAGAGAGCCGCGCACAGGGGCGTGGGGAGGGGAGAGCAGACCTACAACGGGCAGGGGGTTGTCTGTGCCCAGGGCTGTTTTAGCAGGGAGGCTCCTCGCCGCTGTCTGACGACTCATGTGAACGGAGAAAATGTGCTCTTCCTTGACGCTGCAGCCTCACGTGGGACACAAAAGTGTCACCCACAGAGCTGCAGCAAGGGCACCTCTGCAAGCCCGAGTTCCTGGGACCTGACAAATGATTCCTGGTTGCTAAGACCACAGCAAAACCATATGCCCTAGGAACTGGGATCTGGCAAGAGGCTGAGCCCGGTGGGCAAGGAGAGAGAGGGGACCCCAAGGAGAGATGGAGCCACTGCTGTTGGATGTTGTGGTCCCTGGAGTAGAGAGGGTAGAACTGTGATGGGCTTTGGAGCCCCTTCTCCACCCATTCACAGGGCTGCTTTTCTCTTAGGTGTTTGTTTTAATAAAAGAAGGTATCACAGTTTTCCCCTTCCTCTGGTGCTCTGGAAGGAATGCATAACCTGGTGTGTCTCAGGGGCTCTGTTGGCCCCTTCCTTAGTCTGCCCTAACAGATACATAAGCGGAATTGCTCACAGCCTCCTCCATAAGCTAAAAGCCTAGCAGTTCTTTTCTGGAAGCATACTGATATACAAACATGTTGCAGTGAACCGCACTATTATGGCTGTACCAGTACTCTGATTTTTTTCACTCCAGCTAACATGAGAAAACAGATTCAGGTATTTTTACCAAGATTTCCTTTCTGAAATCACTTTTTTTCCCCACATAACAGGTGGTTCCCAAAACGGTTTTGTCACCTCTGCTTACATTTCAAATAATTTAAGGCACATGCTTTCTAGGGATCCCGCTTTACAAGGCACTGAGTTTGGAATTCACAATCTTTGTAGCCTTCATCTTAGTGAGTTTCTTTTCAGCTTCAGCAAGACTTTTGACACAGTCTCCCATGACATCCCCATAGGTAAGCTTAGGAAGTGTGGGTTAGATGAGTGGACAGTGAGGGGGACTGAGAACTGTCTGAATGGCGGAGCTCAGAGGGTTGTGATCAGTGGCGCAGAGTCTGTTGGAGGCCTGTAGCTAGCGGTGTTCCCCAGGGGTCCAGTCTTGTTTAACACATTCATCAGCGACCTGGATGAGGGGACAGAGAGCACCCTCGGCAAGTTTGCTGGTGACACAAAACTGGGACTAGTGGCTGATACACCATAAGGTTGTGCTGCTGTACAGTGAGACCTAGACAGGCTGGAGAGCTGGGTGGAGAGGAACCTAATGAAGTTCAACAAGAGAAAGTGTAGAGTCCTGCCCCTGGGGAGGAATAACCCCATGCACCAGTGCAGGTTGGGGGTGACCTGCCGGAAAACAGCTCTGCAGAGAGGGACCTGGAGGTCCTGGTGGACACCAAGTTGACCATGAGCCAGCAATGTGCCCTTGTGGCCACCAATGGCATCCTGGGGTGCATTAAAAAGAGTGTGGCCAGCAGGTCAAGGGCGGTCATCTTCCCCCTCTGCTCTGCCTTGGTGAGGCCACATCTGGAGTGCTGTGTCCAGTTCTGGGCTACCCAATACAAGAAAGACAAGGAACCACTGGAGAGAGTCCAGCAGAGGGCTACGAAGGTGATCAAGGGGCTGGAGCACCTCTCTTATAAGGAAAGGCTGAGACACCTGGGTGTGTTTCGCCTGGAGAAGACTGAGAGGGGATCTCATCAGTGCTTATGAAAAATCTAAAGGGTGGGTGTCAGGAGGATGGGGCCAGACTTTTCTCAGTGGTGCCTGGTGACAGGACAAGGGGCAACAGGCACAAACTGGAACACAGGAAATTTCATCTCAATCTGATGAAAAACTTCTTTACCTTGAGGGTGGCAGAGCACTGGAACAAGCTGCCCAGGGAGGTGGTGGAGTCTCCGTCTCTGGAGAGATTCAAAACCCGCCCGGATGCGTTCCTGTCCATCCTGCTCCAGGTGAACCTGCTTTGGCAGGGGGTTGGATTACATGGTCTCTGAAGGTGCCTTCCAACCCCAGCCATTCTGTGATACTGTAATTCTCTGATTCCCTGAAGGGGCAATATAAGCCTTGCGGCAGAGGAAGGAGGGTCTGTGAGCCACAGTCCTGGGGTTTTCAAGAGGTTTTCAGACATTGCTGCTGTTGGTGTACTTTGTGGTGGGACACACAGACAGGAAAATCCCGAGAAAAAGAAGAGGTATTGAAGACAACAAAAGTGACCTGGAAGACCAGACAGGCCCCTCCAAAGCTCGGAATTGACATGGCAATGGGATAGTAACATGGAATATGCATCTCCTTTCCTTGTTCCAGCAGTGAGTTGTGATTCTGCTGCTTTGTGTCCTGACTGCCGGGGTCAGGCAGGCTGTAGGCCGGGGGATTACAGCCATGGGCATTGGCCCGCCGGCATCCAGCTCGCGCAGCAGCACCGTCTGCAGGGAACGCCATTGTGTGGTGGCTCTGAAAACAAGGACGCAAATCTGCCTCAGCGCACGAATTATACAGCTTGTAACGCATCACCGGTGGTACAGCCTTATAGGTGCCAAGGTAACCCTCAGAAATCGTAAAATACCGGAATTAACGTCACCCCTGTGCTGGGCATTGCTGACCACTGCAATTGCTTGATGCCGCAGTAGGGAGTAGACTCCACATTGGTGTATCCCGTCAGAACTACTGTTCCTCCTGTCCTCCCCCCTCTCCCAAAGATGACTTCTTTTTTGCAGAACCTTACAACAGGAATGCCCCATATAACCAAACAGCACAGCAGTTTCTTCTGCCCTCGCAGTCTCCCGACCCTGCTGGGTACACGCCACAGAGTAGCTGTCTCCTCCACACGCTTGTGGTCCTTCCCTGAAGGAATTTGACAACCTGAACCAAATCCAGGGTATGCCACGGTGCATGAGAGGTGCTAAGTAGCCAAGCTGTCCTCGCATCACTAACTGCCTTCTTTCCAAATACGCAGTAGCTCCCCATAGAGCATCAACCAAGGATGACTTCTTTGACAGCTCCTTCATCTTCTGCCGTGTGCTTGAGTTCTCAGTGTACAGCCAGGGACTCTGGTCCATTCATTCTTGTTTCCTGTTCTCATGCACCATAAATCTCGTGCTGGCACATGTAGGCAGAGGCTGTGCTGCCAGCACCTGACAGACATTAATAACACCGTGCGACACCCATGTTGGTGTGATTTCCTAGGTCGTGCCTTTCCATCAGCCATGTACTGAGGTCAGCACGGAGTTCCCGCTCAAGTCAGGACAACAGGAATCAGCCTGGGCTCTCTTGTTATGGGAAAGCAGAGGGGATTAAGAGAGCTGGGAAGCTGAAGGCCCTGGAGGTGTCTAAAATCAGCTAACAAGCAACACCTCTCAAGCTGAGCAATGGCAGACTAGGAATTGGCTACAATTTGCAAGCCCCGGCAGCGCTGCCTGTTTTAATGTGAGTGGCAAGAGCTAGCTGGGACAGTGTCTCCTGCTCACTGTGAGGCTAAGAAGCTGCAGAAAAACCCTGCAATTCATTGCTGTTGTTAAATGACCAGGCTTCTCGGAAGCATTGCCTTCCGACAAGGCACCTTAGAGCAGACTGCAGCTTGTCTCCTGCGAGGCCCTGCAGAGCTACGTGCTGTTGCCAGACACCTTTTTAACAACCCTCACGGCTGCAGGGATTCGAGTTTTCACCTTGATAGCCCCCATGGCCGTGCGGGCGACGTGTCAGCCCTGCCATGGCAGCACTCTCTGCATAGAATCACAGAATCACAGAAAGTGTTGGGTTGGAAGGGACCTTTAAAGCCCATCGAGTCCAACCCCCCTGCAGTGAGCAGGGACATCCTTAACTAGATCAGGTTGCTCAGAGCCTCATCCAGCCTGGCCTTGAATGTCCCCAGGGACGGGGCCTCCACCACCTCTCTGGGCAACCTCTTCCAGTGTCTCACCGTCCTCATTGTAAAGAACTTCTTCCTAATGTCTAATCTAAACCTGCCCTGCTCTAGTTTAAAACCATTGCCCCTCGTCCTATCGCTACATGCCCTTGCAAACAGCCCCTCCCCAGCTTTCCTGTAGCCCCCTTCAGGCACTGGAAGGCTGCTATAGGGTCTCCCCGGAGCCTTCCCTTCTCCAGGCTGAACAACCCCAGCTCGCTCAGCCTGTCCTCACAGCAGAGGGGCTCCCAGCCCTTTGATCATCTTCATGATCCTCCTCTGAACCCACTCCAACAGGTCCATGTTCTGCAGCGGCACTGCTGGAATTCCCTCTGTGGTTTGCCAGAGAAGCTACTTCTTCGGCAGTTGAAGACTCTGCCGGCTTTTGCCTGTGTCTCCCCTGCAGCTCCGCAAGGGTGTCCCGTCGCAGGTGGGCTGAGACCATGAGGTGCTGGGGCAGGCACACAGAGCCACTGGGCCCTCCCGCGTTTTGCTTACGGCTGTGGTTCCTGGAGCGAAGCTGCTGTGCCAAGCATTTTCTTTCCAACCACCTCCACAGCTGCTTCTCTGTGATGGTTGTGGTCAGGAAGGTGCCCAGCCGCAGGAAGCACTGTGTCGGCTGCTTCTCCACACGTAGGTGCACACATAGGGTGCTGCGTCTGTGCCCCGAGCTTCGGTGTCTGCAGTAAGAGCCAGGCACGGGCCACGGAGGTGTGAGTCTCCCTCAACATCAGCCCTGTGGGGACCTGGGACCTCTGTGTTGATGCTCCCAAGCCTCTTTCTCTGGCACCATTCCCCCTGCCTGCGGCAGAGGAAGACCTGCCAGTGCTCCCGTGACTCGCTAAGGGCACAGAAGGTGCCACAGCTGCCCAGCAGAAATCCAGATAAAGCCAGCTTCCCGCCGTGTCCTGAAGCAAGGTGGTGCTGGGATGCTCAGGAGGGAGGCATGGGGTGTGCATCCCCGCAGGCACCCCGCAGGCACAAGCCCCCGTGTCCCTGGCGCCCCAACTGTGATGCCATCCCCTTCGCATTCCGCCAGCGCCGGGGCTGCCATGCCGGGGAGCGGGGCAGACATGGCGAGGCTGCCCTGCCTGATGGGTGAGTGACACCCCTGCCCGACACCCTCCCAGCGCCACCGCAGAAGTTGCTGAGCATGAGGGGGGAGACAGGAGAGGAGGGAGCCCAGCTGAAGGCGAAGGAGGGAAAGGAGGGGATGGAGGGATGTCCCCATGGAGGGGTACAGAGACCCTGGTGTGGCGGAGGGGGTGGCTCACAGGGGTGGGCAACGGGGCCTCCCAGGCAGGTAAGACTGGTGTTTTGTGGGGAAAAAAACAACCAACAAAAAACAACAAACAAACAACAAAAATAACCCAAACAAAAAACTGAACAATCCCTCCCCCAAACCAAACCAAGCCAAAACAACTGCCAACCAACACACAAAAACCCCTAACTTTTAATTTTATTTCTTCCTTATTCTTCCCTCCTCTCCTCTCCTCTCC
>VXBO01004799.1:130743-158877 GCA_013400135.1 Rhinoptilus africanus
TCCTCTCCTCTCCTCTCTTTTTCCTTTTTTATTTTTTTTCACTTCTTTATTCTATTTTCTTTTTCTTTTCCTATTTTCTTTTTTCTTTCTTCTCCTTTTTTCCCCCTCTTTTTCTCTTTTTTTCTGCACCACCACCACCACCTCCCTTTTCTTTTTCCTGCTTTTTTATTCTTTTTCTCTGATGTTCCTGGCTCCCCCAAGGCCCTGCATCCCCAGGTGCTGGATCCCAGCACCCTGCTCAGCACCAGCAGATGGGAGCGGGCCACCCCACCAGCTGCTCTTTCATTCCCCCCCACCGCTTGCCCCTGTGAAGGGGGGGTTAATCACAGCCTGCCTTCTCCACCAGGGCTGCTGACCTTGCTGATGTCCTCTGCTGCTCCAGTGGTGCCTCCCGCTCCGGGCAGCCCCCTGTCAGACAGAGAGTACCGCTTCTTCTTTGCCCGCCTGCAGCCCCCCTGGAAGGCGGACGGAGCCTGTCAGCTGCGCCAGGCGCAGGGCTGCCTCAGCCCCCACGTCCTGCAGCTGGACCAGGAGGAGAACCACGGCCGTGTCCCCACAGGTAGGGCCGTCACCCCACCTCCAAGGGGCAGAGGCGGGTATTCGCTCCAGCTGGAGCAGTGCCGGCTGTTTCTCTGCCCCGTAATGCCGCAGGATGGCAGGAATGGTGGTGGGATGGGTCAGTTTGGAGTCTCTAGCCCAAAGGTTGGCTTGAAGCAGGGCACTGCCAGCACTAGAGCACCATGTCTTTGTGCAAGGGAGTTTGGTTTTGTGGACTCTCTGGGCACCTCTTCCAGTGCTGCACTGCTTTCCTGGACACAATAGCTTCTCCTAATCATAGAATCATGGAATGGTTTGGGTTGGAATGGACCTTAAAGATCATCTAGTTCCAATCCCCTGCCGTGGGCAGCAACACCTTTCATTAGACCAGGCTGCTCAGAGCCCTCAAAGACCAGCCCCCAGCCTGGTCTTGAACACTTCCCGGGATGGCGCATCCACAACTTATCTGGACAGTCTGTTCCAGTGCCTCACCACCCTCATAGTGAAAAATCTGTTCCTGATATCTAATCTAAATCTACCCTCTTCCAGTTTGAAGCCATTACCCTTCATCCTATCACTACAGGCCTTTGTAAAAAGTCCCTTTCCAGCTTTTTTGTAGGGCCCCTTTAAGTACTGGAAGACCTCTATAATGTCTCCCTNAACAAACAAACAACAAAAATAACCCAAACAAAAAACTGAACAATCCCTCCCCCAAACCAAACCAAGCCAAAACAACTGCCAACCAACACACAAAAACCCCTAACTTTTAATTTTATTTCTTCCTTATTCTTCCCTCCTCTCCTCTCCTCTCCTCTCCCCTCCTCTCCTCTCCCTTCCTCTTNCGGACGGAGCCTGTCAGCTGCGCCAGGCGCAGGGCTGCCTCAGCCCCCACGTCCTGCAGCTGGACCAGGAGGAGAACCACGGCCGTGTCCCCACAGGTAGGGCCGTCACCCCACCTCCAAGGGGCAGAGGCGGGTATTCGCTCCAGCTGGAGCAGTGCCGGCTGTTTCTCTGCCCCGTAATGCCGCAGGATGGCAGGAATGGTGGTGGGATGGGTCAGTTTGGAGTCTCTAGCCCAAAGGTTGGCTTGAAGCAGGGCACTGCCAGCACTAGAGCACCATGTCTTTGTGCAAGGGAGTTTGGTTTTGTGGACTCTCTGGGCACCTCTTCCAGTGCTGCACTGCTTTCCTGGACACAATAGCTTCTCCTAATCATAGAATCATGGAATGGTTTGGGTTGGAATGGACCTTAAAGATCATCTAGTTCCAATCCCCTGCCGTGGGCAGCAACACCTTTCATTAGACCAGGCTGCTCAGAGCCCTCAAAGACCAGCCCCCAGCCTGGTCTTGAACACTTCCCGGGATGGCGCATCCACAACTTATCTGGACAGTCTGTTCCAGTGCCTCACCACCCTCATAGTGAAAAATCTGTTCCTGATATCTAATCTAAATCTACCCTCTTCCAGTTTGAAGCCATTACCCTTCATCCTATCACTACAGGCCTTTGTAAAAAGTCCCTTTCCAGCTTTTTTGTAGGGCCCCTTTAAGTACTGGAAGACCTCTATAAGGTCTCCCTGCAGCCTTCTCCAGGCTGAACAATCCCAACTCTCTCAGCCTGGAGAGGTGCTCCAGCCCTCGGATCATCTTCATGGCTCTCTTCTGGGCCCACTCTTACAGGCACATGTCCTTCTTGTGCTGAGGACTCCAAAGGTGGACACAGGACTCCAGGTAGGGTCTCACCAGAGCAGAGTAGAGGGGGAGACTCACCTTCCTCAGCCTGCTGGTCATGCCTCCTTTGATGCAGCCCAGGATATGCTTGGCCTTCTGGGCTGCAAGCATACATGGCTGGCTCATGTTGGTGGCTGGTCCAAGCAGGAATTTGTAGAGTTTTTTTCCTCTTGTGTTATCTGGCAGCACCAAGAGGAGTTTAACAAGTCTTCTTGTTCTTCAGGTCCGTGTGGGCTGATGTTAACTCACCTCCCCATCTCCTCTTCACCCAGATGAAGAAACGCAGCTGCCCCAGCCTCTCTTCAGGGGTCACGGGCTGAAAGCCGGAGCCATTTTTATGCCTTCGCTGGGCTCTTCAGTTTTTCCACATCTCTGTTGGTGGGGTGGTAGAGGAAAAAAAAAACCCAGCCACAGTTTTCTAAAGCTCACTGAAGCTCATCATCTCTTCATAACAGTTCATTTTACAACCTCACCAGCTCCTTCCAGCTTGATCTAGGGTATAACACAGCAGCTTGGCTCCTGGGCTCTCATGGGCCTTTAAGAAAGCTTGAGCTGATAAGCTGCTTTTTTAAGTGTTTAACATTTCAGGAGCCAAGAAACATCCCAGTTCAGAAAGCGCCATAGCAACAGCACCCTCTAAATCTCTGCAATCATACTTTCCCTGCACCCCTGCACCAGAGAATTTAAGTGGCATAATTATATCTGTGCAGCTGAAAAACTTGCGACTACTTCTGTTGTATTTTTCTTCAGAGGAAAAAAAATAGGAGCAATTTTCTCATAAAAAAATATGTCTTTATATTTAGCCATGAACGTCAATGAACTGAATGATCAGCCAAGTGTGCTCATTTGGACTGCAGCTTGAGGGCAACTATTTCTTGCTTGTTTCTGCAGCTGTGTCAGGGGAACGGGTCCCACCCCACATCACCAGACCCAGGTATGGGTCCTGGGCTTCTCCCTCGCTTGCAGGCACCTGTAGTCCACAACGCCCTGGCACTAGGTGCACCCAGGGGCTATCCCTTGTTCCTCTCCTGGTGATGCCCTCCACAGTCCCACTGCTGCTGCCTTCAGAGGCTCAGCTGCCAAAAGCAGGAGCATCTGGGAATACCAGCAGATGGGACAATTTTGCAGGCTGCCTTCTTTGCCTTCTTTTCCTCCACCCCTCCGTCCAACAGACCCATCCAGCAGACTTTATTTCCCTCCATGTTCCCTTTCTTCCAGTTTTGGGGTTAATATCCCCAAAATAGCCTTGGCACATGTTGTGGCCAGGCTGAGAGGCCAGTTGGACGTGTGAGAGCATGTACCCTCACATGTTTTGTCTTTACTGTCCTCACAGATAAGTGGCAGTCCTGTCTACATCCAAGTAGTCATGAGTATTAATTGTGCCTCTTCAACTGTGGTGCTACAGAGAGCAGTTACCTTGTGCTTTAAGCAAGGGAAGCCTACACGCAACCTTTCAACCCTCTTTGTTGTGGAAGATGAAAGTCAGGAGAATGTTTCCTGATGAGTATATGCAAATATCTTGGCTGGCTCCGTCTTTTAGTGATGATGCAGTTGTTAATTAATTGCCCTCCCCATGCTGGGAGCTCCTGCAAGTGGAGTTGGCTACAAAGCCCAAGGGAGTGGCTTCCTGACACCCAGCAGAAGCTGTAGCTGTTTGCAGCAAACACATGAGCAGGAGGGCAGAGGAAAGGGGCAAAAGATCATATTGATTAAACTAAGCAGCTGGTGCTGGGGAGGGCTCCCCTTGGCAGGAAGGTCAGGGGATTCAAAGAAAGGTATTTCCATAGGGCAGATGAGCTGAGAGAAAAGAGGAGATGGGAATCAGTGCTAAAGGAGGGAAGCTGCTCATCAGGCCATGCCATCGGCGTTCAGCAGGCTGTGGAAGAGCTGAGCCGTGTTGAAAATCAAGAGACCAGCAAAGAGATCCTATGGGAAACTTTATTTGTGTCAAGCTGTTGGGTTTTTTCCAACTTCACAGATGCTGGAATGAAAATATACCTTTCTTCTCCCCCTACTCCAAAATGGAAAGTTTCTTTGTCATCAAAGGCATGGTTTGTGACAGGACCCAAGCTTGACCTGGTATGCACTGCTGGTGATGCAGTCCTGGCTCCGGAGAGCCAGCCTAACACTGGGGTTAGCAAATGCTTGGGCTTCCTCCCCTGCCCAGCGCAGACGGGGATGCTCCTTTGCAAGTAGTGGCTGTGCTGGGGAGTAAAACACTGCAGCTCCCCGTCCATTGCACTGGCCAAGTCCGTGTCCCCCACATCCTGCAGGGATTTCATAGACCATCACCAAAGGACAGGGTTGGGGGTCTGCCATGTTCCCTACAAGTGGGGCATTCTTTTGGTTTGGGATCTTGGTGGATACCTGAAATTCTGCTTTTGATGGTGAATCTGCATGCTCAGCACAAAAGAATTCATATATACAGTGTAAAAGAGGGTGTTCAAGCAACTAAGAGGAGAGCAGTGGAATCCCACCACAAACCTCCTCTGTCTCAGCGTGGACCCATTCAGTGTGTCCAAAGGGCTGGCTGTGCCAGCTGGGATATGCACCCCCAGAGCAGAGGGAGCACAAGATTACCCCCCCCTCCCCAGATCTCCAAAGGTTTTCAGCTCTCCTGCATGATCTCACCTACCCTGAGATCGCTGCAGGTTTTCAGCCGGTATCGTCGGCTTTGCTGGTCAAGACTATGGTGCACTTGTGTAGAGGCACAGGCTTTGCCAGCAGGATCTCGGCCCTATGGACTTTTCTCCATCCCCTGCATGGCTGGAATCACTGTCAAACTCTTTTGCCCTGAAGAGGTTGTCTGCTCTGGTGTTCCTGGGCCCAATCTGGTCATCTTTTTAACCCATCATTTTTTTGTAAACCGTTCAAAGGCTAATAACAGAGTCCTTATCAGATCCTGGAAGCAGGAGGTTTGGGAAGCAGGAGAGGGAGATAACCATGTGAAAAAAGGGCAGAAGGAGGAACTGAAAGCCTGGGTGGTTTGGAGGGAAGGTGTGTGTGACACCTGGGATGGGAAGCTGTAACAGCACAGGGCTGTCCTCTCCACCTGGAGGCAGACAGCTTTGACTTTCCTTTCAACCGCAAGTGGCTCTGAAAATAGCCATCCGAGAGGTCCCTGTCTCTTGTTGTGCCCATGCCAAGGGGGCAGATGCCTAAACCTATGGCCTGTCCCCGCCCCACATCTCCCTCTCACCCCTCTCCAGGGCCGGTCTGCTCTGACTTCCCGGAGGCACCCTGGTTTCAGACCTTCTGCCAGTTCGCCCAGTACCGCTGCTTCAAACGCCAGTTCTACGCCAAGGTGGGGAGTGGGATTCGGGATGGAGGCGGGAATATCTCTTGGGAGATGGAAGGGGTGAGGTGGAAGGGAAGATAATGCAGCAGGACGCGTGTTTCTCCCTCTCTGCTCCATCCAGAGAATCCCATGTCTGAGGTTGTCTCCTCCAAAACATCTCCTCCTGACAGAGCGACCCCACACTGTGGGGTCCTGGGAAAGGGGAGAAAGCTTCCCTACAGAGGAAGGTATGGATGCATCACCTGCTGGTCTCCTGTAGCTACTCCTGCCCCCCAGCAGCTCTCCGGCTGGCCTCAGAAAGGTGCCCTGAACCCCCCCCGGTCCCGCTCTCTCCCCAGCTCCAGGGCAGGCTTCTCTCTCTGCCCTGCTGCACGACAGCGTGGACTCTTTCCTGAAGTACTCCTACACACTGTCAAGTCAGAACCTGCTTCCAAGGAAGCTCACCCCAGCCAAGACAGGGCTGCTGAGACCCCCACAGCACTGGGGACTGCCTGTGCCCCCACCAACCCTGCCGGTCCTGGCTCGTCCTGCCCCCTCGCCTTCCAGGCTGGGATCCCCTGCCCAGGCAGAGAAACCGTGGGAGCAACGCCTGCAGAAGAGCGTCTGGCAGCTGATCCACATGGCCCAGTCCTTGGAGACATCCCTGGACACCAAGGGCTCTTCTCTGGACTCCGGCACCAAGTCAAAGCCAAGGAACGCGTCAGGCAGCGCTGAGGAGGAGGTGCAGGAAAAAGCCCTCCATGGCAGGTGAGGGGAAGACCCTTCTCCCTGCCCATGCATGGCTGTCCCCACCACACCAGCTGATAGCCCTACGGCATTCATGCCCCTGCCCTGAGCAGCTGGTGAGTGCAGGCAGGCTTTTTGGGGCAAAGCGTCCATACAGAGCAGGAGTGTACCCAGGGAGCCCCGCAGACACCCCCAGCTCCAGCACAGAGTGAGCAGGGAGAGGGGTGACCCGGCACTGCTAGCTCCTGACATTACTGTCCCTGTGTCCTGAGCAAAGTGCGCTTAGTCTGGGTCTTAGCTGCAGGCAGGACCTTCTCCAATGCATGTGTGTCCCCACACTGTGGCCATCTGCAGAATACAATCACCTCTCCACTCATCTTTCTCCCAGCTCACCTCTCCTGGGAGTTTGGATGAACTGTAGAAATAGCTTCCTGGAGAAGATGAGTCCTTGGAATGCTGGAGAAAACGCGCTTCTCTCTGTGTTCCTCAACTCTCTGCATGAGATGCTAAGCACAGAATCACAGAATCAAGAATGCTACAGTTGGAAGGGACCTTCAGAGATCTTCTAGTCCAACCCCACTGCCAAAGCAGGGTCACCTAAGAGCAGGTTGCACAGGAACGCATCCAGGCAGCTTTTCAATATCTACGGAGAAGGAGACTCCACCACCTCCCTGGGCAGCCTGTTCCAGTGCTCTGCCACCCTCACAGTAAAGAAGTTTTTCATCAGGTTGAGATGGAATTTCCTGTGTTCCAGTTTGTGCCCATTGCCCCTTGTCCTGTCACTGGGCACCACTGAGAAAAGTCTGGCCCCAACCTGCCCTTTAGATATTTATAAGCATTGGTGAGAACCCCTCTCAGTCTCCTCTTCTCCAGGTTAAATAGATCCAGGTCTTATCAGCTTTTCCTCATAAGAGGGGTGCTCCTTGACCTGCTGGCCACACTCTTTTTAATCCATCCCAGGACACCATTGGCCTTCTTGGTCACGAGGCCACATAGCTGGCTCCTGCTCAACTTGTCCACCAGCAGTCCCGGGTCCCTCTCTGCAGAGCTGCTTTCCAGCAGATGTTTCTTAAAACAGTCTGACCTGAGGAGCGCTTGGAGGAGTGCTCCATCCTCACCCAGGCAGAGCAAAAGCAGCCCCGGGCTAGGAAGCAGCCCCGGGAGCACAGAGCCTTGCTGCTGGCTGTGCGGGACCACTGCTTCTCCTCGAGCACATGCACCTCTCTGCGCTCTGGATCTGTGCGTTGCTCTTCCTGGGGGCGTTCTGTTCCCCATTCTGGATTTGAAAGCAGCTGCCTGCCGAGTTCAGCACAGGGCCCCACCACAGTCCCGCTTACCACAGTCCTTTTATACGCCCTTCTTAGTTCCTCAGGCCTGGGGATGTGGTGGGAGCTTGTCAAGCATTTTGAGCTCTTCTCAGCTGATCTGCCGGGATCTATTCACCTCTGTGCTCAGGCAGCTCTGGCTGGTGAGCCCAGGCAGGAAAGACCTGCCAAATGATTGTATGTTTGCACTCAAATTAACTTTTTGATCCTTTGTGGCTGAGGACCATTTGCTTTGTTTGAGATGCAAAGATTATTTTGCTTGCCAAGAGAAAAAAAGAAAAAAAAAAAGCTATCTAGATGTGGTTTTCATGGAGAAGTAATTCTGGTTTCGCTCTGTTGCTGGCTAGTGATGTTCCTGTAAGCACACAGGTTTTGTGCGTGGTTGCACATCTGTGGTTTCTATTAAAAACGCTGCATACTACTACAGCTGAGCCAGAGATCCCACTTCTGCATGTAAAAAATGAATTGCATGGTGTTGTTAAAGCTGTAAATGTCCTCTTGCAAGGCTGTAACTTATGTCATCCTCCTTCCTAATATTGTAGGAGGCTTTTACTGCCCAGCAAATTTTTCCTGGTGTTATGTACTCCAAGGCAAAATTATGCTCTGATGAGGATCTGCTCGTTTTCCCTGCCTCTGAAGTTGAGCCTTGCTTTGATTTAGTTATGTTGGGATTATTGAGGGACTGCTGTGATTGCAGATGACGCTCGCTACTCTGCTGCAGAGTTTCTCAAAGGCGCTAATGCTGACTCTGTGTCTGTAACCTGGCAGCCGAGCCCCATCAATCATGCTAAGCAAAGCTTAAACCCCAGCGAGGATAAAAAAAGGCGAGATAGACCCGCGCCTGTCGGCTTTGCTGCTCTCCACATCCCGCCTCCTCTCAAAGGGACTTCAAAGCATGACCTAAAAAAGGGGCAAGATGCTTCGAGGCATTTCCATTCCAGCAAGAGGAGCGGTGCCGGGGTGGGACCAGTCGGTGTGCAAGGGTGCCATTCAGTGTCTGGTTTAACACAAGTTGCACACGGTTGTGACAGAACCCAGGGCTCTGTGTCTTCCCTGGGGTCTTATGTCCAACGGGACATGCCTCCCTTCTCGCTCACCAGCAGGACATCTCTCCCTTCTCGCTCACCCGTGCTTGTGGCAGCTGCTGTGGTAGTTCTACCAGCTTTCATGGTACCAGGTGAAGGTAGCTGTGACCTTTGGAGGGAGACATGGCGATGGTAGCAAAACAACAAGGAGAAGAATTGGCAGCACACTTTTGTGGTCTTTCTGCTAGCAGTGAATCATTATAGGGCCAAAGAAAAGTGGCTCTTATTGCATTTATTTTAAATTTCTAGTCCTTATTGTGCTTTCTGCTGTCTTGATTAAAGAGCTATTTATTTCCCAGTTTTCCTCTCCTCAGAGTTACCTACATGCCATGATTCAGTCTTGCAGCGAGCTGAACGGAGCTCCGCAGCTCTCCTGTTATAAAGCCTGCACAACTCACTTTCTGTGGCGATTTTCAGTGTCCCTTTAAAAACCCACATGCTCCAGCTCTGCCTGCACCATTCAGCCATGGGTTTCAGTGGTTGGGTGTGCAGGAGGAGGTCAACCTCCTTTTCCATTCCCAGCTCTTCTGTTTGCACACAAGAATTGCATTTGCCCTTTTTCCCAGGGCTTCCTGCTCTTGCGTTGTTTGTCCACTACGACCCCTCCATCCCTTTCAGCCCCAAGGGCTGTCGCGGATACAGACGCCGACCTGTTGGTGTTTGCATGTGGATGCTCGTGGTTCACATGAGCCCAGCTTCCCCAGCAAGGCTGAGCCCCCCTACTCCTGCTTTACCCCCTCCAGGTAGTCCTTGGTGCTTACCTACGTCACCCCCAGTGGCTTTAATTTTAAGACCAGACCCTTTGTTAAAAATACCATCACCAGAAAAAAAACAACACTCTTTGAGTCATCATCACCCGTTAGCATTTGCTTCTCTTTTACCATGGGTGGTGGACGGTGGGACCCATTCCCCCGACACTTCTCAGCTGCTTTGAGGAACTAGCAGTCTCTTGGGAATGATGTAGAGGTACCTTTTGGCTGTTCAGTAAGGCCAGGATGTAATTTAGTGTCTACATATTGCAAGGGGAGTTGCGACAAGGCAGGTTGTCTTCTCACCACCAGGCCAGAAGACGTTAAAGGCTTTTGGGAAACTCAGAGCAGGGGGCTCTCAGTGTCCCAGAGGGGCAGAGGTAAAAGGCTGCAATATCATGCAGGTCAGCAGGAGAGATGTATTTACAAAATACAAATTTTCCCATACTTTGTGTCCCCTGGAGCTTGGGAAGGTGTTACATTCCTGTTCTCCCAATGGCTTCTGCGTTGGGTTACTGCCTCCTGGGTTTGATCTATCAGGTACAGATCAGCCTTCTTGGCATGCAGGACAAGACCTCTTTTCTTTCTGAAGCTGTTAAGAATGACTTTTTTCCTTAGTGGTTTTATTTTCCCGCAGCAACCCCCCTAAATCAGAAGTTACAAAGTGCTGGAAAGCTGCTGTTTGCTCTTTATCTTCTTTTCTGCTTGCCTCAGGTATTCACCCCACCTCTCCCAGCCAGCCAATATCGGCGAGGTTCAGCTGCTGAAAGTTAATGGCCCAAATCCTTGTCATTACATGGAGAGAGAGGTGGATGCTGTTAACCAGCACTCTTCAGAGATACTGCTGAAGTAGGCTGTGTCGCTCCACGTCTTGAGATGCTAAAGCAAGATAGGCTTTTATCTGAAGTTTTCTCTTTTTGCCTTTGAGCTACTACTGATCTCAGCCCACAGACTCTTCTCAATTATATTTTTTTACATTCCCTTTGAAACATTGCCTCCCAGTACCTCTTAGGCCTTTTCCAGGGCAGCAGTTACAGGACATTAACGTGCAGAGGTACAAAGCTGGGGAGGGATTTGCATTAGAAAATCGCTTTTAGACAGACCTATCAGTTTCCCTGACGCATGGGGAAACTTCTGCACATCCACAAACAGCTCAGCATGTGTCAGTGAGCACAGGGGACCAGCAGCAGTGCTGTGCCGGCTCTGTACCAGTTGCCCGTAGTGCCTCTGTGATGGGACACAAAGCCCCAGTGCTGCCGTGAGGCAGCAGCAGTGGGAGAGTGGCTGGATGGGCCAAACAGCGGTCCCAGGGCGCTGGGAATCACTGGGAGAGGAACCAGGGACAGCATCGGTAGATTGCAGCTGCCCACAAGAGAGAGAGAAGCCCAGGACCCATCCCTGGGTCTGGTGGTGCAGGGTGGGACCCATTCCCCTGACACTTCTGAGCTGCTTTCAGGAGCTAGCTGTCACTTGGGGATGGCATAGGTGTATCTCGCTCACCCAGAGGTGGTAAACCCAACCATAAACTTGCAACCGTGAGGCCAGAAAGCTTCATGGCGGAGATGGAGAACAGAGATAAGAGAGGAAATGGATGTGGCAGAGAGCACAACAGAATTTCTTGGTAATCTCAGGCTGGTGGCACGACTCAGTTTCCTGGGGGGGTGAGCAGAAGGTATGAAAGGGACGCGAGGCTTTCTGATCTGCATGGGCCGATCATATCGAATATGGTCTATAAATTTAAAGTCTTCCGTGCAGCAGAGGCTCCTACCCACATCTGACTTTGCATCTGTTCTGAGCAAGTAGGTCATCAACACTCAGCAGATGTTTTATCACTACTTATGAGCTACTTATGGAAGCACTCTTTTTAGAGAGGGCTAGAGCCAAGTTCCCTTTTGCTGCCCCTTTTGCCTGTAATCCTCTATTTGCATCTTGTTTGGGCTGCACTTGTTGGACCAGTACATGTGTTGGAGAAAGCAAAGGCTCTTAAACCCATTTATTAGCAGTTGCTTTCTAAGCTTCAGGTTGTTATTTATTTGCTATTTTTTAAAAAGTACAGCAAGCTGGACAGTTTTCTTCTTATTTCTACCTCAGTGATGAAAACCCCAGAGCTATTCGTATCATTTTTAATGATTGTTAATGTGCCTCTCACTTTATTGGCTTGGTCCTTCTGGTGTAATGAAGAAGCAATCAAATCACAATGTGCCACTGGAATAATCAGCAAGTAGTGGAACAATAGCCAATAATGACATATTTGTGGATAAATTCTTTCAGAGAAGTTTGGGGAATAATATCAGGGTCGTTAATTGAAATTTGTGAGTCCTATCAAGATAACCCAGCCAGTTTAGCAAATCTTGAAGGTGAAGATCCAACTGTGCCCAAGCAGTTAAGCATCTGAGTGGTGGCAGGGACTCCCTTCAGCTGTCACAGATTTATCAGCAAAGCGGACCGAACACTTGTTCTCTTGGGCTACAACTGCTTAAGAGAGAAATCGTCAGTGTTAGGTAATCCCCACACAAAGACCAATCCCGTACGGAAGCTAAATGCAAGGTGGGCCTGAGGGCTGTCACTGGTTTTTCTCTCAGTGATGTCCAGCTCCCAGTCACAGAAAAATGCTGAGAGGGTTGAACTGAACAACTTAGACAAGATTTTCAAGTGGGATGAGCACAGACTTGTTGCTCTAAATTTAAAATTTCCTGTTCTTCTCGGTATCCTAAATGGTCTGAATTTTTACAGAGGAAAAAAAAAAACCGAACAGAAATAAAAAGGATCATGTGGAGCCATGAGATGTAGAAGTGGACATAAAGGGTCTTACAGGTTTTAGAAGTGCCCTCTGCAGGATAGGTGGGCTTTGTTTCTCTTTTTTTTACTGGCGCATTTTAATTCTTTTCAGCTTTGCCTGAGTTGGCATCTGTCACTGCTGTCCTCAGTTTGCATTCTTTTGTCCTCTCCAAACTTGGATCTTCCCTTCACAAACCTCTGACCAAGTTGGTCACACTGTGGTGCATCGCAGGAAGAGATGCACAGGCTTGCAATAAGCGGATTTCCAGGTTTTCAGCTAACTTCAGGTTTTCAGTGGATGTGGTGGATGTGGTGTGGGTTGGCACCACAGTAATTTGTTCACTTGCCTGTATCCACAGAGTACCATTTGCAGCCTGTCCCCAGTGCAGTACAGGACAGCGTGTTGAAGGAACATCTTCACTTGCCTCGATGCAGGCGAGAGCAGCATCTGCTGCACTGTGATAAAGCAAGTTTGACTGTAAAAAAACCTCTATCACTCATTATATTTTCTGTGACTAAGATTTTCAAGGTTAGAATCATAGAATCACAGAATGGTTAGAGTTGGAAGGGACCTTAAAGACCATCTAGTTCCACCCCCCCTGCCCTGGGCAGGGACACCTCCCCCTGGACCAGGTTGCTCAAAGCCCCATCCAGCCTGGCCTTGAGCACTTCCATGGAAGGGGCATCCACAGCTTCTCTGGGCAGCCTGTTCCAGTGCCTCACCACCCTCATAGTGAAAAATATCTTCTTAATATCTAATCTAAATCTACCCTTTTCCAGTTCAAAGCCATTACCCCTTGTCCTATCAGGTTCTCAGGACTACAAGGTCCCCTTGTAATATGTAAGCGAGAGAGGTACCTTCAGAGATGCTGACATGCTCGTTTGCTGCTGGTTAGTGTGAACCATTTGGGTAGAGGATCCCTAGTTTCTGACCCACTGCAAGCGCAGGGCACATGCTGCGAGCTCCGTCATCCACGGTGTGTAGCAGGGCCCAGGGATCTGTTAAGGAGATGCACAAAGCTTCTTCCTATTAGCAGCCCTAACACTCACCCACGTTCTTCTATGTGAGTGCACACCCGAACCCAGTGCGAATGCCAAGCATCCGCATGTTCCTGTACATACGATGTACTCCTCTCACATGTCCATGGATCCGTGAACACCGGCCGCTCCTTACAGCTGGATTTCTTCACACGCCACACAATCTCAAGAGCTTAATGGCAGGGAGATTGATGTCTTTGAGCCTTCAGGCCTGGCAATTGCTCTGATCACTCACCCTGGCCTTCCTGCTCAGCACAGGACATGGAGCCATGCCTAGTGAGCCCTGAAGGAAAACCAGTACTGTGTGGCTGAGCCACGGACCCTTCTCCTAAGAGAAGTTAGGGATGTCATTTTGAAGTCTCCAAGCTGTGGGGAAGCCACCCCATCAGCTGCTCCCCTGCTAAATACCCTTCGTGTCAGGAACATGCAGCTGATTTCTGGTTTGAATGGATCTCACCCCAAATTCCAGTCACCAAAAGTCATTACTCTTCCATCTGATGATGAAGAGAGCCTTCCAGCTGATCTCCATCTTGGTAAAAGTACAGTGGCTGCCCACTGGTGCCTTTGCTCAGCTAAATAAAGGTTCTTCAGTTTCTTGCTCCAGGTGAAAGTTTTCCAGGCCTTAGGAAATCTCATCTTCATGACCTTCCTCCAGGTTCTCTGCCTCCTTTTTAATTTTTTTTAAGACTAATCTGAAGGTCTCCAAGAAGCTTCAACTACTCTTAGGAAAACTTCTCCATACAGGTTAGCCCATGCATGGATTTTAAGAGTATTTTAACATAAGCAATTACTGCTCTTATCTTTTCTTACTTTTTGCCAGATGAAAGTTTATTTATCATTGATTTTGTTTCCAGACACAGAAGACAAATACTTAAGGAGCTTTTTTTCCTCTTCTGCATCATTGCTGGTAATTCATACCATCCCTGCCTAATAACAGATCTGTACCGTGTGTACAATTTCTTCTGTTCCTAAGAGATGTAAAATATCTTTATTGCCCTTGTCCTTGTCCCAGTGTCCTTAAATTTTCTATCTTTAGCTTCCTGTATCGGTTTGGATGAACAGTTAATTCATTGTGACCATTTTTTCCCCCTTTCTGTCAAATACATTGGCTCAAGCAGGAGGGAGCTGTAAGTTATAGACTCCAGACCCAAATGGGGCTGCCCCATGGTCAAGACTCAGCAGGCCTTTAACAAACACCTCCTTGCTGTGCACTCGGATGGACAAAACTCGGCAGCAGCTGCTGCAGAAGCCCCTGGGAAGGTTCCTCAAGCTGTGCTCCTCGTCCGGTCCTCTCATGTGCTCCTGAATGCACTCACACACCCCCAGCTCATAGCCTCCCTGGTACACAGGCACATACAGACTCTGCAGACATTCCCGTTCCTCCATGCAGATTGGCCAAGAGTCCGAGGTTTCTTGAGGAAAGGTTTTTTGCTATGCTTTGGGGTTGTTTTCCTCCCCTTTCATTTTTTAACTAAAGGTCTGTGTCTTCAGCTAGTGACAAGAGACAAAACTTGACTTTCTCCATCCCTTTCTCTGCCAGCCTTTTAGCTCTGAAGAATGACGAGGCAGTGATTATCCTGTGCTATGAAATGCTGGAGGGAAACTGTCTCTCGGCAGCGGTCACCCAGGCCTGGAAGGAAATGGAAGACAGAGTCCTCGGGTTCGGAGACTTGGTAAAGACGCTGATGTCCACCTGTGAGCCCCACTGTGTACGAGGCTTCCTGCAGTGCTGCCCACAATGCTCTGGCAGCCAGAGCTTGTCAGCACTTTCCTTTCAGGTGCCTCGTCCTGGGAGAAGCTGACCTGGGTGACCAGGGAGGCAGTCTCCAAGGCAGGGGTATGGGAGGTCCTCATTCTCCTTTTTCCCCCCGACCTCCCCTCTGCATCCACCTTTAGGTGTGTGACAGCCTCGGGCGACGTCACATGGACCTGTGCCCTAACTGCGCCTTCTGCTCGCTGAAGAGGGAGCAGTGTCGGCACATCAAAGACCTGAAGCGTGTTCACTGCGAGACAGGCAGCTTCACCCCCTACATCAACCCTCAGGTCTCAGCCCAGTACCGGGCTGCAGGCAACAAGGTATGGAGCGTGCTGCATCTCCAGCCACCCTCTGAGGAGGAGCCTGGACTGGGTGGTGGGGAAGGGGAGGAAGAAGCACGGCTTTCCTTATCCCACCCCTTTTCAGACCAGCTCCCCGGAGACTTCGGAGTACTATGGCATGGATATTTTTAGAGGGCGGAGGATGGAGTACTGGTGCAGCCGGATAGCCACTCGTGGCTGCGAGGACCCTCGTGTGGCCCTCTGGCTGAAGGCAGAGTACGCCGCCTTCCAGGACGGAGATGCCCCAAGACAGGTGGGTGCCCACTGGGTGCTCCCATCCCTCCTCCTCTTCTTTCCGGCCTTCATTCCCATCTCTCCAGATCTGCGACACGAGTGGAGTTCAGCACCCCAGCTACTGCGCCTTCAAGAGCCACCAGTGTCTGCAGCAGACCCTCTACAACCAGAAGGTGAGAAGCAGCCTGCACTGCCCTTTACACCGCCTTCTCCTCCATGGCTGGTCCCTCCAGAACCAGCCACGAGTCCCTGCAGGACTCACTGGCCCACTGCTTGTCCCTCCAGTAGGACACACTTGGGTGTGTTTGAGGGGATGGCAAATAGTGACCCGAGCACAGCTGGCACGTAATTCAGGCAGTGGGATTTGCACAGATGCTATAAGAGATGGCACTGGACACAGCCACTAACGTTGAGACTGAGGAGCCACAGGGAGCCTCCCACCCTTCGGGGTATCCCTGTAAATCCCTGCAAAGCAGGGTCTCCAGCGTCTGCTGGGTGCTGCCTAGGTGGTAACAAAACCAGAAACACCAGAGCAGGACAGAGGACTAGCCTGTATCTTAGGAAACATGCAGTTCAATATTATCCTTCCCACTTCCCAGTTGGTTCTCCCCTCTTCTCTCTTGTGTCCCCATCATCCAAGCCTCCAGATGCCATCCATCATGGGGGTCCCCTTTCCGTGGGGGAAGGATGGGCGACGGTATCGGTCCTATGAACTCAGGCTCTCTTTGCAGGTCTCTCGCTGCGGCTGCCACAGAAACGAGACGTACCGGGTGCTGAGTGAGAAGGAGGGAGAGGAGGAGGTGCAGCTGTGGCACCAGAGGTTCCTCAGCCTCACCGGGGGGTGATGCATGGCAGTACGGCTATGCGGGGAAGTGCAGGGCTCTGGAGCAGGCTCTCTGGAGCTGTGGTGGGACAGAGAGCCTGATAGACTTGGACAACTCTTCCAAGACCCCTTGCTGGCCAGGCAGCTCATCATGGCCACATCTGCCTCTCGGAGCTCCTGCCCTGCATCGGCAGCAGCACACCGGGAGGGCAGCGTCACTCAACTGCCTTTCACTGTGGCACCTCATGGAACTCCCCCAGAAAACATCATCTCCAACCAAAGGAGCAGCTGAGCATCGGAGAAGGCATCAGCCCTGGGAACCTGGATTTAGAGCCACTGGCCCAAGTGTCCTTGGCTGAAATCCCCAGCCATCTCTTACCTCCCTGCCCCTGCAGGCCTATACCAGTCTCTCCCAAGGATGAGTCTTATTTCAAAAAGAGCCTCTTTGACCCACAAACCTCGTTTGCTCAGTTCCCTCTGATGCCGCCGCTCTGTTACACCCCTCAGTGACCCCTCTCATGTCCGAGGGGGGTCCCCACTCCCCCCTGGTGTTTCTTGCTCGCCGCAGCCCATGTGTCCCCTGAGCAGGAGGACTCCCCCATGGCCTTGTCCCCTCCCAGCCCAGGGGAGGGAACAAACCAAGGTACCCTCCAGGTCCCAAATGCGGTGCGTGAGGAAGGAGCTGACGTGTGCACTTTGCTTTCCACTGTAGCTGGTTTATTTCTAAAGTTTAAGGGTTTATTGGGCCTGTGTCCTCCAACCCTCTGTCTGGAAAAATAATTCAAACCACAAAAAGCCCAGTGAGGCTGGCGAGAGGACGCTGTGGGGGGAGCACACAGGAGCTGATGGTGCCCCCGGAGCAAGGGGCTGCTCTCCAGCAAGACAGTAAAAACCAGCATCTCCTCCACTCCCTCTCCGGCTGTGTGTCTCCCCCACATCTTCCCCTTCTCCTCCGTGGCTCTCCCGAGGCTGTCCTCTCTCTGGCCACCTGGCATTCCCTTGGCAGCCTCCCACCGCCCCGGCTGGCTCCCCCTCAGCGGCAGCTGTGCACCTCCACCAGGTACCGGCACTGCTTGCACTTGACGGAGCAGCACCAGCGGAACTTGCAGCTGCATCGCTCCACCACCTCCGCCTGAGCCGTCTGGAAGCCCCTGCCACAGCACAGGAGCTCGCAGCCGTCCATGGCCGGGGATGTCCGGTTGCACTGGCGGCCAGAAGTGCCGAATACCCCGCGCCGGGGGTCCCGCTCGCAGAAGTCTGGGCTGGCCAACAGGTAGACCAGGTCATGAGCCGTGTAGGGCTTGAAACGAGAGCTCTTGGGCACCAGGAGCTTGCGGGAACCGACCCGTTTGGGGTGAACCTCCGTCGCCCCCTCAAACTTTTCCTTGAGGACGTTGCCCACCTTGCGGAAGGGAGGCATGACCTTCCAGCACGTGCGCACCTCGCAGGAGCCCGACACACCGTGGCACTTGCACTCCACCTTCATGTGGGCCAGGAGAGCCTGGGGAGCAGGAGGCAGCTGCCAGCTGGACCTGGGACACCCTGCCCTATGCCTCCCATGCCTGCGGGCCCCCCATCAGCCACCATTCCCCCACATACCTCCCATGGGGCTGGAGGGCAGGGACAGACAAAGGGAAGGAAGGGAAAGGAAAGAGAAAGGGAAAAAGAAAGGGGAAAGGGAAGGGGAAAGGGGAGGGGGAGGGAGAGGGAAAGAGAAGGGGAAAAGGGAGCAAAAAAACCTTTTTAAGCCAGGCCAATACGAAACAGAAGGGGATCCACTTTGTGGGAAATGGGCTGACTTGGGTCTGTAAGAGAAACCCCTGAGGCAGAGGAAGAGACAGGGATGTGCCCTGGCCCATGGGGCTGTGGGGGGGGAATAGATCTGCCCAGAGCCAGAGGATGGTCAAGGGACCAGGTCTGACAGCAGCCCCTGCAGAAGATGGTGTCTGTGCTCAGGAGGGGCTGGAGGGGCAGGGAAGCCCTTCAGAGCAAAATTAATTTCCTTTGCAACGAAGGCCAAGGAAGGCAAATCATGGCTGGAGCCTGTGAGGAAAAAGACTCCGCGCAGAGGTGGGTAGGGGAGGCTGAGACCTCGCTCCGTGCAGGCAAGGAGCCAGCTCGGTGGCAGTGCTGGGCTGAGGAAAGGCAGCAGGACGCAGACCCCCTCTGGGAGCTCATGGCTGACCGAACTGCTCCTCTGGGTAAGGGGGCTGGACCGAGGAACACCTCGCCAGGGAGAAGCTCCTGAAGCCGAGCTTGCTTCCCAGCCCTTTTTCCTGCCCTTACCTTCCTCCCAGCCTCGTTGTTGTGCAGATTCATCAGCACTCGGCTGGAGGAGATGCCACGGCTCCTCTCAGGATTGTCTACGAAGGCTTGAGAAAAGGCAATCCCATAAGACAAGTTATCCGAGCAGCCCGACCATTGGAAACCTGCAGAGGGAAAGCGGCCATGAGATGAAGAAGGAGAAGCCCTGGGAGGAGCTCCCATAGGGTTGAGGGCTGTGGAAAAGGGAGATGTCTCCTCCCCTGGTGAGGTTCTCCCCCATAGCTCTTCTCCTCTGCCAGCCCCTCCCGGCCACCAGCCTCCTCCTTCACCTTCGGGGCTGACTCCTCGGATCTTGCGGTCGCAGCCACACTTCTCCAGCTCCCCACGGCTGCAGGCACGAGTCACGGCAAAGGCAACGCCGGCAG
Organism: Rhinoptilus africanus; assembly: GCA_013400135.1. Taxonomy (NCBI): domain Eukaryota; kingdom Metazoa; phylum Chordata; class Aves; order Charadriiformes; family Glareolidae; genus Rhinoptilus; species Rhinoptilus africanus. The sequence goes on from VXBO01004799.1 coordinate 149,851, forward strand.
CAGAGATAGCATGGATGAAAGCAGACTCCCGTGTGCCTGCAGCAGGGCAAGAAATGGCACCAGTCTGCGGAGGGGGGAGGCACTGATGGGACATGGCAGGGGGAAAAGAGGCTGTGACACTGCATACAAGAAGGATGTGTTCAGGCAGAGACTGCTCAGGGGAAATCTATTAGGACGCTGCACTTCCCAAGGCCTGGAGCCAGCAAAGGAGATGGCTCTGCAGGGTGGTCCTGGCTCAGTGCCCTCGCCTTTGGCACCCTCAATTCCTGGGCCGGGTGTCCCATTGCGGGAGAGGAGTCAGCAGCCCCCAAGGGATGTGAAAGGGGAGACGTGGGGGGGTGTCAGGGGCTGAGCCTCACATAGAGAGGTTTGTCAGGGAGGACCCTGCTGCCTTGTCTCTAGGAGCCGGAGGGACCCAGCTCACAGCTCCCTGTATGGCTCCTTCTGTGCAAACACATGAAAAACCTCTTCCGTGTTGTTTGAGGGGCAAAGGCAGATCCTTTTTCCCTGGCCTGCAATGAAAAGGGGCTGCAGCTTCAGAGAAAAAGGCTTGATTTGAGCTGCTACTCCAAAGGGGCTGGCGGCAGGGTGGGGGAGGAGATCTATCAGTCTGCAGAGCTGGTACCCAGAATGCTGGTATCCAGAGGACACCAAAAAGCCAAGCCTGGACAAATGTGGAAGAAGTTTAGCCAGAATATTAACATTTGTAACAGCACATGCGCTTGGTTCAGTTTGCTGAGTGTTGACAGCTCGATTAGCTTGTGGAAGAAGGCACTGGCCGCTCTGTGGCTTGTCCCAGTGGGACATTTGCACACTAGCCCAGGAAAGGCTGCTGTGTCTAGGGGACCCCGTGGGCAGACTGAAGGGACCGCACACCAGCTCTGCCTGCGCCACCACCCCCTTGCTGACCTTGGATGGCGACCTTGCCGAAGCCCTGCAGCCCCTGCAGGCTGGAGCAGTTCCATCGGCGAGAGTGAAACTGGTGCTGGCACTCCTCCACAGCCAACTCCGCTCCTCGCTTCACCGCCTCCATGGCTTCCACCTGCCGCTGGCAAAGGCGGACCTGCTCTTCCACCAGCCCTGCCAGACCCTCGCAGCCCCCGGGGTCCCGGAGGACTGCCCGCAGAGAAGGCTGCTTGGCCAGGGACCTGCAGGGTGAGGGACAGATTCAGTCGCACGTGGGATAGAGTCAGGGCCCTGTCTGTGCGGAACTAGCCCTCTGCCTTTAGAGCAGAAACAGGGCATGGAAGGGGATGTGCCACCTCTTGTCTGTGCCAAATTGGACATTCCTGCTCCCCGTCCTGGTCTGCGCCTCTCAGCTTCATCGCCCCTTTCCCTTCATGCTCCCAGAGATGCCCCTCCTGACATGCCTTTGGGTCATCCAGATTCCTTCTTCCACCCTTTTCTCCCAGATCTGCCCGCTTTCTCGGGAGACAGCACCTCCCCAGGTGACTTTCCGACCCAGACAGTACAGACGCAAAGCGTACTTACAGCCAGGTGACGGCAAGGACGTGCTGTGGGGGGAACAGCACCGCGTACAGCCACACCATCTCCATCCTCTCCACGGCAAAACTCCACCTTCAGCCACGGTTCAGCAGACGCCTGAATCCCCTCCTGCGACCTCCCGCTGCCTCTGCCCGACAGTTGCTCTCACAGCAGCTCTGGGCCAACACTGCAAAGCACGGGTAGCCCTTGCCCTGAACAACGACCACGGGCTGCCCCGGTGTGGCTGCCAGCATCAGAGACCCGGTGGCCCACAGAAAGCTGCCAGGTTGGCCCTGCGAGGGTGTCCACACCGGTGCTGTTCCCTACCTACAGCTCGGGCAGCATCATGGAAGAGCTCTGAACTAAGGCTCTGGGGTGGGCATCTGTCGGAGGGAGCTCACGGGGATGGGGACAGCATCAGTGTCAGACCCCGAGCCTCCGCCATCCTGTCAGCAGATGATCTGGTTGTCTTCCTCCACAGTGAAGCCACTTCACCAGCAGAAAGCAGCCCGAGACCCAGCGAGCAGCAGGCAGAGCCTTCCACGCAAGAAAAGCCTGGCAGCACCAAGCAGCTGTTGCTAGACCCACCAGCTTCTCATCGCCTTGTCACCAAGCCCTTTGGGGAGCCGGAGAGTTTCCCTGCAGTGGCAGCTCATGGGAGCAGAGAGGAGAAGACCTGCTGCCTCCCTCATCCCCAGCTGCCGCCCTTGAGGACCCTCCCTCATCTGCCTCCTCCAGGCTGGAGATTCTTCTTCTGTTCTACCCTGCAGCCCACATAGCTACGGCAAACAGACACAGCCCGGCTGCTCCCCGGCTCTCTTAACTCTTTCCCTGGCACGTCTCCCTTCGCCACCCTCATTTTCTTCCCCGTGGCAAGAGGGACAGCCTTTGCCCTCCTCCATAATGGGGTGGCTGCTCCTCTTTTCAGTGGGTAGCCCCTTCCTAAGAGCCCCGAGAGCCCAGGAAAATGTGAGTGGTGTGACCAGGGAGCTGAAACTTTTCTCCTGGGAGAAAAAGTCTGCTGTTCCCCCCGCAGGCCTGGAACCGCCCCACCGCCTTGGAAGATGAAACTCCTCATGTGTCCTGGAGGTTTCTGCTTTTCATGTCTGAATCATTCAGAAAGTGAAACACCGCTGGCTCTGGCCCTGCTTTGGTTCTTCCACCATGGCCCCACACGTGGGTTAACCCCTTTGCTGTGCTCTCCCACGTTTCCCCACACAAAGAGGTCTGAAGAGTCCTGGGGTTTATCGGTCAACCTTTCAAACCCGAGCAGCCTCTTTCCTCCCCTTCCCGGCTCCCTGCGTCCCTCCTTCTCTTGGGTCCTCGCTCCTGCTTTCTGGAGTCAGTGCTGTGGGGTGGCAGGCGTGTTGGGATCTGCAGCATCAGGGTGTAGCCTCCGACACACGCCCCAGTGATCTGGTCTTACCTGCTGCGGACTCAGACTGCGGTGAGGAAACGCCAGGGGTTGCGCCGCTCGTCCCCACGAGCTGAGCCTCCAAGGGACAGCGAGGGGCAAGGTGTGAGCCCGCTCGGTCGGCTGGCGGGACAGCGTTCGCGGGGCGATGCAACGAGACCCGGTGAGGTGAGCGAACCTGGCGGGATGAGGGATGCTGTGGGGCAGGACGGGCTTGCAGGCTGGGCTAAGTGCCACCGTGTCCTCCTCTCCCGACACAGACGGTAAAGCCAGGACTGCCAGGCTCAGCCAGGTGTGTGCACATGTGTGTGTGAGGGGGGCAAGGGCCACAGGGGAGGGGAAATTTCCCCCCAGAGGGTGTCAGAGACTCCTTTCGCAAAGGGAGAAGGAACCCCACCCCCCGCCCCAGTATATCTGCAGGCTTTTATCAGTACCAGAGTCTTGACAGGAACTGGAGAGACACAAAAAGCTGTGAGAACAAAGATCCCGGCAACTAGGAAGTGAGAAAGGGGGTCTGGTTAAAAAAAGAGAGGCACTAAAAAGGAGCAGGGTGAGATCAGTGGTTCTGGTTGCTATTGTAGCCTCCAAGGATTTATGAGCAGCAGGAACATATATCCCTTGGCGTGTCACCCCCTGAATGAGGAGGCAGTGATGGCAGAACAAGGGAGGCAGGCAGTGAGAAAGTCAAACACCAGCAGCAACAGCCAGCAGGAGGAGGAGCTGGGCAGGGGCTGCAGGGAAAGGGGGAGCCCACAGGCATGGCACCTTCTTCTCCGGGCAGCTGCTGCTGGGGAAGGACAGCGGTAGGATTCGGAGCATCCCCACGACCTGTGTCTTCTTCCAGGTGTGCTGGGACTGGCAAAACAAAAATAGGACTTGAAGCAACAGAGTGACAGACCCCTTCCCAGCTACACTTGCTGGTGCTAGGTGACGGATGTCCTGCCAAATCAGCCCTTGCACTTTCTTAGTGCCGTGCCTCCTGTAGCCTGGAACGACAGGGACCGACGTCTGTGGCAAACACCTTTGCCTGCCACAGGCACTGACATCTCTTCAGAGGTCTGCTCTTTTTGGGCCCCAGACTCATGCCAGCGGTGCACAGCTGGGCCCCTGGGCAGGAGCTCGTCCCCAGAGCGCCCAAGCCCATGGGACTGACAGGACTCTGAGCCTTTTGCACTCAAATCAAGTTTGCTCTCACTTCCCGTATTTCACTTCTACCTCTTGTTTGGCAATATTTTGGGGAGGGGGGTGTTTTAATTTTCCTGTATCAGTCCTGGGGGTGGCTGAGTTAGCATGGGAGGAAAGACGAGCGAGTATTTAGCACTATGACCCAGGGCAGGTCTCCTCAGTTGCAAGGACACCTGGGTGTTTCTTCTTTCACGATTGCGTTTGTTTTCATAAGATGTGTTTTAGCTTATCAGCTCTGGATAGCAAAGTTCATGGTTTGTGGTCAGCCAGAAGTGCGTCAGGAAGTGAGAAAGGAGGGGAGATGAACTGCAGCATGACAGACACAGGACCAGCCGTAGCGCGGTAGGAGGCAGCTGTGATTTTGATGCACAATTAGCCAAAGACCCCAGCTGCCTCTGTTTTGATTCAAGCTGCTTGCAGTTTTGGTGCCGGGATTGAGACCTCTTCAGTGACAGTGACCTGCCCTTGGCTCTTCACCAGCAGAGAGGTAAGTGAAACGGCAACATCTGGAGAGCTGGATGGTCTGGGTGCTCCGGGCGCTGGTCCCCACCAGCTGCTGCGCATTTGCTGCTGGCTCTGACCACAGGGCACTGGGGGAACCCTCTGCGCCTCTTCAGCTGCCTAGTGATCCTAGAGGTGCAAGGCAAATCCCAGGATTTATTCAAATGGAGGCTTTCTGCAGGATCCTGCGATACTAAAACCACCGGCAGCCTGCAGAGCTTACTTGCCAAGGTGCCCACAACGGAAGTCCTCTTCCACGGTGTCCTCAGGAGATGAAGAGGGGGGTGACACCTCTAGGGAATAGGCAGTAGCAGTGTGATCGGGCCTTCTGAGTTAAATACAGATGTCTTGGCTTTTTTGTCATATCTCTCATCAAATACAGGTCACCCTAAGTCTTGAACATCTTCACAGTTCTAGTTACCACAATAACCTAATTTTTTTGTTAGAAAAAAGGTGAAAAGTGAGGCTTAAATATCACCTACAGCAGGTAAAAAGCATCCACAGCTATGAAAAAATATACCTTCTGTTTCTAAAGCAAAGCTGGGTGGGTTTTTTGAGGTTTGGTGCACTCTTTGTTACTTCCTCTTGGTTCCAGATTTGCTAAGCAAGCCTGTGCAGTCTGTGTTTTCAGCTGCACTGCTCTGCACCCCAGTGCTGCGTTCTCTGCCCGCATACCCGGGGCAGCCCCAAAGCACTCCGAGGCTTAAATGACAAGTCACTCTCGGAAACGCTGACCCTGCGGCATGCTCGGCAAGATTTTTCTAGCTGTCTTTTTCCACCTCATTTCTCAGCCTGACGCATAACCCTGTCTCCCACCACGCTGTGCTCCTTCGTCATTTTTGCAGTGCTAGGAAGGCAGCGGCTATTGGTGAGATAGTGTCAGGAGAGAAGATGTCCAGGACCAGGCAGCAAGATGCCAGGTGTACGTCTCATCTCAGGGCACACCTGCCTCTTCCAGCCCCTATATGCAAGTACAGCTAGGGTTTCCCACCCCCCCAGAAGAATAAAACCTCAAAATCCCCATGGGTTTTGTATGTCCTGTGGGGAATCCTCGCCTAGCAGCTCTTCTGCTGCCCCTGGCAAGAGGTGCCCCCCCAACCCCCGGGGCCTCGTATGAGTCCTGCACCCCACACCAGCCAAGGCAGCACTTGGGGGAGACACGTGGCTGTCAGGCCAGTGGGGTGGGTGCACAGGAGGATGGTGCATTCTTTTCAACTGTTTTTTTGGGGGTTGTCTGCCTGTTCTCCAGCATCACGTTCTCCTCTCCCCTTCACACAGCAACAGCAGTCAATGTTGCCCCCATCTCACACCTATACTTGCACCTCTTCCTCCCTCACTGGTGTTTTCCCTTCCTTCTAGTTTCTGCAGCTCCTCCTCCCCTGGAGCACTTGCTCATTGCTTGTGCGCATGTATGTGTACGTACATGTGCACATGTGTCACATCTATGTCATTCTCCCCCTCCCCCCTCCCATGGCAAGAACACTGTCAACAAATTCATTTTCCACCTGAAAACAGAACGAAGTATCTGCCAAGGCAGCATCTGTAGTTTGAGTTGCTCTTTTCTGTCCCTGCTGGGGAAAAGGCTATGGTCTGGGCAGAAGGCCTTCAGGGTCTCATATTCATCTTCACTGAGAGGTAAAAAGACGCTTCCTCCCCTTCCTGGGACACTTAATGTCAGTCACCAAACACAAGGTTCCTTCCATCTTTCAAGACAGCATCTCATCCTGAGGAGGAGGATGATACAGCTGTGGGTACCATTGCCTCCTTGCAGGGCTGATGACAGGAGACCCCCTCAGCAGCTTTCATGTAGAGCAATGAGTACCTGAGGTTCTTTTAGAGGCAGCCGCAGAGAACATGGCCTGTGGCTCTCAGACATTAACCAACAAAGATAATACAACCAGTTCCAGCTCTTCTGTCTCCCTGCTATCAGCTTGCTTTACCCATAGCTTTCCTCTTCAGTGAGGAACAGCCAAAACAGTGCCTTCAGAGCTCTGCAGGGAAGTGCTCTGTTCCCACAGCTTCCAGAGAGCGTGCATGTACGCATCTCATTTCAGGTCTCTGAGGTCTTGATTATAGTATCTGTTATGTCAAATTTGAGACTATCAGCTTGGCTTCGATAACACCACCTTCAGCGGCTTCTGTGTTTCCATCCACCCACAAAAAAAAAAAAAAAATCCCCTCAAAAACCCCAGTCTATTCTGATCTGTTCTGCACTCTCAGTGATCTTTGCTGCCGGTTTAGAACTCTGCTGTCTGCTGTCTCGAAGGCTGAAGGGCTAGTCTGTAAGGAAAGACCACTCAGAAAAAAAGAAAAGGTGATGGTGGGTAAAAAAATAAGCAGATTTCTTGCACCGGTGTGCATGGCAGGAAAGCCTGGGAGATTTCCATGGCAGAAACTCTCTTTACAGGGAAATTCATCAAAGGACTGTTTCTGATCAAAGCGGTGGTAGGAATAGTTATGGAGCAGCAACATGAACTAAGCAGTGTCTGAAACCACACGGCTCCTACCCCAGAGGTCTGAAAACAAGTGAAGGGCAAAAGACCTGACTAACTGTGGTGTTGAAACGTTTGCTTAAAACTGCTTTTAAAGGCTCACTAGCAGATACAATTTGAGAAAAGGCTCTTGGGGCATATCAGACCAGGGAGCTTGATGTCTGTGCTGAACAAATTAGTAGAAGCTATAATAAAGGAAAAAATCAATTGGCATGCAGTCACATCTCATTACTGGGGAAGAGTCATCATGGCTTTTATAAAGGGATGCTGTGCCTCACAGTCCTTCTTTGAAGGAGTTGACAAGCATGTGAGCGGTGGCCCATGTGGATTTCCAAAAGGTTTTCAAAAGGGCTCTCACCAGTGGTGCTTAATGAAATTTAGAGAAAAGGTTCCTATATGGATAAAAAGTGCCTAAAAGATAGGACAGAGAATGAGGGTAGATGGTCGGTTTTCCTAGTGGAGTTCTAATACACCAGTGCTGGGGCTTGGGCTGTTTGATTTATTCATGAGGGATGAATAATGAAATAACAAATCTGTTGGAGGCATAAAACTATTCAAGTTGAAAACAGGATGGTTGGCTGCAAAGAACTGCAGAGATTAAGAGAAGTGTGAGTGACTGGCCTTAAAATAACAGCTGAAATTTCATCTAGCTAAGTGATGAGAAAAAACAATCTGAACTGACCATTAGCCCTTGCAAATGAGATCTGCACCTACTCAGCTCCGTGCCTCCATGTCATCAACATTGTGTGGGTTTTGAGTGCCCCACCACAGGGCTCACAAAGGCTGTAGCAGAAGTGGAAAGGTCCTGAGAAGGGCAACAAGGAGAAAACAGCTCCTCTGCGAGGAATGACTCTGAAGACAGTGACCCTTTAGCCCCCCAAAATAAAAAAGGTTACTGAGGGGAAATATGGTAGACATTTATAAAATCATCAGTGGTAAGGTGAAGCTGAACAGGGATGGTTCTTTCCACTGTCTCTTCCAGCACTAAAACCAAGAGCTGAATCTAGCAGGTGGTGATTTCAAAAATGAATACAAGGAAGTGGTTCTTCACCTGAGATGTGATTGAACTCTGGAACTCATTGGCATTCCTAGCATTGGATGTTGTAGATGGTAAATTTTACAGGGATTCAAAAAGCAACTGGAAAAAATAATGAAAGAAAAGTTCCTCAAGGACTACTGAATACAAATAGGTCACCTCTGGCTCAGGAAATCCCTGGGCTACAACATGTTGGAAGCAGGAAGAGAACCTGAGGGAGTAAAACTACCCGATTGCACTGTTCTTATGTTATCCTGTCACCGTCCATGATTTGAGATAGAATAGACCAGTGATCTCACACAGTATGGACTGTGCTGACATATTATTCTCTAGAGGTGTTTATTAAATACCTCTTGATAAAAATAGCTTGTCTGTGGAGAAAAGTCACCTTCACCTGACTGGTGACTGGCCTAGATACACCTTCACCTGACCTGGCTGGTCTAGGTACACGTCTTAGAGCAGGTCATAATGTCTCACAGAGTCTCAGTCTCATTCACTTTATCTCAGTCAAGATGAAGGTCTCACCAGTCTGTTCATCCCGCAGTCATTACAGCGGTTTGGTGCTACCAAAAGCTGGCATATCCTCCTTGAGATTTTTTGAGGCATTTAATAATTTCACACTTGTCTTGCTGGATTATCCTATACTTTAAACTTATGCAAGTCTTCTTACAAAGTTTTCATCCACCAAGAAGGGTGAAAGCCACTCAGAGCTCATCAAAACAGTAGAAGTTCCTCTAAGAAACTTGTCTTGGTGGTGGACCTGCCCAACAACACATAAGGATGGGCAAATTGAATCATAAAGTCATAGAATTATAGAATGGTTTGGGTTGGAACAGACTTTAAAGATCGTTTAGTTACAACTCTGCTGCCATGGGCAGGGACACCTTCCGTTAGACCAGGTTACTCAAAGCTCC
>VXBO01004799.1:159073-176935 GCA_013400135.1 Rhinoptilus africanus
TCCTCAAGTCCTTCTCCTTGGGACTGCTCTCAATTCATTCTCCACCCAGCTTGTATCTGTGTTTGGGATTGCCCTGACCCACATGCAGGACCTTGCATTTCGCCTGGTTGAACTTCATGAGATTCACATGCGCCTACCTCTCAAGCTTGTCTAGGACAAACCTCTGGACAGCACCGTTTCCCTCCAGCACGTCAAGTGCTCCACATAGTTTGGTGTCGCCAGCAAACTTGCTGAGGGTGCGCTCAATCCCACTGTTCATGTTACTGACAAAGATGTTAAACAGTGACAGTCCCAATGCCAGCCCCTGAGGAACGCCACTCATCACTGGTCTCCATTTGGACATTGAACCATTGACCATTCCTTATCCACCAAGTGGTCCATCCATCAAATCCATGTCTCTTCAATTTAGAGACAAGGATGTCATGCAGGACAGCAACAAATGCTTTGCATAAGTCCAGGTAGATGATGTCAGTTGCTCTTCCCTTATCCACTAATGCTGTAATGCCATCATTACAAATGAGGCATTACAAATTTTTCAGGCTCAATTTTCCCTTAGTGAAGCCCTGTTGGCTGTCACTGATCACCTCCTTATTTTCCATGTGCCTTAGCAGAGTTTCCAGGAGGATCTCCTTCATGATCTTGCTGGGCACAGAGGTGAGACTGACTGGCCTGTAGTTCCCTGAGTCTTCCTTTTTCCTTTTTAAAAATGGGGATTATATTGCCCCTTTTCCTGACAATGGGAACTTCACCGGACTAATTGATATCTGTCTTGCTTTCTTGTATTAGACTTCCAGTTTCACCATTCAACATATTGCTGCCAGAATGAATCTCTTCCTACCTATGAGGTCAGCACACACTTCTGTCTTTAATAGATCCTCCCTCTAGATCTATACTTTGCCCCACAATGCCATCCAGAAGGTCTGACATGTTTGTCATGCTTGTCAAGTTGTTGAGTAGCTTCCTCATACAGTAGTATCAACCTTATGTAAATATTTCCTCTAGGCAGAGAATTTTACTTTCTTTTTGAGGTAAATCACGCTCTGCACGGGCTCTGTGAGAGAGTTCCTATCAAAAGCCTGCAAACAGCTATGGGGGATTCTGTCATGTTTACCAACCCCTGCTCCACTGTGACAGCTTTGAGAGTGGATGTCTAGTTTTAGGATCATAGAATAATTAAGGCTGTCTCTAGCCCAGCCTCCTACTCAAAGCAGGATCAGATGAGGTTATGCTGGACTATACAGAATCTGGTCTTGAAAACCTCCAAGGATGGAAACCCCCCAACTTCTCTGGGATACCTTTTGCAATGCCTGGCTGTCCTCACAGTGAAAACATTTTTCCCTATATCCAGTATGAATCTCTGTTCCTTCAGTTGATGCCCATTGCCTCTTGTCCCTCTGCCATGCCCCACTGAGAATAGCTAATTCTGTCCTCTTCCAGTAACCACCTTGTAGGTATAGGGAGGCTGCTGTTATGTCTCCTGGAGCCTTCTCTTCTCCATCCGTACAAGCCCAGTTCCCTCAGCATCTCCTCATGCAGCAAGTACTCCAGCCCCCAACCTTTTTGGTGGCCTTCCACTGGACTCACTCCAGTTGATCAGTGTTTGGCAAGGCAGTGCTACCATTAGTATGTAGAATGGTTACCAGTCTCCCACCACTTCGGAGTAACAGGTATGTTTGCCCACATGTAACCCGTGCCCCTTCCCACTTTACTGTGTGCTCCCTTACCTGGCTGTGCTGCTCTGTGTTTGTGGGACATGGGCTGCTTCATGCTTTCTAGTGTTGTAAGCAGGAAAATGATCTGAGGACATCCAATCCAAAGAAACTCTATGAACGTAAGCAACATGAGGAACTCCACCTAGCTAGGACTCAGGTTTGTGTGGCTTATTTCACCTAAGAAAAGGAGTTAGGGTGGAGTCAAGTATAACTGTAGTATAATTATTTTTATCTGCAATGGATGTACAAAGTCCTGTTTCTCTGATATAAAACAATACTATGCAGTTTTTATTTTAAGTTCCTTCGAGTCAGCATTTTCCCCTCAAAATGCTTGCTCTCTTCTTTTTCTGTCTCTCTCTCTCTCTTTCTGGTGCTGCCTTGACTGCTTTCCCTCTGTGCTCTTGTGCTGTCCCTTTCTTGTATACATGTGCTCTCAGCACTGATCAAAGCAACGTGCATATTCTGGGGCTGAGCGATAAATGATTCTGTACATCAATTATCTTCTCTGTGCTCTGCCTTATTCTGCCATCTAATTGCTCTCTTTTCGACCGTTCATTTTTCTTAGTCTTTTGGTTTCTTTGTGAGTTCTTGCAGCAGAAGCCATCATGGTGGGATTTTGACCTTTCAAGGGATTTCCCCCTCTAACTTAAACTCTCCTGTCTTGCTCTTCCACTCTGACCAGGAATCGTGCTGACATTGAACAACTGGCAATGACCCTCCATCACATCAGCATCCCCATAAGAACTGGAAAGACTTGCTGAACTAGAGGCAGAAGCTGACTCTAGGTGACTTCGTTACCATCCCTGACAGATGACCACTGACAAGCAATCCAAAGCAGCACCCGTCAAGAGAGAGGTGTGACCATCTACCTCCCAGCTGCAGATGAGGGGAATGACCTGCCTGTGGCATTCCTAAAGGGAATGACTTCTCTCAGGGTTTTCCTTTGTGCCTCCTAAGCCCACCAGCAGGCTCAGCCATCACAGCGAGACTCTCCCCTGATCCCCGCTGGGCATGTCAGCTTCCAACGCGTCTCGGACATGCAAGGATTACAGCTTCAACCATCACCTCCTCCTGCCTGGCTACATCCTGATATTCGTTACAGGTCTGCTGCTGAACCTGATGGCCCTTTGGATATTCATCCGCTACCTGCGTCTGAAGTCTGTGGTGATGATCTACATGTTCAACCTGGCCGTGAGCGACCTCACCTTCACGCTCCCTCTGCCGCTGCGACTCTACTACTATTCCAACCACCACTGGCCCTTTGGTAACACCCTGTGCCAGGTCTCTGGCTCTGTCTTCCAGATCAACATGTATGGTAGCTGCCTCTTCCTCCTGTGCATCAATCTGGATCGCTATGTTGCCATTGTCCACCCGCTTCGTTGGCGGCATCTGCGGCGCCCCAAGGTGGCTAAGCTCCTTTGCCTGATCGTCTGGATTGTGATCTTCATGGGCTCCATCCCCACAGCCATCGTCCACAAGCAAAACCATTGTAAGGTACAGAACAGGACCGTTTATCTGTGCTTTGAAAGCTTCAGTGACAACATGTGGCAGAAGAACCTCTTCCCCCTAGTTGTCCTGGCTGAAATCTTGGGGTTTCTCCTGCCTCTCAGCGCTGTAACATACTGCTCGATTCGGATCTTTCAGGAGCTCTGCAAGGACAGTCAGACGAAGACCCTGCGACAGCAGAAGACCGTCCGTCTCCTCTTGGTCAACCTGGTCATCTTCATCATCTGCTTTGTGCCCTACAACACTACCCTGGCAGTTTATGGGATGATAAAAGCCCGGGTGATTAAAGTTCAGGAAGAAACACAGACCTCTGTGCGCCAAGTGCTAATTATGACAATGCTGCTGGCCAGCATGAACTGCATGCTGGACCCCTTGATCTACTACTTTAGTACTGAGGGTTTCCGTAACACCTTTAAGAAACTGCGGCGGGGACAAGCCTGGGACTCAGATATAGGGACGCTTAAGAACCAGGTTGTGGAGAACAAGTCAATCCGAGACCACGCTCTCTCAAAAGTAAAGAAGTTCCCAGCTAAAAGCTTTATCCATCCCAGTGAATCTTTGCCATCACTTCCTACTGCAGTATTTTTGAATGGCCCTATTGAGGACTCAGAAATATAACCACAGAAAGGTTATAGCATTGCTGAGTCACCCATTCGATAACGACAGCAAGAGTGTGGGAAACAGCTCAGGGTAACGTAGCAAACAGTTTGAGGGAGCCCAGCAGACTGTATGTGGGTGATGGTGATGATACGAAGCTGAAGGATGAAAGGTTGTTTTGAATAAACAGAGATGTCTTGGTGACATGGTCCCACACGGCTCTTTTGGTACAGGAAACACAGTGGGGAACCAGGAATTGAAACAAACCTGGTGCGTCTAGGTCTGGTCAGCTCAGATTCCTGCAGCAAGTCCGTCCTGCCTGAGCACCTCCTGGCTGCGCGGTAGCACAAAGCAGTTCTGGGGATAATCAGAACACAGATATGGTACTCGCTGCTGACAGAGTGAATTTAGCAGTAATGACTGAGGGAAACTTTGTTGTTTTTTGAACTAGATGCCTCAATTTGAGTCTTAAGTCCAGCTTGGGGCACCTAAGTAAGTGTCTTAATTTTCCAGAAGAGCTGAAGCGTTTAGCAACCCTTGCTGGGGTCAGGGAGAATAGCTGAGTGTTCAGTACTCTTGCAGAAAATAGGCTCCAAATTGTATAGTAAGTCGTAGACCTTAGCAAAACAATCTTGAGGAGGTATGTCAAATGTGCTTGTGCAGCTGTACACACACAGGTATGCAGCACAACGGCTATACATTTACCTAAAGCAAAACGGCTTGGGAAAGGCTAGCATACTTAAAAACACACCCAATGATTTATAATGGCCCCAGAAAAAAAGAGAGGAGACCAATACTGTTGTCGTTTCTGAAGCTCACATTGACATTAGCGCTTTGCACTTTCCTGACGCTCGGCCATCGGGTGATTGATTTCAGGTCTGAGGGATTTTCACTGTTAAAAAGAAATGATGTCACAGAATGAGGCTGCAGTGAAATATATTTGCTTGCACTGTTTGTACATGCTTTTTCAGCCTGCACTGTATGCAAAAGCCCTATAAATCTCCCCAGAAGCCAGAGATCCAGCTGTACACAGGCAGTGCCAGAAACCCCAGTTACTCACTCCTGCAACCAAGGGTTGCCTTTCCACTTGCACTGGGAAACAGCCTCTCTCTGGCTTCCAGCAGGACTCAGGCAATCCCAGAGTGGGCCTGTTAGGGTACATTTGAATTTTGGGGAAAAATTTTAAAGGAATAGTCAGGGAAAGTGACAAGAAATGCTGTTCAGAGTAAAGCCCTGGTTCTTAGACTTCTAAATTCACAATACATCTTATTTCAGGTCCCTGCCTCATGACTGCTGTGGGAATAAATGTATTGTAATGCATCATGGGTTTGTGTTACAATGCAGTTTAGGAGACATGGGGTTTTAATCCATCTTTCCAGGCTCACTTGAAGACTTGCCCTTCTACTAGTGGTGACTGTAGAAGCAGGTCTAGATGACGAGCCTCTCCACCGAGAGATGCTTGTGTCACAGGCTGTGCAGCTCCATCCCCTTTCTCAGCCCGTGCATCACCAGCAGGCCAGCCCTGAAATACTCCTGCAGATGAAGGACATTTAACGGCGCCTGAGAGATGCAGTGAGAGAGGTGGAGGAGGGCTTGCGGGGCACTAGGTATTTCCGTTTTGAAAATTCAGGACTGCCATGTGAATGTCAATCATTTGTGACATAGTATAGTCCAACTGGAGAGGAGAGCGAGCTGTGTGCATACCTTCTGCTGGGATCTGATGTTACCCTTTTGTTCTGGGATTTTTAAGGTAATGGAGCGACATTACAGCAACCGCACTGCTGTCCATTTCCTCCACCTTCCTCTTTCCTGTATCCCTTTCCTTGTCCCTGTTCCTCTGGTCCTTTCTCCCTTCCTCAGGTCTAACACATCATGCACACAATGTCTTCACTGCTAGGTCTTCTTCCCTGCCCAGAGAAGCTGATTGATTCTTTCCTTTTAACTTGGCTAGAGCACTGTCCTAGAGTCACAGAAAGGTATGGGTGGGAAGGGACCTCTGGAGGTCTCTACCCCAACTCCTTGCTCACAGCACGTTGCTGGGGAAGGCGAGAGCTGGCTGGTCCCCAAAGAAAGGGTAGCTGAGAGCCAAGCGTGGTGAGAAGGCAGGCAGAGGAAGGGGCTTCCCCACCAAGGGGAGCACCCGAGCAAGGCGAGCGAGGCAAGTACAGTTAGTAGCCGGGTTCAGCTGAGAATCCAGATCAGCAGACAAGCCTGTAGCGACGAGGCAGGTCCAAGGTCCAACTAAGAAGTCAAGTCAGCATCAGGATCAGTTCTGGAGGCAGTAACCAGGGTGAGCCACAGTCTAACGATTGCCAGTCAACTCCATCGTGACAAGGCACGTCTCGGGACAAGCCAGGAAGCCTATCAATGGGTCTAGATCAATACAGTGCATGGTCCTAGATCAATACAGTGCATGGTCAGGCACAGGCAAGACTGCTCAGGCAGGAGCCAAGGGCAAGAACACCAGCTTAAAAGCAGCTCCCTGGCTGAGGCTCCAACAGAGACTTCTGGAAACTCTTCCCAAAGCCACCAGAGGGAAGGGGCAGCCCTCAGCCACACTGTCTCTGACCCGGCCCCAAGCTTACGCAGCCAAAGCCCCAGGAGCAGGGAGAGTGCTCTCAGGACCCTGAGCTAGTTCAGGTTGCTCAGGGCCTTGTCCAGGTGTCTTCTGAGCACCTCCAAGGATGGAGAGTCCTCAGCCTCCTGGGGCACCCACTCCAGTGCTGAAATATGCCCTGGCAAGAGGATTTTCCTAAAGTTCAGTTGGAATCTCCCTTGTTGCAAGTCATGGCTGTTGCCTCTTGCACGTTCTCAGGGCCACGGTGAGCAGAGTCTGGCTCCATCTTCTCTTGGCACATTTGAATGAAATGTTGGGTGGCAGACACCACTCCTTTGGAAGAGGCTTCTCCTCTGCCAAAGGTACAGTATCCCCTCCAAAACACAACACACAACTTATCAAAAAGAACATGAAAAAGCATCATCATTTCTTATACGGGGGAAAAAAAAATCAGAACTATTTTTACCTGGAACATTTCATAAATATTCAACCTCCAGCAGAGGAAATTTTAGCTCAAATATTTTGACAAAATTATAAATAGCTGAAAAGCCAATCTCTTAATGGATCTCATCAACCAGTTTAATAATAAAGGGGGCTGCTGGTCATGCTACACCCAGCAGAAAAGTTCCTGACTTTGGGTTTCTCAAAGCTTTCCTTAATGGTTATATGTAGCCAATGGTGTGCCCGGTCCGGGCTGCTGGGTTTTGTCCTTTGGGTTTTAAATCATTTTCAGCTTGCATCGGTTTTGTGTCGTTTTTGAGGATTCTAGTCAAATTTAATCGCTTTGGATTCTGGAGAGGATTTTGGTTATTTTTTTGTGTCTGCCAGAGAGAATCAGTGTTAGCTAGGTCTTCTGCTTCTGCATTTTTGCCTTTGTTAGCCTGATGTTCTTCATTCCGTCACGTGGTGATAAAGAAGAGAACATGTATGTACTGTCTCTCAGTGAAATGAATCACTCATGCTATCTTGCTTTATAGCTTCTATTTAATGAGTATGTATAAAAAAGCCAAACAAACAAATCCAAAAGTCCTAGGGTATGATGGTGTCCAACAATACCAATTGCTACCAAATGTAACCACTTTAAAACATGTGTTTAAAACAACAGGAACAAACTACATGGAGCAATGGTATTCAAGAAAGGGAAGATGAATGGAAATATAAACTCGGCAAAGCCTTTTCAACCTGTATAATTGACCCTCTATGTCCTACTATGATAACTCTTGAGTTAGTATTCTTGCTCAATATGTCAGGGGTAAAAGATGCCATTCATTGCTCCCACACACTTTGTGTCATGCACAGATGTGACCATTAAACAAATGTCTTCTTATGAAGACTGAACAAGTGAAAGGTCAGAGAGATGGCAAAGGAGCACAGGAAGCTAATTCTGTGTGGATCGGGTAGCGTCTTCAAAAATGCATAAATACATTGGGATTTCAAGTCGTTTGACTTCCAGAACAGACATGACAGTCACTTCTGGATATGGTTCCTTATTTGGATGATATAGAAGCATATTGTTACGACTATTAATCGTGAACTTTAAAGTATTTTATACTTTCTAGAAATCCACTGACATTCTGGGTTCTGTAAGTAAGCTTGAAAAGATGTTTCACAACTCCCACAACAAGCCAGACTTGATCTTTGAATTGTTTTTATTCCTGCTTGTGTTCCTTCCACCACCTACTGGCCGTGTGCCTCCCACCACTTCATGTATCCCTCCAAGGAAACATGTATTTTGTATTACAAACACCCTGAGCAACTTAAGCTGTTCCTGCTTTGAGCTTGAGAGGTTATTCCTGCCCCCCACCCCATCCCCGCTCCCTCTCCACTCCCAGTCGCTGGGAGTTGAAACAGATGTCCTCCAGAGGTCCTCCCAACCTAAATAATTGTGCAAGTCCCTGACCTTGTGTTTTAGATGCTAAGCTGGTATCTCAAGCATTTTTCAGCTCCTTCATTATCATTCCTTCTTAGAGCTGCTCTCGCTCGGATCACCCTTTGCGGGCCCTGCCTGCCTTCCAGCTGCAGACGGAGTCCTTGAGCCTGTGGCTGACAGCGCTCAGTCTAAGCCTCGCGTTTCATGAGCTTCTTTTGAAGCCTTCCTTTCAAACTCTTGCATCCTGCAATGCTAACAGAATCTCGGCAGAGGCCAGGCTGCCGCTGCACATCCTGCTGACCGAATCGTCTCCGGGTTTCTTTGCCGTTTCCCACATTTCCATGCATGGACCATTTTTTGTTTGGCTTGCGTAGCACCTTGCACGGTGAGATACTAGTCTCCAAGGGCTCCCAGGAAGAAATGGTGTGATATCAGAGAAGAACCTGCTATGCCGCTCGTTTTGTTTGAGGATATTTGGGAGTCTGGATGTGCTGAAGACAGACATAGCTATCACTGCTTTAACCTGTTTCACTCAGACAGTAGCAGCGGCATGGCAGCAGTGATCTAGTCTTCCGTGCGAGCTGTAAAACCTCCCTGCCCTTGCAAACGCTCCCCCCTGAAGCGCAGGCAGTCACTCTCCAGTCCCTCAAATACAAGGGAACAAGAAAGTACTTTTCTCCGGGAGAGCAAGGGGTGAAGGCAAAAGATCAAACTTTGCACCACAAAGGGATGATGAAAGTGATTCTCTGACTCTGGGTGAGGGGAAAAAAAAAAAAAAAGAAAGGGAGAAAACCAGTACAGACACCACTGGGCTGTAAAGCAGCCTGTCACCGCGTCAGGAATGGACTCGGATGACAGGACCAAGCCCTCAGCACGGTGGGACACCTGGAACAGCCTGTCCCAGCTGCAGAGAGATACCTGCAGGGCCTCGGCCTCCGCTTCTCTGCCTTCCGAGGAGCGCCCGTGGGGGGAAATCGCAGCGANGGGAAAGGACCCGGGGGGGGGCGCTCAGCTCTTTGCAGCACCGGCCCCCTCCCCAAATGCCCCGGGGACGGTCCCGCAACCGCTGCACCGGGGCAAAGCAGCGGGCCGAGGGCACCCACCGGCTGTCCCCGAGGGGACGCGGCGCTCGGGCTTGGGGCTACCGGGGGGGCCGCTCCCCGCTCAGCCCGGCGCCCACCACGGCAGCGACTCGTAGGGCGCTGGAACTGGTTCCACGGGACCGGGGGAGCGGGTATCCGGCCTCCCCGGGCGAGCTGGGGCCGGGACCGGTGTCGGCCGGGCGTTGGTGGCCAGCGCTGCCAGGCGGGGGGGGGCTCGTTGCCAGGGGCGCAGCCCCCGGGGCTGATTGCCCGGCCTCGTCCTGCGGCGGGGCACGGCTCTGGTTCTGCTGCTGTCCTCCTCTCCAGCCCGCTCAGCCTTTGGGAAAAAGCAATTAAAAACCAAAAAAATGGTAATAAAGGGAAGGAGCTATAAAACAGGATGAAGTAAAGGTGCGAGCGCTTCCTCCCCGGGGGGAGAAGGAGGAGAAGGGGAGGTAATTTTGTTGTCAGGACAGGAACAGCCCGGTGCCAGAACAGGGAAGCAACAGCAACAAAAGCATTTGGCAGCGATTTCGCCCATGGCACAGGTCAGCCTCTTCCCTGAGGGCTTCACCTCCTCAGAGGGCGGCAAATGCCGAACGCGCGCATTTAGGGAGTGCTGAAATGAACGCAAACGCACCCCCCAAAAAAAGGTTTCAAAGGCCTGCGCTTTGGGTTCGGAAATGCCCGACTTAGTTTTCTCCTTGTGGGCTCCTTGTTGCATAGGTGTCACGGTTGTCCTTGGTTACGCAATGACAGATTGTTTTCTCCACGAAGTCCCTTCTTTGTTCCCCGCGTAGGAAGAACACCGCTCACAGAAAGAGGAGGCAAAAAAAGTAGCGGTTTGCTATTTTTCTTTTTTTTTTTTTAACACCCCCCCCCCTACAAGGAGTCTACAAATCCCTCAGCTATTTACTGCACGTGTCTGAATGAACTCTGTTCTGCAAACAGCGCTACTGATCTTCTCATGCTCTTCTGGAGTATTTATCATTACCGCATCCAATGGCTTCATAAATTTGAATTAACTTCTTTCACAAGAGGCCCATAAGCCGATATGGTATTATTACTATTTTATAGGCAGGAAATTTAGCGGCTAAAACGTGTGTTCTGAATTACTTTGGATGCCACTTTTTGGAGTGCTATATAGTATGTATACATTCTCTGTGTCCCTCCTACTGATTTCAGTCACAAATAAAAGACCTAGGCAACTCTGCACATCAAACTTCAAAGCCTCAATCCGCGAGCCTTTGCAGGAAGGGGTAAAGGATTGGTGGCTTTAATGGGACAATTTGGTGTACGTGCTGATGCCCAGCGTCACCTGGGGGCTCTGGGGCAGAGGCAGGGGCTGCAAAGGTGGTGGCAAGGGGTCCACAACGGAGGAGATAAATTTTTCAGATGCTCCTGTATCAGTGTGCGACATCTCGGTAATGAGCCAGGGGAATTAGACGTTCTCATTGATGAGCATGCATTTGTTATAATTAGCATTGAAAAAAAAAAAAGAAAAAAAAAAAACAAACGGCGTGACAATTTGCATGATTGCAGCCTATTCCGAGGGGACAGGGAGGTTAAAAAAAAAACCAAACGTGCTGGGGAACACATGCAGCTTAGGTGCAGTTTAGGGATAGTGGTCGCTGTTGTGCAGGCACTGAAAGCATTGCAGTGTGCCAGGCAGGCTGCGGAGCCGAGGGGGGCCGAGGGGGGGATGCTACTAGAGACCTGAATCTGGGAGACGTGTGGGAGACCCCTGCAACCGTAGGAAGAATGCCTCGTTAGCACTTGGCAAAATTATTGGAGACAAGCAGGGAAAGGATCGGCGCTGCCACAAGCTGGCTTGGTTTCAGGGTGCGTTGCAATGGGTAGCAAAGCATTAGTGGTTGGCCTGGGAATCAGAGGTTTTCTTCGTGACCCGGTTGCCTTGTTTGCCCCACCTGGAGTGTAACCTGGACCACCACCACGCACGCTTGGTGCTCCAAAAGGGACCTACCACCAGAGGAGGGAAGTGATGTGGGGACTTAGTCGGGAAGAAACAGTGACTGGAAGATACCAGTGAGATCTGGTAGTCGGTTGCACAAAGTTTATTACCTCAACAAAAAGCCCACGGCTGTAATCAAGGGGAAAATGCCATCTTAGTTCAGAAGTAATACGAATGAGAAATTTAGAAAGTAAAAGGGGAAGACAGACAAAAAGGTGACATGGGTCATTCTGTCATTCTGCACTTTGTACCTCCTAATGGCAAGGGAAAGGAAAGCTACTGGGCGAGATGCCGTGACTTACCGGACAACGAAGAATTAAATATAGGAGAAGCAATAGGAAAGTTCTCTGGGTACTTAATTTAGAAATGGTATTCATTGACTTTAGCTGTTTCAGAGCAACTGCCAGTAGCAATATATCGTCAATCTGATAAGTAGATCATTGCCACAGGCAGGGTGACATCAATGCTTCAAAGGGAAATGGTCAGGCTCATCACTTGAGCTATTTTTGAAGCCTAGGAGGGCCCTGTCATACACACAATTCTCCGTTTTGCTTTCTTCAAACCTGACCCCTGTGCTACTCTGTTCCCTCCACGCTGTCCTTCTTCATGTCATTCTCTACACATGCAGTCTGAAAGTACCAAGAAAAACTATTCTCTTCCCAAAACCTGAGGCACTTTGCACCAAAAACATCATTCAACTGGGAGAGCAGCTTCCCAGGGGCACCAAAACAGGGGATGAGGCTGGTTGCGCCTGCCTTTTTCACCACTTCTGTGTCCATCCTTGCGTTGATTTCTGTAGCCCTCTGTAGGGGGTAGCCTTCCCCCATTTAAAAAATAAAAAATACTTAAAAAAATACAATGCTTCCTACTGGCTGGTGTTTAGCATGGAGATGGTGTTAGAGCTCCTGAGAAATAACCTCCTCAGCGCTGATGGTTTGATCCCATAGTGCTTTTCCTGTCTTTTGGGCTGAGGGGGATGGTGGGTGGGAATCTCAGTCTGACAGACAGCTCTTCCCTGTGCCGCGTTTCCGTTAGCAGCCGAGCGCCGTGGAGGGTAGTTGTCCTGCTTTATGTTTCAGATTGCCAGGGTTGCCTGTGAGGTGTCAGACACTGCACTGCAACAAAGCCTGAAAGGAACAGGAAAAGCTCCGAGGCCTGATGGAGAAGATGCTTGTGCTCCTCACCAGAGGAACATTTTGAGACACTGACAGCACAGTGACCCCACCAAGACGATGGGATCTTCATAGCACTGTCTCTGTGTCTGGATGCCAGGGAAGATGTCCAGAACAGCCTTTTGTCTCGGCTCTTTGGACTCATGCCACAGAGATGGATGCTTTTGGAATCTGATATGGGGCTTCGCTTGTGTCTGAACCTGCAGCCACTCGGAGCTTACAGCTTCCCCATCTCTGGTAGCTCATGAGTGCCAGCTGATACTTCTTATCCTGCACCAAACCTGTATCAAATGCACCTCTGGTTCCTTCCCCAAATACCTTAGGGAGTAATTCCCAGGCCATAATTTTGAAGAGAGAGCTGGTCAAGAAAACTCAGCATCTCTTTCTTACTTTTTGTTGCTTCCACANTGGGCAAATTACAGAAAGAGAGATTCCACTTGGCTCTATGGGCAGCTACTGCAGGGTAAACTGGAAACTTTGTTGGTAAGGTGCAATGTCCTTGTTGTAGCTGGCTGGTGGAGTTTATTTGTCTATTGAGGAAAGAATTGTTTTAAAGAAGATGGCACCACAAAGACTTGAAGACCAACTTTAACATCCGACATTGTTCCTGTGTGCAGCTCAGGGGGGTGGGTTTCTTGATTCCATCCTTGTTTCTACTTCAAGTCTAGGTGACTGCACCTGTCATCAAACATACCAGGTGGTGGTGTAGAGGGAGAAACATGTCTGGGAACGGCACACCTTGTAGGGCTCGGCCACTGTCAGCCTGTCCCACTTTACCCTCCATGGCATCACAGTTTTTGAAGAGGATGGGTAAAGGAGAATCATATTCTATCTGTTCTGCTAACTCCAGCCCCCTCCCAACCCCCAAAATGTAGGATTTATTAATTAAAGGCTTTAAAAGAGATGAGTCTTCATTCATTTGGTTCAGTCTCTCTGACATTATCAAGGAGTCTGGAAAGGGAGCAGATGAAGACGTGGAGACCAGGATGCTCTTTTGCGCATAAAACGGTCTCGGGATGTCATTTATCAGCTGGTGAGAGAGGCAGATCTTTTTTAGGAGTGACTCCTTTGTGTTCTTTCATGTGGAGAACGGCAGCTCGGAAGCTGTTGTAGATCCCCTCCATCTTTTTCTTCTTTTTCCTTCTCTCCTTTAGCACTTCGCGGTAGGAGTGCTCCCAGCCTCAGCATCCCTCAACTCAGGAACAATGAGAGGCAGGAACCTGAGGGTTTGCTTATGCCCCTAGAACAGGACAGACACTGATGCTTGCTTGGCCCATTCCTTGCCCACCTTTCCTCCTGAAATCTCTTTACTTGGTTATCTGAGTGCTCTTCCTGCCCTCTGGCTCCTTAATGAGCCTGCCACCGCTTGTTCTTTCCTATCTCCAGGTCCAGTGTTGTTACACCCTTCCCACCACCTTTAGTTCCCCATAGAATCATAGGGTTGGAAGGGCCCTCTGGAGACCATCTAGTCCAACCCCCTGCCAGAGCAGGGCCACCTTAGAGCAGGTTGCACAGGAACGCGTCCAGGCGGGATTTGAATGTCTCCAGAGACGGAGACTCCACCACCTCCCTGGGCAGCCTGTTCCAGGGCTCTGCCACCCTCAAGGTAAAGAAGTTCCTTCTCAGGTTTAGGTGGAACTTTCTATACTCAAGTTTGTGCCCATTCCCTCTTGTCCTGTCACTGGGCACCACTGAAAAGAGCCTGGCTTTTCTCCTCAATTCACTGGCTCCTTACTCCTGCTTTCTCCACAGTTCCCCCGGCTAGCTTGCTTGTTCAACTTGTCCCAGTCTTCCCTCTCTCTAGGCCCTGCTTCCACTACAGCTCTCAGTCTTCACTTTAAACACCATGTTCTCCGATTTTCAATCTAGTCGCGTTATTCCGCCAGCCAATGTTCTTTTCCCCCTATTCCACCCCTTCCTTTTCCAATAACTCCTTCTTTCTTAACCCCCACACCACTTCGAGTATCACTGGGCTCCTTGCCCTCATCTGTTCTCCGTGCTTCCCTGCCCCGAGGGACTCGCTGTCCTCCTTGCACTCGCCTGCTCCTCCCTCACCCTGTCTGGCCCAGAGCAGTCCGCAGCGACTGGGTGCCTGCTCCGGCAGCTCAGGCAGGGCAGCGGTGGCAGAAGATGGGTGGCTTCCCCCCTGGAAGGGGGGAAGCACCCTTCATGGGTGCCCCTACAACATGCTTAGCCCACCTTTGTGAGACAGCGAGTGGTCAGTGACGGCAGATCTTTGAAGAACTGCACGGTGAAAAGTCTCAAGTGTCCCTGCAGAGCCTGTATGAGCTGGCTTATCATTTAAGCAAAATTCCATGTGGATTTTTTTCTGGGGCTAGTGAGTCATGTAGCTCCGGTGCGAGGACAGCGCTCCTTTGTAGGCCTCAGCTTCCTCCTCCGAAGCAGCTGGGCTGGAGTTGTTCATAGTAAAGGGCTGTTCTTTTCAACTTACACTTTAATGGTCTACACCAAGATGGTTTTCTCTGCTTTTTTTTTTTTTTTGCCCTGAGTAGATTAAATGTTCAGGCTGAAGCCACATTTTAAAAGAAAAAAAGAGATATATATAAAAAAATCAGATGTAGGCAGGCAGCCAGAATGGAAACTTTCAGCTCAAATCATAAAAGTTATAAGCAACCGAACGGTTTACAGTGGGAATGCCTGGACAGTCTAATTCTAGCTCTGCTGGTAACTTTCGCTTCCCAAAAATCTGGAGTTCGAACTTGCCGCTCTGGGATCAGTCACATCGCTGTCCCTAGCAACTTCAGGATAAGGCAGGAACAGGGCCCTCGCTTCGCCGTAGATCATGCCTTCTCCGAAGCTTTGTCTGAACTGGGAGGCAGACGGAGAAATGAGGCCTGATGTTTGGAAACAGCTCCATCACACACAAAGCCTGTGATATTTCTTTGGAAAGAGAGAAGGGCAAACCTGAAACCTGGAGTTTTTCGTGGTACGGTTGGTCTGTTACCAGTGTCACCACTGCAAATCAGCCCGCTTTAAAACAGTCTCGTGACACCTCTCAAAATGGCTAATGCGGCCGTCTTCGAGCCTCGCCTAAGATGGAACATTTCCAAGTGGCATAATTAAATTTGGTGAGTTCCTCAAGGATGAGGCACCTGCTCGCTTACTGCAATCAAACTGAGAGCCTGCGGGCTGGCGCGGCTCGCTGCCCGCGACGCTAATGCCCCTCCTGTGCCCGCCTGCAGCAGGCAGGCGCTGAGGGGCACCTATTGCCCCGGCAGAAACACGGCTCCTGCTCCCTGGGGCAGCAGCCCGGCTGGAGCAGCTCCCCTCTTTCTTCAGGAAAGGTGCAAGAGAGGGAAGGCTGCACGGCACAGGAGCTGGTGGGATGCCCTGGTGGGGTCCAAGCACGGCTGCTGAGGTCGGATCAGGTTCCTTAGCGCAGACCTCCTCCGGCAGGTGTCGTGCCGTGAAATGCTGGACTTCAAGCTGGAGGCACTGAGCACGCACACCTTCTGCTCTCTCACCAGAGCCCAGGGAGGAGCAACTTCTGCTGCAGTAGCTCAGCAGCGGACGCCCAGGGGACAGGAGCACCCAAACTGCAACAGATTTCTGCTAAGTGAGCCCGTGCCCAAACCACAGATCCATACAATTACAGCCAGGCTTGGAGCAGTTTAAGTTCCTCCTCTCCATTAGGCGTTACGGATGTTTTACACGGATGTAACGTTGATCTAAGATGGCATAGTACGGACCATACGTTGCAAACTAAAGCTCTCTATGAGCTCAGCCTGACATGACCTCGCTTGGCCCTTCAGTTACTCTCTGTAAAAGAAGGAAAAGACAGCTATCTTCCCGAGGACACAGCACGGAGCCCGACTCACTGGGTGCCCAAGCACACGGAAATGTGAAAAACAGCAAGCGGGAATGACTGTCTAATGGACTCAGTGCTTCCAGGCTCCGAGTCCAGAGCTCCTTCTCCAAGAGTGCTGCGTGCGTTCGCCTGCTTGCTTTTTTCCTAACCCATGCCACGAGACCACCCGCGGACAAAATGTACGACAGGCAGAAGGAAACGGGCGGCACTTCGCAGGCCGCGTCCTCCGCCGCCTCGCGCTCCCCTGCGGACGCTTTCCCCGTTACCAGATCTGCCGCAGGGGGACTCCCTGTAAAACACCGAGTTTGCAAAGGGGGCTCCTGCGTCCGCCGCTGGAAAGCCACCAGACAAAGGGACCGCACCTCGCCAGCGCTGCCGCTGAGGGCAGCTGGGGATGCCGGTGGGTGCGCAGCAGCGGGTGCGCTCCCGGAGGATACCTTCTCCCGGTTCACCGGGATGAGGCCCGATGGGGAGCCCTCCTTTCCCTCCTGAAGCAGCGGGTTTCTCGCTGGGAAAACAGAATCCTTCCCGCCTTTCCTCGCCGCAATGTCCAAACTTGCTGATGCTGCTCTGAAATCTCACCCCACCGCGTGTTCTTGCGGGGATCCGACCGAACGGACACAGGCGCCTTCGCTGCGTCCCACCCTAGGGAGCACCGAGGAAACACCTCGCTGCCTCGCCACCGCCTCGCCCCGTTCCCCAGCCCACCTAGACGCTTTTAATCCACAAAGCCTGTCATTTCGGAGCCTCCACTCAGGGTGTGGGAAACTGCAGGGTTTTTTTGGTTGTTTTCTGCATCCGACCCTTTCAGATGTTGTTATTTCAGCTTTTGGGGTTTACGCCTTCTAGTCCGCCCTTAGTTATGGGGGCGCTTTTGCTGGCTTTAACAAGAAGGGAATGTTGCGGGTGCTGTAAGGACCCACAAGGACACGTAAGGACGTAGGGAGTACGTCCAACACCAGATGCAAGAGGGGCGCGAAGGCACTGACGGGGCTGAAAGCAGAACCCGGAGACAACGGTACAAACTGCGTCCACAAGTAAAACACGCTCCCGTGAGCGGGGGCAGGCTGAGGAGTTATCTGCCACAGCAGCCGCGCGCCGCCGCGGGCGCGAGCGGATAGCAAAGCTTTCTGCGAGCCGACTGAAAGGCGGCACATGGTGGCCGCGGGCAAGGAGCAAGAGGCGTTGTGGACGGCACCCAGAAAACTAGGTCAGGGCTCGGAGGTCATGAAGGCCACGCCATGGCGGAGCGGGCCCTCCGTCCATACCGCGCTGCCTTGCCGTTGAGCGGCACGATGCCTTGCTTCCTCCGGCTTTGCGCATTTCTGCGGACGCCGGGGCGGCCATCGGGCAGCGCCTGGGCTGAGGGCAGGGCGAGTGGGCTGGCAGGGAGGGCACCGCGGCGAGGGGCTGGGCGCAGGTTGGGGGCACCCTGGGCGAGGCTGCGGGAGGACGCGGGGCCGCGGTGGGCGCGGGCAGGGCCGCCCGCTCGCCAGGCGAGGGTGAAGCCGGCCCGCAGCCGGGCGGCGGGGCCGTGGCGAAGCGGCCGGGTGGCGGTGGCGAGA
>VXBO01004800.1:4343-28135 GCA_013400135.1 Rhinoptilus africanus
GCCAGCGCCGCGCCGCCGCTCTCCCGTCTCGTCGCCCTGCCGAGCCCCGCGCAAGGAGCGCGGCGCCTCGGCCAGAGCCCCCGGGGCCGGCCCCAGCCCCAGCGGCAGGGACGGGCTGTCGGCCCGCAGCGTCCCCTCGCAGGACCCTCCCCGTGGCCCGCACCCCCAGCCCGCCCTGGCCTCACTCCCGGGCCCTGCCCGCGGGGACCAGACACACAGAGGGCTCTGCCGCCATCCCCAGGGACCTCGACAGCCTGGAGAAGTGTTGGGCACCCTGTAAATGGCCCTACAGAACTTCAGATAGATCATAACCGTAGCTCTCCCCTTGTCCACTGGTGCAGTCACTCAATCATAGAAGGCCACTAGGTTGGTCAGGCCAGACTTGCCCTCAGTGTGACCATGCTGGCTGTCCCAAATCACCTCCCTGTCCTCCATGCACCTGACCATCGCTTCTAGGCGGATGTGTTCCATGCTCTGCCCAGGCACAGAGGTAAGGCTGACAGGTCAGTAGTTCTCAGGGTCCTCTTTTCTACCCTTTTTAAAAATGGGTGCAATGTTTCCCTTTTTCCAGTCACCAGGCACTTCACCTGACTGCCATGACTTTCAAGGATCATGGAGAGTGGCTTGGCAGCTACAGCAGTCAATTCCCTAAGGATTCTGGGATGCATCTCATCAGGTCCCATAGATCTGTGCATATTCAGGTTCCTCAGGGGGTCTCGAACCTGATCTTCTCTTACTGGGGGCGGGACTTTGCTCCCCCAGTCCCTTGCAGTCCATCCATTCAAGAGGTGTGGGAAGAGAGACTGCTGGTGACGACTGAGGGAAAAATGTTGTTGAGTACCTCAGCCTTGCCCTCGGCCATTGTTACCTGTTTGCCAGTTGAGTTCATCAGGGAGGTTACACATTCTTTGACCTTCGTTTTCTCACTGATGTACCTATAAAAACCCTTCTTATTATTCTTTGTGTCCAAAGTTCAGATGTGCCTTGGCCTCACTGATCCCAGCCCTACTGCTCTCTTCAACTACCTGAAAGGAAGTTGTAGCAAGGTGGGCATTGGTCTCTTCTCCCAAGTAACAAGCCACAGGACAAGAGGAAATGGCCTCAAGTTGCACCAGGGGAGGTTTAGGATGGATATTGGGAAAAATTTCTTCACTGAAAGGGTTATCAAACATTGGAGCAGGCTGTCCAGGGACGTGGTTCAATCACCATCCCTGGAGATATTTAAAAGACGTGTTGACGTAGTGCTGAGGGACGTGGTTTAGTGGTGGTTTGGCAGTGTTATGTTAATGGTTGGAATTAATGACCTTAATGGTCTTCCAACAAGAAAGATTCTATGATTCTATGATGGCAAGGGACCAGTGGAGGACTGAAGGACTGAATTCTTCTCTTTGAACAATGATGATGATCTTAAAGGTCCCTTTCAACCTAGACAATTCTATGATTCTACATAACCAGGCAATATCTCTGTGCTCTTCCCAGGATACCTGTCCCTGCTTCCACTGCCTTTGCATTGCCTTCTTGCCCTTTAGTTTGACCACCAGGTCTTCACTCAGCTATGCTGGCCCCTTGCCTTCCTTTACCGATTTCTTACAAATGGAGATGGAGAGCTCTTGAGCTCTGCGGAAAGTGTCCTTAAAGACCTGCCGTCTCTGTTCGGCTCCCTTGTCCCCGAGGGTCCCCTTGACTAACTCCTTGAACAGCTGGAAATTTGCTCTCCTAAAATTCAGGGTCCTGACTTGCTCTTCGCCTGTCCCATATTGCCCGTGCCTGTGAACTTCACCAGTGTATGATCACTGCAGCTCAGGCTGCCTCCAATCTTGATGCCTGAAGGAGGCTTCAAAGAAGATGGGGCCAGGCTCTTTCCAGTGGCGCTCAGTGACAGGTCAAGAGGCAACGTGCACAAACTGAGACAAAGGGGGATTCTTCTGAACATCAGGAAACACTTTTTCACTGTGAGGGTAACCGGGCACAGACACAGGTTTCCCAGAGAGGCTGTTGGGTCTCCATGCCTGGAGGTATTCCCAAGCTGTCTAGAGATGGTCCTGGGCAACTGGCTCTAGGTGGCCCTGCTTGAGCAGGGGGCTTCGACCAGATGACTTCCTGAGGTGCCTGCCAAATTCAACCTTCCTGTCATTCTGTGAAACATTCACAGGCACATTCACATCTTTGCAGATGAAATGTGCCAGGGCAAAGGGGAGAACAGTCGATTGCACTTCTGGCCACATTTGTATGCCTGGTTTCATGGAAGGGGAAATCTTTTTTTTCTTGTCGGCATGGGGTGTTCTCAGCCAGGAGGAGCTGGCTTAGGCTGGGTCTTCAGGCCACATCGACCCTGAGGTAAAAGCTCAGAGTCTCAGGTAGTGTTCATTCTTCTAAGCAAGCAGTATTGCAGTGAGCATCCTGCCTTTCACAGCTACTCTCCTGGTGACTTCCAGAAACAGCTTTTTACAGTATTGAGGAAAACTCACTTTGCTCTTTTGGCTACAACTTTTAATGCTGGAACACAAGACAAAAATATGCAAGTGATAATATGGGCAGGTAAAAAAGCAGCACACAGAGAAGTCAGGAGAACCATTCAGCATGGTTATGCTTTCTGTATTAGTGGTGTCTGCAGTATTTATGGTGTTAGATCTTCTGCTGCTTTGTTCTGTACAGTTGCAGACACAGGTACATGCACATGTGAAGAGCTTGTACAAGCACGTAGGCAAACACAGAGCCTGGCTTTGGAAGGATGAGGAATAACATGGGTGGTGGGTGTCAGGAGGATGGGGCCAGGCTCTTTTCGGTGGTGCCCAGTGATAGGACTAGGGGTAATGGGCACAAACTTGAGCACAGGAAGTTCCACCTAAACAAGAGGAGGAACTTCTTTACCTTGAGGGTGGCAGAGCACTGGAACAAGCTGCCCAGGGAGGGGGTGGAGTCTCCGTCTCTGGAGACATTCAAAACCCGCCTGGACGCGTTCCTGTGCAACCTGCTCTAAGGTGGCCCTGCTCTGGCAGGGGGGTTGGACTAGATGATCTCCTGAGGCCCCTTCCAACCCTATGATTCTATGATTCTATGAACATGCATCCCGATTTGACAGGTTGGCCAGCTGCTTCCTGCAGCCTGAGAAGCCTGCTGCAGGCCGCAGCTTGTTGCTGGAGTCAGGGCTCCTGCACAGAGCAGAGGGGAGGGAAGGGAATTGAATCACCCCCAAAGGCCACTGTGGGAGGATTGCAGGAGGTACAGGGTGGCACGTTTGCAGTGCAGAAGTTCAGGAGGAAAGACTAGAGATCTGCCACCCCGTCAGAAACCCAAGGACTCAAGAGTATTCCCAAAGCATTTCCAGACCCCAAAGCTGTCTCATAAAAGCTCTGTCTGGCCATCAAGCCTGATGCTGTCCTCTCTGTCTCCCCAGGAAGGGCGTTAGAAAGGGAAGCATAAGAGGAGCCGGTTTTGCTCCTAGGATGGTAGAAGAGTTGAGGCTGTAATGGACCTCTGGGAAAGGTCTAGTTTAACCCTCCTGCTCAAAGCAGGGTCAGCTGATGTTGACTAGGTGTACTGGGTGCAGCTGTGATGTAGTTAATTTTCTTCATAGACGCCTGTATGGGCAGCTGCAATATTTTGTGACCAAAACTGTGTTGATAACACACTGATGTTTTAGCTGTTGCTGAACAGTGCTTCCGCAGCATCACTGTCTTCTCTGTTTCTCATGTTGTCTGTCAGCTGTACAGCTGACCACAACCAGCCAAAGGGGTATTGCATACTGCATGAAGTTGTGTGAAGCAATAAAACTGGGGGAAAGAAGGAGGAAAGGAGAATATTCAGAGTTATAACATTTGTCCTTCCAAGTAACTGTTATGCGTGATGAAGGCCTGCTTTCCTGTAAATGCCTAAACTTCTGCCTGACAATGGGAAGTAGAGAATGAATTCCTTATTTTTCTTGGTTGGTACATGCAGCTGTAGCTTTACTTACTTAACTCTCTTTATCTCAACACACAAGTCTTCTCACTTTTACCATTCCAATTTACCACCTCATCCCACTGTGGGTGACTAAGCCAGCAGCTGTGTGTGGTTTAGCTGCCTACCAACGTTCAGGACAGCAGGATGGCCACAACTTCATCCAGTTCAGGTTTGAATATCTCTGAGACTGGAGACAACCTGGCCCCATCCACTATGGTACTCCTGTAAGCTGCCGCACCGCATGTCCATGATCCCACAGCTCTACAACCAAGACACAGAGGAAAAATGGGGCCATGACGGACAGCAGCCCAGGCAATGTGCAATGACCAGCTGTGAGGAGGTGAAAGAACAGTTGATCTCTGAAGGCCAACGTGCTGATAAACAGGACGGGAAAGAGGATATAGGGAACAGGGAGGAACTGGGGTAGAAAGCCAAGTTCTGCAATTGTCCGGGTTGCAATACAATGTAGAACATAAAGGACCTTGAATAGGCAAGTAGAGAACAAACTAGCCATGGGAAAGGAAAAGAGGAGGAAAGCTGTAGACGTGACAAGCGGTGCAAGACCCCCGCAGAGTCCTCAGGCATGTGCAAAGGCACAAAAAAGTTATCCCAGCTCCACCTTCTGGCATGTACTGGCCCTACATGGCAGAACTGTGGATGGACATTACAATGGACCACGGGGGGCCGGGGGGGGGGCGGGGAGAAGTTGAGTTGCACACATCCTTCCATTGAGATGCTGTTATCTCAGTCGGGACGCCCACTAAGCATGTGTGCCGGTCAGCTATCGCCCTCCACATGGCTGGGGATTGGACTGATCTGTTGCCTAGTCTGAGTATACTGGGGAAACATGATAGGGACCATTTTAGTATATGCTTTGCTACTAGTTAAAATAAAGGGGTTTTTAATTAACATTTAATCCTTGTTGTTGTGTGTTTTGTTCACAAATTCCCAAACCTGAAACACCAGCACTTCACTAGACAGTCTCTGGAGTTCCCACAATAGATCCTCCTGCATCATAAATGGTCTCAGTCCTTCAACCACAATTCCCTTCACTGCTTTCCCTCCCTCCTTTTCCCTGTCAGACAAGGAGATTTTTCTGATTTTTCCCATCCGAAGCAGGAAAGTTTTGCATCATGGAAGACAAATCCCTTTGTCTTTGCAGAACTGTGATGGGGAGGATCCCGCTCTCCTGCCCCTGATACTGCTCGGAATGCACACATGAGGGAAAATGACATCTCACATGCATGTGGGGCTTGGATCCTATGCTGCCATCCTTAAGCTGGTCTTTGCAAGATGGGTTGCAGTGCCCCATGAGCAGAGCACCAGTCCAAGGGCAAAGCATTAAGCCAAAGATGTGGGTGTACCAGGTAGATTCCCTGCCGGTTTCCACACTGTGGAGCAGCCAGGCACGACGAAGGTGCCTAACTCATTGCTAGAAGAGGAGGGCTGTTCCCACTGTGCTCTGCAGGGATGGATGAGAATTTCAAGCTGGGTCACAGGTCAGGCTGCAAGCAGCCTGCACAGCTCCACAGAAGGAGAAAGGGGCAGATTGGAGGAGCAGAAGAAGCTGAAGCTGTTGGTGCACTCCCTGGTCTCTCTCACCCTGCAGGGTGCAATACCAGAGCACCTGCTTGGCAGTAAAATCTCTGTTGTGCAAAAGGTGATGTGTTGATTTAGGGCCTTATTCAACCTTCCTCTGAGGAAGGACAGCAGGGTGTTGCTGGGATTTTTGAGCTGACTGGGCATGGCAGGTTGTCCTCCCCATGGCCCCTTGTCCCTTGCTGCTGCTGAGCTTCTCCTCTCAGACGGGAGCCCCTGAGCCCAGCTCCACTTTGTGGACAGGTCACCGCTAGGCAGACGTGCAGCCCCCCAGCTCCTCTGCCTCTGGCCCAGCACCCTGCTCCTCCCTCATTCCCTCGTGCTGGCACTTCTCTAGCTGCCTCTTCCCTGGCAATGGCTTCTTAGATCCCCTAAAGAGGAAACGCCTACAACACTACAAAGAGACTATTCATTATGTCCACGGAAAAAGATGCTCTGCTGCTCAGCTCCTTCTGATGCACTACCCCGGGGCTCCCTGAACAATATCAGGTTCCAAAACTTAATTTAACTCTAGCTTTCCATGTTCAAGTTTTACTTCTTCAGTGCTCAATTTTTCTGAAAATAGTCCTTTCTGCCTTGAGGGGAGAGAGAGAAAAGGGAGGGAGGAAGAAAGGGAGGAGGGAAGGAAGTTTAACAACATCATGTTCATGGTTTTTATGTGCGCTCATGGGAGACTCTGCTGTTGATGATGCAGCCTGTTTCTGGGAAAAGCCAGCTCAGACTGGTCTTGATAAACCTTCTTGCAGCCACCTTGTTCTTCATCAAGCACAAAAGCATCAAGCAACCCCAGGAGACAAGGATAATCAGGCAGTGATAGCTTAAGCAGACGTACTTGGGAGGGCCATGAAGATGATGAAGGGACTGGAGTACCTCTCCTGTAAAAAAGGCTGTGAGAGGTGGAACATCTTACCCTGCAGAAATTAAGGCTTGTGGAGGTTCTCATAAATGGACAGAAATACCTGAAGAGATGGTGCAAATAAGGCTGTGCCAGGCTTTTCCAGTGGTTCACACAGACAGGACAAGGGCCAATGGGCACAAAAAAAAAATCAGATGGGTACCTCTGAAAATCAGAAAACACTTTTTCCATTTGAGGGTGATTGAGGGTTACCCAGGCAGCTTGTGGACTCTCCATGCCTGGAGATATCCAAAAGCTGTCGACATAGGGCTTAGCAACTGGCTCCAGGTGGCCATGCTTTGACTTCTGAAGGGCCCTTGCAACCTCAAACGTTCTGTGAAAATCAGGCTTTTAAAGCTCGCTAAGTTCTTTGTGCAACACCATATTCCTCCGCCACCTTATCCATTTAGCTAGGAACGGCCATGACGTCATGCACACATAATCCCACATGGGCAGAGCAGCTCCTGCTCACCTCTCCCCAGATCCTCTCTGCCCACTCATCTGCCCTTCTCAGGTTTTCCACATCTCTGGACCACTGACGGCACCCAGTCACCACGAGATCCCCCTCTCTCTGACCCCAGGCACCACCCACTCACTGAATCACCCCTGGCATGGGCTGTGATCCCCGTAAACACGCAACACGTGGGAGGTGAGAGCAGGAGCGGGGGAAGCTGATGTTGTTCAGGCACGCCACAAGTGTCTCTCACAGTGGTCCCCGCAGGGTGCAGTAATAGAGCGCACTGTCCCCCAGCTCCAGCCTGGTGATCATCAGGGCCCCAGAGCTCTTGTCAGCCTGGCAGAAAAACCTCTCACAGCCAAAAGGGGCTGTGTGGCTATAGGAGCCTCCCCGGTCCTTGCTCTGCAGCAAGTACTGCAGGGGTCTACCGGGGTGCTGCCGATACCAGGCCACGTAAAGATAGGAGGTGTTGGAGCTCTAAATGCATCACAAGGTCCCAGTATTCCCTGCTTGCCACCACACTGCAGACTTCGTCGCTCGGATCTCATCACCTGCAAATGCACCTGAAACAAGAGCAGAGCTGTTCCCCCACTGCTCTGCTCTCACCGGCACAAAGAAATGGCCCATGAGACACTGCTGTCGCCAAAGCCCAAGTTTTTCTGAAGTTGCAACAAAGAAGGGGACCAAGGGAAGGCAGAGAGGGGCTGCAAGCAGGCAGAGTGGCCTACAGGACACAGTGAAACACCTCCAGAAAACACAAAATTGCATTTGGGACCCAGGAGATGGAAACTGTCAGTGCTGGGACAAGAAGCTCTTGCAGAAAGGGCAGGATTATCTGTGGTGCACAGTGATGGAACCACTCTCCCTCGGGACAATCCTGAGCCACATCAGCACTTGATGCCTCCAAATGTCATGAACCCTGTGCCAGGACCCCAGCAGGTTTCTGCTAAAGCTCAGCTGGATTTCCTGTCTCTGGGTGACGGCACAGAAGTAGCGGGCAGAGTCCTGGGGCTGCAGGGCACTCAGGGACAGAGAGGACTTGGACCGGGAATTGTCCCGGGACACCCTGGCTCGTCCCTCCACCCCTGGCCCGTACTCTGTAGTACCCGAGGATGCACTAATGTAGGACACCCACTCGAGACCGCCACCGGCGGCCTGACGGTACCACCGAACTCCACGAAGATCAAAGCCGAAGCCGGACCCGCGGCAGGAGAGGTGCACGGAGCCCCCGGGCGCTCGCAGCCCTCCGCCGGCCTCCAGCAGGCTCAGCTGCGCCCACAGCCCTGCGGAGGGAGAGCGCGGGCAGCCGGGCAGGGCGCGCCCAGGGCCCCAGCACGTTCCCCCGCCGCCCCGGCGCCCCCCNCCCGGGGCTGCCAGCGCCGCGCCGCCGCCTCCCTCCCAGCCCCTGCCCGCGGGGACCAGACACACTGTGCAGAAGCGACCCCCCTCATTTTTATCGCATTGCCCCCCAGACCTCATTTCCACAGGGCAGCGCTCCCCCTTCCCCACCGCCACTGCAGCCCTGCAGGTCTCAGGAAATACCTCCCACAACTTCCAACTTAATCTTGCCCTTGTTTCAGGCTGGTCTATGGCTGTCCTGTGGTTGACCAGTGACATCGGGCTATACCCCTGTGCCTTGACTTTGAGGAAACAGGACATGTGGGCAGTGTGAGACGCTGTTAGGGATGCGCAGGGACCTGCTCAGGCCCTCTGGAACCCATTCTTCTTGTCATCCTTTCTGGAATGGGAAAT
This sequence comes from Rhinoptilus africanus, assembly GCA_013400135.1. Taxonomy (NCBI): domain Eukaryota; kingdom Metazoa; phylum Chordata; class Aves; order Charadriiformes; family Glareolidae; genus Rhinoptilus; species Rhinoptilus africanus. Next base: position 12,989 of record VXBO01004800.1, read on the forward strand.
AATACCACAGAGACGGGAGTCCACATGGTCAGAACTGCTTTGTCTTAGCTAGTCCTGCTTTTCCCTACATTTGGCCTGCCTGTATCCTTGTCACCCCTGCCTGCAGCACCATCACTCAACTCTATGCTCCAGTCAGAGCTCTTTAATCCCTTGGCACTGTGCCTACACTGAACCCAATAGCTGAGCTCTTGTAAAGAGAAATTAGTTCAAATTGCTAGGGCAGCCATGGGTGTCTTTTCCTGTTCTTCCTGCCAGGAGACAAGAAGGTGTCCTTCAGATCCAGTGTGGTGATGCCCAGTTGTCCTGGTGGGAAAACCCCTTGTGGGAGATGGGACCTATGTGGCTGCAGGACGCTCCCTGCCTGTGCTATGGGGAGAACAGGCCATGTTGAGTCCTGCCTGGCCTCCAGCCTGCCTAAACCAAATTGCCTTTGTGCTACCAAACAGTGAGCACAACCCCAGGGGAACTCCATCATCGTCATCGGCTTCATCTTGATCATCATCTTCATATTCATTGTCTTCGCCTTCATCTTCTTCTTCATCATCTTATTCATCTTCCTCTTTATCAATCAACACTATTTGACGATTTTAGCATAGTGCTAGGTGTACTTTTTATTACTTTCTAGAGCCTCTTGCCTCATGGGCTGCAATGCCATTGGTCGCTTAGCTATTTCTTAGTTTTACTATGCTTTCTTTAGCTTTACTCGTATTTTCCAAAGAATTTGACTTTACACTGACTGGGGTGTGACAGGATCTCATCATTTAACCCTGTGCATCACAGAGAAGGATACCCTGCCCAATGCTGAATCTGCTTTCCTGCTCCTTGGCTGCTCTGCAAAGAGGAGCAAACGAGGGTCTATGGTCTAACGGGCAGCTGTGTAGAGGGCTAGGGCTGGCCAGGAGCAAAGCAGAGGTATGGATCCCCCAGCTCAGCCCACAGCTTGGTCAAGACCTTGGCTAGGATGCTGTCACCCCAGCAGCACTCGATTCTGCAGTGTCAGCTCCAGGAGGAACCAAGACCAAGTAAGGATTGGTGCTGCACGTGGAGGTTATGTCCAAGGGTGTTAATCGTTTCATTGGGCAGTGCTGGTTTCTGTGTGAGGAAGTGAGGAAAGCTAAGAATGTCTCAACTCATCTGCAGACAGTCCCATGGTCCTTCATTTCTCAGTCTCTGGCGTGAATATCTCTGCACAGGTGGGGTCTTTGAGAAAAGAAGTAAGGACCTAGGATTGGAGTTGTTGGAAAGGCTGATACAAGGAGAGGACCATTTCAGGGATGAAAGCACTGCCAAGGTTGGAAGATGCAGAGCCTTACCCCTCCTGTGCAGTTCTTGGCAATGCAGATTTTGCACAAGCGGAAATGGGACTTAGCTTAACGTGGTGTTTCAGAGCACAGTAATAAGTTGCAGTGTCCTCGAAGGAGACAGTTGCTATTTCTAAGGGGGCTGTTTTATTTTCATAGACCACCACAGAGAATTGGTGGCTGCGGAACTTGTCATTCCCTGAAACTCTAAATGCTTCCATGAGAAATTTCAATGTTTTTCCCGGGAGCTGACGGTACCAGAAGAAATTCAAAGTGCTGTCACTGTCATCAGTGGTGGACTGGCAGGGCAGAACCACTCGCTGCCCAACTGTGGCTGACATCTCGGTAAAGAATTTCTTCTTGGGGTCCCCTCCAACAAGACCTGCAACACAGGCAGAAAGGTGTCTGTGGAGCAGCTTGCCTCCTTCTCTCACTTGCTCTGCATTTAAGGCTGCATTTGCCCCAAACCTTTCCATCTTTCCAAAGAAAAGGAAAGCTCAGATATCTACTTCCACCACCCCTCTGCATTTCTTCCTCACCTGATCATCTTGTCAGCACAGATCTCCACGTAGACTACTGAAAACTATGGAAGACAATAAGAAATGCACAAATACACCCACCTGAATGGATTAGCAGGAGACATGCTGTCACAGCCATGACGAAGATCATTTTTCCTGGCTCCAGAATCCCTTTCTCTCGGGAGACTCTCAGCACAGTCTGGCACAAGGCACTCTTGGCAGCAAAATGAAATGGCTGCATCCTGCAGAATGTGACACAGCCTGTGTGACATAGTCATAGCTCTGGAGTGAGGAGGGCAAGAATAAGGCCCATTCACATTTTGCCTTTGCTCATCTTCTCTGCAAAGAGTGGACAGTCTCAGTGGCTTCCTGCACTTTTCTCTGTGTTTCCCTCTTCCTTCATAAGATTTACTCTGTGAGGGAACATCTCTCCCTTGCTGTAGAGTTTATCTGCTTTTGTGTGCTCTTTGTTGGTGGGAGGGCTTTTGAAAACACAACGGCTTCTCATAACGTTCAGGGCATATGTAGTGCTCTTTTCAAAAAGTTTCAGGTTTCTCTTAGTTTAGTCTCTGTTATTTTGGAAGCAGCTGTTCAGTATTTCTCCACGCATGAGGACTCAGAGACAAGAGCAGGAAGCTGTTAAGGGGGGAAAAAAAGGTATTTTAATGGGTGATATACATTTCTAGAATATGGGGATGGAGTCCTGATTCTGTTGGGTCGGTGTTGAAGGAGACTCGAACTCCGATGTGGGATACTCTAGGTTTGCGTTTATTCAGTGGATACAGCAACGTTGGGTCACCTCCGCAGAGTGTGACAAATTTACAGCAACACAGGCAAGGCTTATATAGTATTTTTACAAAGCTTAGATAATCAATTTTTGTTTCACTATATCTCTTTTGATCATGACAGTATATTCTTCGTGAAATTTTCTGCTTTTGACCACTTTGTCTTTTGTTGTTTCTGTTTTCAGTTCAAGGCCTCAGGTACTGCACGTCTCTTTTCTCTGTAATTGTTCTTCTGGATCTCTTCACTGTCTCGCTTCCAAAAGGGCCAGGTGTCTAGTAACCTTTTAACTTGCTTTGCTGTCAGGTAATACATCTTTGATTGTGTTACAAGATCACAATATATCTAATATTCAGCTGACTGCGTTTGCAGTCTTGGTCAAGGGCTATACAAAGATCAGAAGCTGAGTGTCGTCAGCTTAGCAGCACTTATGCTAACAGTACAAAATCGGCTTTTCCCCTTACAGTCGGCTCAGTGCTGGCTGGGACAGGGTGGTGGAGTGGAAGGAACTGCAGCCCCATCCTCTGTGCAGTTCTACCTCTGCACAAAGCATAAGGGCAAGGTTTGGGCCTCCCCAGCCACTGCTGGCCCATTGGAAAAGGGATCAAGACTGGGGCAAGGACAGGGGTGGGGGCAAAATCCTGCTGTTTGGAGCCGGTGAGTGGAGACGTGCCAAGGAGCAGCCCTGGCACATGGAACAACCTCTCCTGGGTAGCACCTTTCTTTCTCTCCAGCCTCCTGGAAAATCTGAAGCCTTTGCTGTGTTTCTCATTTTGGTGGGTACTTCACATACAGTTGTGAGAGGAGTCTTCACAGCTCTACATCTAAGTTTGCAGTAATGCACTCCTCTCTCAGTCAAGGCTGCAAGGTGAGGTTGTCCCTGTAAATCACAGACCCTCAGCTGAAATCTGCTCAGGTGGTGAACATCCCCTGGACAAAGCAGTCACTGTTCTCGGAAGGTACCTTGTCTCACTGCTACCGGATGACCAGTAAAAGACTCAGAACAGCACCTCTTAGAGCAGTTTTCATAAATGTATTCTGTAAATAAAATTTACAATCCAACTGCAAGACTTTGTATTTGCTCAACCCACCCCACCCCACTCCAACATGTTTTTTAAATGGACACGATAGATAGAAAAGTTTGGAGATGTTGTGAACACAAAACCCTCCATGGCAGGGGTGGTTAGGCTGGATGATCTTTTCCCTTTTTCTTTCCCCACCCCCACCTCCAATATGGAAACGGCAGAAAGCTCTGATGGGAAAAGACCAGTTTTTAGCCTAAAAGTCTCTGGGGTAGAAGCATTTAGACTGACAGCCAGGTACCTATATGGTGCCTTCACAGCATCTTCAAATGCTTCTAAAAAGAACCAGGCCTTGCCAGGATACATCTGTCTGTCTTGGGACACAATCTGGAGCTTAGAGTGGGGGCTTTAAAATAGCACACTATTGTTTGTGTTGAGAGTGATGGCGCAGCTCTTTTTACCCTAGCAAAAACCACTATGGACAGTGTTTAGGATGCTAAGATGGCTGTGATAACACACTTAGTAAAAGCTTTCTCAGTTTCATCTCTTTCAATTGTGGCACAGTGTGCTGAGCATCTCCCGAGGGGCAGGGATTCTGGAGCTGGGAAAAATAGTCAACATCATGGCTGTGACAGCATGTCTCCTGCTAATCCAGTCAGGCATGTGTCTTCGTGCACTTCCTATTGTCTCCCACAGTTTTCAGTGGTCTACACGGAGATCTGTGCTGACAAGATGATGAGGTGAGGAAGCAGAATTCCTCAAATCATCAATCACAACCGTATTTATTTTATTAGTGGGGAAAAAATGCTTATCACTAGGACTTCCAGGCATGTCCTCCACCAATTTGGTAAAAGGATATTTACAGAGCATTCCCTGATACAGCGCTTGGCAGCAACAAACACCACACAATATTCTCAGGTATAACAGACAGCAAGCCATCGACATTCCTCAGTCGGCAAGTGGTTCAAAGTGAGGTGGCTGAGCTGCATGAGAGAAGGTGAAAGGGACATATACAGGATTTTCTCTGAGATGCAACTGCTTGAATATCTCCTTACCCCAACTGCAGTGGAGAAGGAGGCAGTGCTCCCTGGCAGTATTAAGGTAAGTGCAAACTTTGGAGAAGTTGAAGGGTGGAAGCTGGTGACTTCCTGAGTAAGTGGAAGGCTCCTGCCCCACCTAATGACATACAACTGCAAAATAGGTTCACTGCCCTCAAAGTTAAATATAAACCAGATGTGCTTTGAAGCAAAGTATCTGGTCCACCTGACCTTAAACCACGCATGCATGGCTGCTAGGAAGAAGTGGCTGGTGATCACAATGAGAGCCTGCCTGTTGCAGGGGACAGAGGCACTGATGAGCCAACTTGGCCTATCATCTAGAGGGGTTTGCTGACTGCTGGGCACGCGGATCCCTGACGTTATGAAGGAACTGGAGAAGCTCGTTCAGCCTTCTGACTGCCACCTCCTTGTGGGCGCAAATGATACTGCTACGAGAAAGTTGAACAGAATCAAAAGGGATTATAGAGTTCTGCGGGCAGTAATCAAGGGTTTGGGGGCCCTGGTGGTGTTCTCCTCAACCCTGCTGGTGAAGGGAAAGGGTATGAGGAAGAGAGCACTGATGATGTAGGTCAATAATTGTCTGTGGAACTGGAGTTAGTGAGAGGGTTTTGTGTCCTATGACCATGGAACACTGTTTACAGAACAGCATGTGCTCAGGAGAGTTGGTATCCACCTCACCAAGTGGGGCAAAGTACTTTTGCCAGCAGGATGGCTGACTTGGTAAGGGCTATAAACTTGGAATGATAGGGGAGGGAGAGAGTAACCAGCAGCCTTGTGAAGGAGTGATGGACACAGTCGATGAGCAAAGGGCCTGAGGTGATGTGCCGGGAAGGGATCACAACATCAAGAAAACAGGGCTTAAGTGGGCTCACTTCTAGGAGCTGCATATAAGCAAGGAAGTACCTACAAGCCAGCATAGTGGTGAAATGCCCAAAACACTTTCTAGGGTGTCAACATGCTGGGTTGCCTCTGTCAAGGGCCTGCATGCTAGTGCATGCAGTATGGGGAATAAACACAAGGAGTCAGAGATCTGCGTGCAGTTGCAGGACTGTGAGGTTGTTGGGATCACAGAGACAGGGTAGGGTGGCTCCTGTGACTGGAGTGTTGCAATGGAGGACTACAGGCTTTTTTTGGAAGGAGGATGGGCTGTGAAGATGAGGAGGAGATGCCCTTTCTGTGAGAGAGCAATTGGAGTGCATGGAGCTTTTCCTGGAGATGGGTGATGTGCGAACTGAAAGCTTGTGGCTAAGGATTAAAGAAAAGACAGGAAAGGGTGACATTTTAATGGATGTCTGCTATAGGCTGCCTGATCAGGAAGAACGAGCAGATGAGGCCCTCTACAGACAAAGGAGCAGCCTCACATTCACAGGCACTGGTCCTTATGTCAGACTTCTGCTACCTCAATATCTGCTGGAGAGAAAACAGCAGGACATAAGGAAGCCAGGAGGTTCCTGGAGTGTGTTGACAACAACTTAATCACACAAGTCATAGATGAGCCAACAAGGAGAAGTCCTCTGCTGGAATTCATACACACCCTGGGAAAGTGATAGAGCAGCTAATACTGGAAACAATTTCCAGGCACATGAAGGACAAGAGGTGATTGGGTGCAGTCAGCATGGATTCACCAAAGGGAAGTCATGCTTGGCCATGCTGATATCCAGCTACGATGAAATGACTGTCTTGGTAAACAAGAAAAGAGTGGTGGATATAGTCTGCTTTGATTTCAGTATGGCTTTCTACACCGTCTTCCATACAATCCTTTAGAGAAGCTGTTGATGCACAGACCGCATGAGCAGACAGTGCAGTGGATTGAAAACTAGCTGAATAGCGTTCAGCCAGTGGGTCAGATCAGTGGAACAAAGAATAGCTGGGGACTAGTAAGTACTGGTCCTTCAGGGATCAATACTTGTTCTAATCCGATTCAATGTCTTAATTACTGATCTAGATGAAAGGGAAGAGTGTACCCTCAGCAAGTTCACGGCTGACACTAAAATGGGAAGAATAGATGATACACCAAAGGATCATGCTGCTATCCAGAGGGACCTTGACAAACTGCAGAAACAAGCTGAAAGGAATTTCATGCAGTTCAGCAAGGGGAAGAGTGAAGTTCTGCACCTGGGGAGGAAGAACTCCAGACCCCATTATGTGCTGGGGTCCACCCATCTGTAAAGCAGCTTTGAGAAAAAAGACCTGGGTTGTCCTGCTGGACACCAAGTTGACAATGAGCCAGCAATGTCCCCATGCCTCAAAGCAAGCCAACAGTGTTCTGGATTGCATTAGGAGGAGTGTTGCCAGAAGGTCAAGGAAGGTGACCATTCCTTTCTATTCAGTACTGGAGTACTGGGTCCAGTTCTAGACTCCCCAGTATAAGGGAGATATGGAAGTGTTGGATAGAACCCAATGAAAGTGCACAGAGGGGATGGGTGAAAGGCTGAGAGAGCTGGGACTTTTTAGCAAAGAGAAGAGAGTGCTCAGGGTGGATCTTACCAATGTATCTAAATACCTGAAGGGAGCGTGCAAAGAAGACAAAAGCCAGGCTCTTCTCAGAGGCACACAGTGACAGGACCACAGGCAATGAGCACAGGCTGAAACACAGGAGGTTCTCTCCGAAAATCAGGAAGCGTTTCTTTACTGATGAGGGTGACAGAGCACTGGTATGGGTTTCCCAGAGAGGTTGTGGATTCTCCCACCTTGGAGATATTCAAAAGCAATCTGAACATGGGGTTGCGGAACCTGCAGTAGATGGCTGTGCTTCAGAAGGGTGGTTAGACAAAGCGATCTTCAGAGGTCCCTTCCAACTTCAACCAGTCTGTGACTCTCCAAAAGACTTTTTACAAAATAACTCTTCCCAGTTTCTAAACCCTTCCAGGATAGCAGAAAGGAGATGTTTTCAGCACACACTCATGATCAAAAGCTGAAGAGAAGGCTTTTAAATTTTTAGCCAGTACTCTTTTTGGAATAGACCACCTTCTACGTCTTCCAAAGGAGCCTTGGTTTCTATGACCCACTTTTGCTTGTTCCTTGTGATAGAACACTGCTATATCACAATCTTCTTAGGGTCATCACTGTCTGGATTTACACCATAATCTGACACAAGATTCCTCAGTGCCTCAACATTTATTTTTCCTCTGTTTGTTGTGTTTAGAGTGATACCCTTAACCTTTAACAACACTTTCCTTCAGACTGTAAGTAGGTGTAGGATGTGGGGCCTGATGACACAAACTCCACAACGTTGTCATCTGGTGGACATTTGCTCATCAACTTGCCTAAGTACTCACCAAGCATGGAGGTCCCTGTCCCCTAGATGACTCACAGATATCATAGAATCTGTGTTGAGACAAAGGCAATGGTCTTGCAGGGCACCTAAGAGACTGTGAAGGTGTGCATATGCTGTTGTGAACAAGTTATAGAAATATTAGCATTGTACTACAAGGTCATGCACTCTTGCATGATAGTCACCACATCCTCACCAACAAAGTCACAAAAGGACACATCGTAAGCTGGAGAAAAGAGGTAACCATACAACTCATCTGGTTAGCTTACAATGTTTATATTGGGTAGACTGGATCTATGCCCAAATTTTCCCCACAGAGAATTTAAAAAGTTTTACATTTTGACACTTCACAGCATTTTCTTATTATGTTCAAGCTGCAAAGTGACATCTTATTTCTGCCTGTCATCTTCAACATACTCAGGTTTTTTGTCATCATCAGTGCAACAAACTGGGTAGCCTGAAGCTTCATGCTTGTGACAGAGGCAGAATTTTACATAGTCTGAGCTCATGGTGGGGTGACGGAGAGGGAGGAAGACATACTCAGCTCCTCCACAGCCAGTGGGTATCAGGCCCTGTATTCCAGCATCTCTGCTCACATACAATCCCCTGGCATCAGAGCACATCCTGTAGATGGGGAGGTTGACCACTGCTATCCCTTAGAGAGGAGTCCAGTGCTTCTGGAGGCTCTGAAAGGTCAGCATCTCACAAGCCTGTGCAGAAGGGATTTCCTCCTGCTCTGGATAGCCCTGTGGTGGGAAAAGAAGCTCAGTTAGGAGATGGCCTCAAAGGATGCAGGAGGAAAGATGGTGTGAGGAAAAGCCTTCAGAACAACCCCTGACCTTCTCATCCTCATCGTCCCACTTGTCCCCTGAATGAAGGAGCACGGCCTGAACCCAAGGGCAAGGGTAGTAAGAACAGGCCACCCATACACCCTCTACCCCCAAAGAGTTCCCTGCACAGCCCAGCAGTTACACAGATGCGCAGGGCTAAGGGTGCTCACAGGTTGCTATTGAAATCAGCCTGGCTAGGCCACACACCAGGGCCCTCATGTCCTCTCACACACACCCAGCTCCCACCTGACATATCTGGCCTTCCTCCAGGCCTGAGACAGGCTTTCCAGGCCAGTTCTTCTCCTGGCAGGGCCTGTTGCCCACTTCTGCCTGGTGGTCTGCTCTCCCATTGAGATCTTGGATAGAGCTGTACAGCCTGGTGCCACTGCAGAAGAAATGAGGCAGGGCTGAGGGAAGCCCACAAAGTAGAGCAGAAAAATGACTTCAAGGACAGGAAGAGTGCACCAGGGAGAGCAGGTCCTCCGGATCTCAGCACATAGACAGATACCAACTCAAGCGTCCACAAGCTGGTTCTGAGTATTTTCCAAAGCAGTTGGAATCAAATAACCCAAGAAGGAGCATTGTGACACAGCATGTTATTTGTGTTTTCCATCTTACTTTGACCTCTGAGGGACACAGCCCAGAGTAGATACTCTGAGACAGAGATCTGCAGGAAACCCTGAAGAAGTAGCATGCAGTAAGGAAACCTAGAAATCAAAGAGTAGCAGCAAGGAACAATTATACAAGTGATCCCTATCTCCTGCATTGTCTGTCAGCTCACCAGAGATGTTTGGCATAATAACCACGTAACACATGGTGAAAACAAGGCAACCTGATACTCTTCTTTCACAACCTTCTCCTTCCTCTCAAGCCACTGAGTAGCTTCTCCTGGAGGAGGATCTTGGAGTGCAGATCTCAGCTGTACAGGGGAAGCAGCACTGCCAGAGGACACCCAAGGTTCTCATCCCTCAAGGTCAGCCTTGCACAGACACATCCCCTCCCTCCCCTGGCTTCTTGCACAGCCAAGGAAGCTCCCTGCACCGGGGTGTCACGCACTGCACAGAGGTACAAGGCACTGTCAGAGAGCTCGACTTCCTCCAGCTGCAGGAGGCTGTGTTTCTCTGTGGTGTTCAGCATGGTGGTAAAACGGCCACTCCGTTCTGCATAATGTGTTACCTGATGTGAGATATGCCATGGGGCTTGGCCTTTCCTCTGCTGGTACCAGAACAAGGCTCCAAAGGCAGAGGTCTGGTAAGTGCATGTTGTTTGGAAGGTGTCTCCCTGCTTTACTGCGACTTGTCTTTCTTGTTGGGTCATGGTGGTCTTCCCCACAGCACCTGGAAGAAAGTGAAGGTCAGCAATTCTGCAGGAAAAGGCTATAGGAAGCAAAACCAAAGCAGCTGTGAAAGCCTAGTAGAGAAGGCTCCCTGAAACCTTCAGACAGTCAGCTAGAGAGTCATTTTGGGCAGGAGCTTGGAGCTCTCAGCCCAGCATGGAGCCTGAGGAGAGCTATGCAGTGGCCATGTGCCACCTCCCTGCTCTTCTTCCTTTGGACCAGAGAACGATGGAACAGCCTGTCATGCCCGATATTTGAGTGCTGTAACGAGCACTCCTCTCACAGGTTGAGGGGCCTGGAGTCCTACAGCAAAAAGATTCATCCTGGTTCCCTATCCCTGTCATCTCTGAGGGCTCCTATCTCCCTGAGTATATGCAAAATTGAGCTTGGAAAGAGCTGAGTTGTCAACCAGGAGAAAAGTGGAGGCCATCGCAGACATGTGCCAGCCAGAAGGGCGCAGCTTGGGGCACACTATTAACGTTAGAGGGATGAGAGCTTTAAAGTCTCTCTAACAGCTTTGAAAGAATCTGCTAATTTGTGGTGCAAAGAGAGAAACACAGGAGTGCAGAGAGAACTGAGCTCTCCTATGGTGACAGCATGTGAATGAGAAGAGAAAGCCATAGAAAAGTCGACAAAAGGGGAGAGAAAAATGGAAAAGAAGTTTGAGGTATCTCTTCTCCCTCTTCTCATTTCCTTTCCAAAAGTAAGGGCTTCTTGAGAGAACTGGTGCACCTTTTCCCAGCATTTTCCTGCTATTCAAGGGTATTTCTCTGCGTCGACCCGATAATGCGGTCAAAGGTTTCCTTGGGGAAAGAAGAAATATGCATTTATAGAATGCCAAGACTTACCCTGCAGTTGCGCCAGGAAGACTGGGAGGATGAGATATCTGAGGTGCATGCCGAGATATCAAAAACTCACCTCTTTGTCAAGTGAGAGAGAGTCAGAGAAACCCCTCCCAGCCCGAGACAACAGAGCTGCCAAAAACGATGCTGTTGGGAGAGCAAAGGAAGAAGCGGGCAAGAGCAGTGATCTGTTCTTCCTGTGCCTCAGATGCTGCTTCTGTGTTTCTCCCTCCAGCGGCAACACTGGTGGCTCCCCCAGACAGTGGCATTCTCAGCTTTTCTCCATTAAAAGTCCCTGGGGCCTCTGGGGGGCCCAGTGGTGGGAAGAGGCCACGGGTTCTGCTGTCACGTGAAAGGAGGGGGAGGGCAACAGTGTCAGCAGAAAATAAACCTCCTCGCGTTCTAACACTCCTCACCGAGGTGGGAGGCTCGGTGCGGCTGGGCTTAAATTTTGAGTAATGCCCAATTTGCCACTATCAGTCCAATCGCATTTAATGTACCGTATTAAACTATCACGATTTGGATCCACTGATAGCAGGCTGCACCTTCAGTCCAGTCGTGCTCATGAACTGGCACGGCCGCCCTCGAGTCTGCGGTCACGTTCAGTGAGAAACCCAAACGCCCAGCTACTTAAAGAGTGCAGTTTATTTAAGCGGCAGAAAACAGGTTCTTTGGGTTTGTTGGTGGACAGTACACTGTTTGCAAAGCAGGTGCAAGTGAAATTAATGGTACTTATACAGAACGTGTGACAAAGTTACAAACTATACAGCCTGGCTATAATTGTAGGAAAAAGATTCTCTAGAGAANCCGTCTTCTTTCCGTTATCGACACAAAGCAAGGCCACACAATCAACATTCCTTTCCATCCCTCATGTAGTCCTCCTGAGAACTGCAGATATTGTGTGTTCCCTGTATGCCAGGTGCAGGCTTGTTTTCCACCGCAGAAGCTTCTTGATTTCATGCTTTTCCTTAAGCTATGAACAATCCTATACTTTTATATTTTCGGCCAATTTTAGTAATTATCCCACATCTGCCTGTGTCCAATTCTGGTGGGATAACACACTGTGTGAGAAACCTGGCTCCAGAACTGCTCTTAGATACCACAAACACAGGGAGCATAAGGACAACTTATTCTAGGAAAAAAGGGTATAATCAGCAGGGAACAGATGAGGGATCGGAGGGTCACCCCCACTCCCAGGGAGCACATGGGGCACCCATTGGAGTGCTGCACTGTGAGAACCGAGTATAGGGCATCCCTGCAGCCACAGCTGAAAGGGCATGTGAAGGGGTGGGGGTTCTGCAGGTGGGGACCCCTACTCCCACCCCCTTCCCACATGATCTCCAGAGTGATCCCATGCACCACTCATGGCAGAGAGACAAACTCTTCGTTGCTGTTAAGTTAACCTGACCCGAGCAGGCCCAGACCTGTGCTGTGCTGAGCTGTATATATCACTTGGCAAACTTGGCAACGCTGCCACAAACGCGTCCTTGTCTTGATCTCGAAGGAGCATTGTGCTTTCATATAAATGTCCTTTGCTGAACACTATAAATTGGGAGTGGTTTATTTACAAGCATATCCCATGAAAACTCCAAAGATTACAATGCCAGAGAATCTCAGCATGGGCAGGATTTGTACTATGTGCTAAACCTCACTTTGAGCTCTGCCTCATGCTCCAGAACTCAGGGTTCCTGGCATCTGGAGGGACACAACTTCACCCATGCTACTCCCTTTACCTTCTTGTTTTTTCTCCAGTTAATGATATTTTAATCAATACTCTGTGGAGCCAGAGTCCCATTCTTAATGGGATCTATCTACAGCCATGCTGCAACTTCATCATCATTACAAAAAAAATAAATTCAAATTTATAGTAGGAATTTTCCCTGTCCCAGACCATGGCCATTGCCTTTTGCTCCGTCACTGTGCTCAAGAACTGTTTGGCTCCATCTGTCTCTTCATGCTCCAATCAAGTGTTAGAAAAAGCTCTCATCTTTAGCTTCTCTTTTGAAGGCTGAAAAACCAGTCGTCTCAGACTCTCCTCCTGTCCTGTGTTACAGAAACATAGAATTAGTATGTTTGGAAGGGACGTCTGGAGGTCAGTGGGTCCAAACCCCATTTCAGGAAGAGTGACCAAGAGCTGGTTGCAAAGGACCATGGCCAGATGGATTTTCTGTTCCTCCAAGAATGGAGATCACAACCTCTCTGGGCATCCTGTGCCAGTGCTCCCTCAACTCACAGTGAAAAAGGGTTTCCTGGTGTTCAGACAGAGGCTCCGTTGTTTCAGTTTGTGCCAAATGCCTCTTGTCCTGCCACTGCACACCATGAAGAAGAGCCTGGCTCCAGTTTCTTCACAGCCTCCCTTCAGATATTCGTACACGTTGATGAAATCTCCTATGAGACTTCCTTTCTCGATGCTGAACAGGCCCAGATCTCTCAACTTCTCTCCATATAGGAGATGCTCTAGCGTAATCATTGTCTAGGTGGCCCCTCACTTGCCTGTCTCCTATATGCCTCTGACATGCACTTAGTCAAAATGCACACTGCCTCACCCTCTGGAGTCACAAGCACACTCATATTTGTGCATCCCTCAAATACCAGCACAGGCCCTCAGCCCATCCAATAGCCCTGCCTGCAGCCTGGGCCCTCTTGCCCAGTACCTGGGTCTCCTGCTTCTCTCTGGCCAAGCCAGCCTGATGGTCACTAGCAAACACACACACGGGACCATCTACTCATCTCACAATTACCCACACACTCTTGGATCCCTCAAACATCATCATGGTCTGCTTAATACCTATGTATGGGCCCTGGCCTTCCTTACCCACCTCAGAATTTAGATACAGCGTTTTCTCCCACTCCCTGGCTGGGCCAGCTTGACAGATGCTGGCAAATTCCCCATTTGCACCCATGTGGCTGGGCCAGCTTGACAGATGCTGGCAAATTCCCCATTTGCACCCATGCACAACGGGTCCAATTCCCTAAGGAGAAAACACACTGAAGTCCCTGCAGTCGCCGGTCCTTTGACCTCTCACACGCACACGTGCAGTGTGGTGTCTCTAGTTGCTGACAGCAAGAGGTATGAGCCCTGGGACACCTTCTTCCTTCTCCAGTTGCTGGCACCCAGACCTTGCCGACACCCCAGTCCCTCCAGCTGCTGGCACAGAGATCGACAGGGTCTGTGACCAGAGGCCTCTTCTCCAGTTGCTGGCACTGAGACCTTGCAGCACACCCTGGTCCATCCAGTTACTGGCACCCAGGTCTACAGTCCCCATGGCCATTGGTTGTTTGCCCAGTTACTGGCATCCAGACCTCTTTTTCTCATCAGTCACTCCATTGACTGGCACTCAGACCTTGCAGCACTCACATACGGGAAAGGGAGTGAATATACACAGAAGGAAGGTTAAGAAAGGATTTATGAAGAAGGCAGGGGTACTGTGCTGATCAGTCCCTGCTTACCTGCAGATACATCCCTTTATCCTGCCTCCTCTCTATTCCTCCACTTGCTCATCCACAGACACCTTTTACTCCCTCACCTTTGGCCCTTCCCCTGAGCATTCCCTAATAAGTGTTGCCAAGTCCAAAAGGACCCCCTGAAACACCCATAATCCTCATGAACCTCTTGTCACTTCTTGTCACTCACAAACTCAGCCTGACCCACTTCAAAGCTACACCTGCAGTTTCCTAATGGCCCATCAATTAGAGGCTGAAGAGCTCTGGGCTCCCTCCATGTCCCCCTTGTCACTTCCTGAGAGATTGGTGTCACTGTGTGCTTTGTTTATCACTTCCCCTGTTACTTCTTCCCTTTGAAATGAAAAGGGACTTGATCTGACAGCCTTAGTGAAGGAGGTGCTCTCACCTTCCACACGTCCTTATAGTGGCCTCTCCTGACCTTGCTCAGGTGTGTGAGTTCCTGAAGATGCTGAAAGTCTCTTGTACTCAGAGAAAACTGGGTCTCTTATGACTGGGCAAAACCCATCTTGACCTCAGTATGTGTCTCCGTGCAACACCTGCAGCAACACTAAACCATGGCATTCACTTTTCAGGACACCAAGAAGTTACAAACAAGAAGAAAAAGGAAAACATTGGCCAAACAAACAATCAGGTTCAGATTATAGAATCATAGAATCATCGGGTTGGAAGGGACCTCTGGAGATCAACTAGTGCAACGCCCCTTCCAGAGCAGGGCCAC
>VXBO01004806.1:0-30270 GCA_013400135.1 Rhinoptilus africanus
AGACACAATTTGCCCCTGCTGAAGTCATGTTGACTATCACTAATAACCTGCTTATTTTCCATGTGCCCTAGCACGGTTTCCAGAAGGATCTGCTCCACAATCTTGCCAGACACAGAGGTGAGACTGACTAATCTGTCTTTTTTCCCCCTTTTTAAAAATGAGGGGTTTGTTTCCCCTTTTCCAGTAAGCGGGAACTTTATCAGACTGCCAAGACTTCTCAAATATGATGGATAGTGGCTTAGCAACTTCATCCACCAGTTCCATCAGGACCCACGGGTGCATCTCATCAGGTCCCAAGGATTTGTGCACCTTCAGATTCCCTAAATGGTCTTGAACCTGGTCTTCTCCTACAGCGGGCTGTTCTTCATTCTCCCAGCCCTTGCCTTTGTCATCTGTGACTTGGATGGTGTAGCTAGAGCCCTTGCTGGTGAGGTAAAAAACGTAGTTGAGAATCTCAGCCTTCTCTGTATCCTGGGTTACCAGGTGTCTTATTTCCTTCCAGAGACAGCCCAGATCTTCCTTAGTCTTCCTTTTATCACTGACATACCTGTAGAAGCCTTTCTTGTTGCCCTTAACATCCCTGGCTAGATTTAATTGTCTGGCCTTTAGCTTTCCTAACCTGATCCCTAGCTGCTAGAGTAATTTATCTGTATTCCTTACAGGCAACTTCTCCTTGTTTACACCCGCTGTAGGCTTCCTTTTTGTGTTTGTCCAAGAGCTCCTTATTCATCCACGCAGGCCTCCTGACACTTTTGCCTGACTTCCTTTTTGTTGGGACGCATTGTTCTTGAGGTTGGAGGTGGTGCTTGAATATTAACCAGCTTTCTTGGTCTCCTCTTCCCTCCAGGACTGTATCCCATGGTACTCTACCAAGGAGATCCCTGAAGAGGCCAAAGTCTGCTCTCCTGAAGTCCAGGATAGTGAGCTTGCTGTGCTCCCCCCTCACTGTCTTAAGGATCTTTAACTCTGCCATTTTATGGTCACTGCAGCCAAGGCTGCCCTTGAGCTTCACATTCCCCACTAGCCCCTCCTTGTTGGCAAGAACAAGGTCCAGTGTATATGTATAATATTCAGAGGTAACTGAGCACCATACAAAATAATGTTCATCTTCCTGTCCTTAAAAATTATAAGGCTGGATTATCAAGCCGCCCATTATACTCAATAGAAGCCAACTCAGCAAACACTGTGTGCTTCAGATATTATTATTACATTCATATTAACCACTATTAAATGTTACTTGTATGAAAATTCATGAGGTAACCTCACAACCAAAGAATTTCTGTGCTGCACATGACATGTTACACTTTGCTCTTTGTAATGTTTACTTATGTATCTAATAACATCAGAAAATAAGTTCTGTTGAAGTCAATGAGATTTTATATGGATTAGTTGTTCAAAGAACTAGATTTACTCTAAAAGCAAGAAGGGGGGAGCTTAAATGACTGCATTCAAAATCCAGAAGTTTTAAACTCTGTCAAGAATGATTTAGGTGTTCAGGAATCTGATTTTGGAAACCTATTTGTCTCCCAGTGCCTAGCAAGCTAAACTGTTTTGGAAAATAGAACTATGTCAGCTTGTCATTTTTGACAACGCTACTCTCCAACTGCCTTCCGCATCTTTCTCCTCTTCATCCTTTCAGAAACTTCATAACATTAAAATCCAAGGAGAGAACAGAGACTTCAGCAACTGATAATATATTCACAAAGTGGTACGACAACAATGTATAAAACCAACTAACCCAGGATTGTCAGGCAAGTAGCTATAAATCATGCAGACATCTTGCCACATCTGTTCAGCAGACATGAAAAGTAATATATTGCTCAAAGAATAGTTAGCAGAGTCTTACAGGAATGTATGAGTAACAGCATTATTTTCACTGCCAGATTCTCTCTCACAATGTAATGTTTTTTATAATAAAAGTTAAATTATTTTAGGCTGAAATAATTAATCTCACAGAATGGTTCAGCTTGGAAAGGACCTTACAGATCATCTAGTTCCAACCCCCCTGCCCTGGGCAGGGACACCTCACACTAGACCAGACTGCTCAAAGACCCATCCAGCCTGGCCTTGAACACTTGCAGGGATCGGACATTGACAACTTCCTTGGGCAACCTTTTCCAGTGCCTCACTACCCTCATAGTAAAGAATTTCTTCCTTATATCCAATCTAAACATACCTTCTTTCAGTTTGAGGCCATTAACCTGTGTGCTATCATTACAATCACATCTCAGTCCTTATCAAAATATGCAGGGGATGAAAAGGTTTGTCAGCAGCATCTGCTGAATATTCCTGCCACCTTCAGCAACCAGACTCCCTCAGAACATGGAGGGTTCCTTGAAAGAAAGCTCCTAATTTCTTTGACTGCTGAATGTTACTTGTGAAGTAACCTCCTTATGTAAATTTACACCATACAGAAAGTCTCTTACGTACAGGATACTATTTGTTTCCTAAAGACAACAGGTCAAACTTTAAAATTCAGCTTTTCTCAGGGTCTGCTAAGCTAGCCAAAATTCACAGGAATTCCAAACAATGCAAACTCAAATAAACATTTCCAGCTTCATGGGCATGAGGATGGTGTACAGGAAAGATTGATAGTCCTTGCCATCTCATCGATTCTTTTGAGGGCTAGAGCAGATAGGCAGTGTACACCTGAAATCCAAACAGGCAACAGGAAACATCCCTTTGCTGACGACTCAATAAGTACGTTTTCACTTCTCAAATTTTATAGAAAAATTAAGATCTAATAAAATACAGTCCCAAAAAATTAATGAAAACAAACAGGTTTTTGTCATAAGCTGTAAAAGCATATTTTCTCAAGTGATTCTTGCTTTATCATCTACCATATAAAACCACTCAGTCAGCTATGGAAATAATGTAGATGCACTGCTGTCAGGATCCAGTTTTAGTCAAAAAAGCAAGGCAGGGTAGGTATATTTAAACAAATAAACACATTACAGTAGAATGGACTACATTTGGTGACCTCTAGCTTCTATGTTATAAATAACAAAACCCAATAATGTAGTACATGATTAATTAAAAATACACTGTCCAGAGTGAACAAAAACCAACAACATGCTACAGTCTATTAAATGAAATGATTATTCTGAATTGCAATTGCTTTATAGACCACTGAATTAGAAAGTAGGGAGAAAAGATTTATCACAGGAGACCTTTAAGATCATTAGTAGAAGTTCAATTATTAAAAGCTTTTATCTCTGAAGGCTAAGCCTGTTTCTGTATGCTTCTATTTTTTTTCCTAAATTATTAAGAAGAGTCATCACCATCCCCACCCCCACTTGAGCCCCCTTGAAATATTTTACGCACTCTTAACCACCTTAATGAGATGGATGTAATTCTCTGTGGTCTCAATTCAGGAAAGCATATAACTTTATGTTAAGTCCCACTGGGACAAATCCTCAGCTGATATATATCACGTTTATGGAGCTTTGGCATCCACCTCACTGGGACTCAAATGCCTTCTCAGTAGATTGCTGAACCAGGTTATTAAAAAGAAATTTAAAAAGAAAATGCTCCTGAAACTGTGATGCAGTATTGAAAACACAAATGAATATCTGTATGCAGAATTTCATTGTAGTGATTTTTATGCAATATGCATTAAAAAATGCATTCAGGACTATACATAAGTGTTACTGTGCACCAGATAGTACAACAGCAAAATCTTTCAGCCTAAGGTAACACAGCACTTCCTAAAAGGACATTAGAGGTCCTTGTGGTTAGGCAATCGTAGTTAGTGATCTCATTTAGTAGCCAAAGCCATTAGGACAACATAAAACCAGATTCAGGAAAGCACAGTAGTTAATTATAAAGCAGTCTAAAACAAACCAAAAGGAGAATATTTGATTTATTCTAATTGTTTATAGTTATTATAATACTGCGGTTGTCTAACTTGGTATCTTGCCTGAGGAAAACCATGTGATTTTATAGGAATAGCAGTAATATGGGGTTTAGACTTATTGCTTTCATTTTAAGTATTTTTCTAATGATTCACTTACAGCTTCTGCTGCCAAGAACTGGTGCAAGTTCTATGCCCAATAGTGCTCATGTTCATGTCAACAACCTTCATTAGGTGCAATATAGAGATCACAAGAATTTGTGAATGAGAAAACGCAGTGTCACACTAGCTGGTCTGTACAAATTGCTCATATGAACTAAGGGTACAGAACCCAATACAAACCTTTCCTAAAACCACACTGACATGACATCCCTTTCAACTGATTGCACAGTTTCTTTCTGCAGTCTACTCTGTCTTGCTTGCTTTTCTTGCCTTCTTACCACATCTTTTAGACCATAAGCTCCTTGGGACAAAATTATCACTCATTCTGTGTTTTCCAACTGCATGGCAAAGTGGGGCTCAACCTGCTTGCGAACATAGTGTAAATGCTAAATAAATCACAAAAGCAGTCATACTACTGCTTTACAAACTGGATTTGTCTATTATTTCAGAATATGAAAACATAGTGATCTTTTCAGCAGAAAATGCCTTTAGGTTTTGCATTTATATAGAACCTACCACAGGGGGGTCCTGGGATAAAACTGGGGCTCCTATGCTCAGGCTTAAAATGTATAATCATTTCCATTGATTTCTGCCACTGTTCTGGATTGTTTCTAGGATCCTGCTTTAACGTGTACATATACAAGTTCAAATGACACACAATTGCTGATTGCATCCTAAGCTATTTCTGCTCAGTGAGATTTAATAGCTATTTAATTCTTGTTGCTGTATTTCCTATGCAAAATGAAGCCTTTCCTTATTCACAGGATTTCATTATACTCATCAAAAGGTTTCTTCTTATCACAGACAAGACCACGCATAACTAAACAGGTATGGTAGGCACTGCAGTAGATTTCACTACAAGTCAGGTTTGACATACTCATTTCAAGTGCATCATATATTGCTAGGGAATAGCTTATAGTTTCTTTCTCTAATATTTCTCTGTTAAGTTTCTGCAGGCAAACTTCTGCCTTTGGCACTTAACTAAACTGGAAGAAATTCCAGCATGCCCCCAACCTGCAACTGCCACGAAATATTTCATAACATCCTTCTCAAAGTCTCTTTCACATAAAAGAGTTATCAATTCTTGCTTGGCTTTCTCCATTGATTCACAAAAATAACTACCCCAGATCCAGCACAAATTTTGTAGATTCTGCCAAAGCCATCCCAGGTCAACAGATTTTTTTTGGTGGTTTTGTTTGTTTGAGGGTTTTTTTGTGTGTGGTTTTGTGGGTTTTTTAAATGCTTTAAAAGTTTCAGTAAGAATCTGGGAACATGGGAAACTTGGGGAGCTCCGAATTAAACCATGCCATTGTGACTCTAAGCTGCTGTGACACTGTAGCTGCTCCTATTGTTTAAGTCTCCCAGTAGGATGGTTCATTATCCACTGAGGTCTACTACAGCAATCTCAGTGGGTTTAGTAGAAGGGAAACATGTACAAGCCTGTTTAAGGTAAGTGCTCGATGGTCCAGCTTTTATAACAGGAAGATAATTCTTCCAAATTAATTACAGCAGAGAAGATTCATACAGCTTGTTACTATAGCAATGGATGCAGAATAGCTAATAATCCTCACAGAGGTAGCACTATTCCTCCAATGGCAGGGTTTAAGTTCTCCTTTTGGAGGTCAGGAAGAAACACCAGAGGTGACTATCAGCAGGGTGTAGGAAGTGATATTTTCCCCACACTTTCTGCATTCTCCACTGGACTAGAAATAGTCCTCGAGCACAGAGGTCTGAGGCATGTGGAACTTCCATCAGTTATGCTCCATCCCCCAAAACAGGACTTGGGAAGCTTGCCGCTAATTGCAGCTGCCTAAGGAAACTTCACCCACACACACCCTTTTTTCCTGCTCCACAGATAGACACACTTGGCTTTTATTTAGATAGAAGTCATAGCAACATTTTACAGGGAAGGGGGGGAAATGCAAACAGTCACATGCTGAACGTGGGCTGGTAAGTGTGTGCCACAGCTGTAAGAAAAAAAAAAGAGAGGGGGAGATAGGAAGAAAAATTAAGGCCAAAGTTTTCTCATCAGTTATCTGATCAGAATATATGTATCTGAACAGTATGTATTTTCATGCAAACTACTTACAAATACATTCCAGTCCCCTGAAAGTCAGCATTTCCACATTTTGACTATCTATTATTATGCTGTGGGTGAGCACATGTATCTAATACAAGTAGATCTTTAAACAGGAAATAACATTAATTGTTCAGGCATCTTTCCTCCTGGAGGCAATCTCAAACATTATCGCAGAAGTGAGTAAGATGTGAAGTCAGTATCACACAGTCCTAGAATATCTTGGCCACTGGACAGAATCATCTTAAATCCATCAGGTTTTTTGTACCTGGTAACCTACAGACAGGCATTTGTACACAGCACGCTGAAGATTCTGTCTTCTTCCAAGACTTTCCGTAGTCTTTACTACTTTTTCAATCTTGCCTTTCTAATAAAGTTGCAGAAAATGGTGGCAACAGATTCAAGTTCCACATGCTCCCCACTCAAGAAGAGCTCCTGAATGCACGCTGTAACTAACCACTATGGGGTCAGAAGTTATCTTTCTTGGCCACTGTACATTTGCATGCGCAACACATACTGGCAATTTCTACTTTTAGTTGCAACCACTTTTCACTTTCCATAGTAAAGAACATCAACTTTCTTCCCGAGATCCTTAAAGCATGTTTGAACTGGCTTCCCTTCCTCTAGAGTTTTTAAGAAGTACAAATACATTATTACGTCGGGCCATTGCCAGTCATTGATCAGCACTGATTTAGCAGGTATGAAACAAACTTGGCACAACTTAGTATCTCTGCAGGAGAAAAAGGTCATAATTTCAATTATAATCCTCATGATTTACTACGATTAAATGGATTTGTTAATAACGCCAAAGCTCAAGTTGTTTAACATAACTAATTAAGCAAGTAACAGACTATTCCAGCCATTCGCAGTGCATTGCTTCTCAGGCTTCTGGTGTTTTACATTTTATTTAACTGTTTCTATAGCAGACTTTTAGCAAATCGAAGTAAAGCAGGGTTAATTACGGAGTCTAGCAGCATTTGAAACATCTCTCCTTGGAGGTGAAAACAGTACAGGATGTGGACATTCCGCCCAAGCCAAGGCAGTGGGGTTTTTTAGACGCAAACAAACAACAAAACACACGTTACTCATGGTATGATGACAAAACACAAGTAGCTTTGAAATGCTCACCATGTTCTGCTAAGAGACAAAAAGGAGAGCAAAATGTTTTGCAGAGAGGAGGGAAAATGTAATCCCTACTGCCCTATCCTATTATTTTTGGCATACAGATACTTCAGTTCATAACCCCAAAAGATGTTTAGCTCCCTATGACTGCAAACAGACTTCCAGTATTTATTGCATAAAGAAAAGGAGTAACTTTTTTGTTCTTTTGATATTATGGATTAGAATAGGAAAGCCTAAATACAGAAAGGTCTAGAGAAACTGATTCCTGCTGAAACCTGGAACTGAGAACAAACCCTGTCCTCCTCCCCACTCTGGCCTGAGGGACACAAGGGAGACTAGACATCCCCAGGTGCTCGGAGCATTGCTATTCAGGGAAGCACAGCTGAGAGCATGAGGAAGAGCTGGGGGCAGCTGCTCCTCATGGCAGAGCTCCAGCCAGGCAGGCAGATTTGGGCAGGCTGAGCAAGCCCACTACAGCTGCCTGCCCCCTGGATAGGGGGAACTGGCAGAACTGCTGGCAGGAGACACTGCTTGCTAAATAGTGTGAGAAAGTATTTCATTTAAGTGTTTTGGAAATACTAGTCCAGACTTGAAAAACAGACTGCAAGCTCTTCAGGGCAGGGACCATCTGTCTGTTCTCTACTTAGCATGGAGGGGTCCTACTTTTTCACTGTGCTGTTAAGGCACTGCTGCAGTAAAGGGGGTAAACAAACATCATCCTTTCAGGACCTGAAAACAGCAGAACAAAATGGATGACCCTTAAATGCAGAGTGACAGGCATGCAAGGACTAGTTCTCAGCAGTGCTGGGTATTGCTCTACACAGCACACCATGTTCCCCAAGTACAGCGTAGCCTGCTGTTGCTTGTACAGTCTACCACTGAAAAGCATCCTTCAGGACTGCACCACACTGTTGGTTTTAGTATATTTTTTCTTCTATGTCTGGAAAAGGAAAAAACCAAACCAATCACAACCAACAGCAAGACCCCCTTCCCCAGGTATAAATATGGCATTAAAAAGCATAAATTCTCAGACAAAAAAGTGTGACTTCTGTTATGAATATCTTCTCAAAGCTGTTTGCTTCCCAGGCAGTTTAGTTCATTTCATACAGCTGCACTAAGTACTTACACGCTACAAAGATTGTTACAGTCTATCAAGACAGTGCTCCAGAAGAAAATCCTAAAACTAAAAGCCAATAAAAGGAATCAGAAGGATGAGAAATTGGGGGTCCTTAGGTCAAAACCTTATGCTGTTTGAGGTAAACACAAACACCTTTTCTATCCCACATTACACCTTTTTTCTAAGGCTCAGAATTTCATTTGAGCTTCTATAGTCTCTTGTTCGGCAAGTGATTTGATGGTAAAGCTTCGGCTGACACACAAAGAAAACTAAATGCATTAACAACATATCCATCTTCCTGTAGGTAGGCAGATATACATTTATGCAGCAAACCCATCACCTCAGTCCTGCCTTAGACCTTGCCTATAATGAATGGTTGAGTTAGTTAGGAGATCAAGAAAGAGACAAATAATTCAAATGAGAAAAATCATTAAGTTCTAATTACACCAGGGTTTTCAGAGTACACACTGGAGCCGCAGTTTTTCATTGATATGGCAATGAATGGACCACATAACATAGCTATGTCTTTCCCACTAATTAATTGTAGTTCTAGGAACTACCTACAAAATATGTTTCCCAAAGTACCCTTTGGTTCTCCAAATAGCTCTATTTTGCTAAACCTGGGAATCTTATGGGGTTCTAAGCACTCAAAGTGCTGAGGGATAAGCACCTAATACATTACATCTATGAAGATTACTTACGGTAGTTCTTACTCCTACCTTCCTCTGAGATTCTACAAATAAATATTCAAAAAAACCCCTCTTGTCTTTCCCAGATTTTTAGAGGCTCCTCCTTCCTTGAAGGTTACTGGCTTATTCTCTTCCAGGAATATCTTAACTTTTACCAGCTCATGGTTGGAAGCCTTGGACAGACATTTCCTCCCCTCCTGCCTTATTCTCCCACAGAGAAGGGCAGAGAACCAAAAATAACTGGAAGAGCATCAACGCCTACAATGGTGATTGCATGGCCCATTTTGCCCTTAAAAAAACAAAAACAAACAAAACCCAAAAAACCCCACAACCGACTTTCCAGACAGAAAGCAGTAATAAGGGGGCAGCTCTACATGGCATCCTGTCCTCCAGTGTTCACCAGTACACCCATAAACAGAAAACTGTGACAGAATAAGAGCACTAAGTTAACATGCTGCAAAACACATTGTCTCCTGTGTCTTGTGTGAGCAATGGACCCTGACTCTATTCAACACTGGACAAGAACTGGATGCTACAGAATAGCCTGCATAAGCTGTCCAAGACAAGACTGTTAAAACCTGCCCTGGGCCCCAACTCCCTCTGCAGATTAGTTACCACCATTAGTGATTCACAACCTTAAATCCTCCCTTTAGTTAGGCACCTATAGCATAGTTACACTGAAACTTCCAGCACCTTTACTTCACTAATGCCTAAATGCTTACGGCAAAAGGTCTGAAACTCTCCCTTTTCCTGTCAAGTGAATGCCCACACTGTAAAGCATAACACTATCTTTTATCTGCTTGCTCTCTTTGACACAGCGAGGGCCAGAGACTACCAGACAGCCTGGTAATTCCTTTGGACTGAACAGGAATTGAACCTCCATATTGACTGAATTCTCTATTCATTATACAGTTGTTGCCCAGTTATGTCCTGCAATACCATAAATCAGAGTGACAGTTCAACTCTGGAAAAGCTCTAGAAAATATTTTGGCAAAGTAACAGCATAAAAAGGAAAGTTACTAATACCCAGCTTTTATCATCTGTTTATGTTTCATATCACAAGTCCTTTTTAGGCTGGGAATAATCATAAGCATACTACTCAAGGTCATAGATCCTTTGTGCTTCCTCACAAAAATGGAAGATAATGCTTAACAAATTAATAACAAGGGAGATTAAATGATTTTTAAAATCTGTTCCAATCTGTTTATTAGTTGTGGAAAATGCTGTCATTACAATATGTATGTAACAACACCATTTAATAAATGAAAGTAACTAAATATCTAATTTCTATAGCAAAGTTGCATAACTGAAAAACAGTACCACATTTTAACTACATGTGAATTGAATAGAAAAGTACCCTTTGACCTACTATGAATTTCTTCTACATACAAAGGGAACTAAAGAAACCTTCAAGAGTATTTAATTGCTTTAATTTATCTAGTTATTGCATAAGATTGTATCACTAGGTCATTTTCTATTATATACATGCAGGAACAACAGGGAATAGCATTTTATGCAGTAAGTTGCCTTGGCATCATCCTTCAGTAATGCAAGACTGTATGAGTTGCACAGCAGTTCAGACTACCCTACTATAAAAAAAAAAATAATCACTGTGGTCTGCATTTGTGCAAATGGTAGGAGGTATTCTTCAGATATGAACCACAAAAGACAGGAATATATGTGTTGTATGTTTCTACAAATCAGAAGAATTTCATCACAAAACTAGATGTTATAATTTCCATTTTGGCTGTTATTCAAATGGCAGGGTACAAGATTGCAGAGCACTGGTCAACTTATAGCTTTGATTCAAGCAGGCTCCATTCCTCCCACCTGATGAATTTTGAAACTTTACTGATCAGAGGTTTGCACCTTCATAGTTGTAAGTGTGGCAACTGCAGTCTAGACTTACACTTAGAAGAGTGGCTTGAAACTGAATCAGAACAGAAAAATAAATGTTTAAGGACTAGAGCAAGCTGATTGCCTTTAAGCCGAAAGTTCAGCTGTACCTAGCAATACATGCAGTAAAAGTTCTAAGTCCTACTCTTGGTGCTGAACTGCGGGAATTAGAACTGTCAGGCCCTGAGCACTTTGAGCAGCTCTGATGTGCAGCCTTGGATTAGGCTGCTAGGAAAAGAGATGCATAAAAAGTGGCTGTGAAAAGCTTTGTTGGAGCCTCCCCACATTCATTCAGGAGCTGCTATTAAAGCTTAGTGCCTGAGCTTTAAAGTATATTAAGTATTAAGTCATTTTATAATCAAATAAACATGCTTTTACTGTGTGTTGTGGTTTAACCCCATTCATCACCCAAGCACCATGCAGCTCCTCGCTCGCTCCCCCCCACACTGGGGTGGGCAAGAGAATCAGAATAGTAAAGTGAGAAAACTCCTGGGTTGCGATAAAGACAGATTAATAAGTAAAGCAAAAGCTGTGCACACAACCAAAGCAAAACAGGGAATTCATTCACCACTTCCCATCAGCAGGCAGGTGTTCACCTATCTCCAGGAAAGCTGGGCTCCATCACACATAACAGTTACTTGGAAAGACAAATGCCTTAACTCCAAATGTCCCCCCACTTCCTCCAGCTTCTTCCCCCAGCCATATATCATATGTCATGAAATATTTCTTTGGTCAGCTGGGGTCAGCTGTCCCAGCTGTGTGCCCTCCCAGGTTTTTGTGCACTCCCAGCTTGCTTGGTGGGGCAGCATGGGGAGCTTGACTGCTTAGCAACAAACAAAACCATCAGTCTGCCATCAACACCATTCTCATCCCAAATCCAAAACAGAGCACTATACAAGCTGCTAGTAAAAAAAGTCAACTCTATCCCAGCTAAAACCATATCTCCATGGTGCTCCTGGGCTTTGTCAGCAACTGAAACACACGCCTTAGCTTCATGCAGGTATGGTGGTGCATAAGTTACTTCCATCAATTAAAGTTTTAGAATACACACCCATGACACCTCCAAAAGAGCAAAAACTTTTTATAAAAATGTATTGGTATTCAAAATAAGAAATTTTACTAATGCCAACATATTAATCAGAAACAGATGTGGGTATTTCCAAGCATGTGATTACTCCACAAAGCCTAAGCCACTTGTTTCAGTCTTAGCTGTTATGTCAGCCACAAAATTCTGTGATAATGCTGGAATTTCAAGCTTTCTTGAAAAATTACCTCTCCAAGTGTTCTGTACCCTTCAAATGCAATGTGTTGCACATTACTGTAATTTATAGCTACTCTATTTTAATCATTCATTCTAGGTTAGACTGACAGAATATTTTTTTGTCAAATTTTATTTACAGATTTATTTACAAATTTTATTCACTAGTTGTGCATAAAAGAGAAAGATGAAGCAACATTCTCCTCCATGTTATTTTCTAGTAAGAGTAAAGATATACTCCGGTTATTTGTGTCCCCTGATATTATAGATGGAACTGTTGGAAGATGCTGGATTCCAGCTGTAAGGACAGAGGAATAAAATAAAATACATGGAAGAACATTCCATTAATCCAAGTCATCTAGAAAAGACTCCTGCCTGGCTGCAGGCACATCTCTCCTGCCTGCAGCACCACATGCAGCGTTTTTTAAATTGGTTCAAGGATAGCTCTAAAAAAAAAAAAAAAATAAAAGAGTGGACACTAAATGTCAGTTAGCTGGCAGCTAGCAAGCGGCTTGGATCTTGCTGCATTTAATATGAAAACTGCCAAATCAGGGAAGGGAAGACATCAACTTCTATTTATTGAAGGCAAGAAACTGAAGAACTGGAGTTGGAAACTGGAGGAAATTAATTCATTAATATTTGACTCTTGAGGGTCTTTCTTTGATTTGTTCCAAATGATCAGCGTAGAAGGACATGTAAATTAAAGGCATATTGTTCACAAGTAGTATAGGGCTTAATAAGGGCCCTTCTTCCACGTGATAAAGTTCATTAGGAGTGGTGGTGGAAGAAATAAAAGCCAGATCTTACTGATTCAAGAATCTTTCCTAGTCTTGCCTGTTTTTAAAGCAAGCTCTGGAGGGTATAGAACAAATGAACAGGTTTTTCACCCAAAATATGACTGATTAAGAGCAACAGCAGTATAACAAGAGGGAATTCAGCCAGCTTCTCCGTTTCAAATGCATGAACTTTTTTTTAAGGACATCTTAATCTTGTCAAAACAAACAAGGAGCTAATTCAAGTACAGCAAGGCCTCATACACAGTGGATTCCACATTCTCAGCTAGTGTGGGTTTACATTGTTTCAGTGCAGTGGTAGAATAGTCTCTTTTGCTGCAGCTGAGGCCCAAATTCAGCATGCTTAATAGCAGAAGAGAGTAAATGCAAACATTGTTGCCAGCTAGACATCTTGGGGGACTTGAAATGATAGAAAATCAATTCATCCCCTGGAAAACCCACTCTTGTAAGCTGCCATCCTGTTTTGTTTCAAGTGAAAATATTGATGTTGATAACACCCACTAGGTTAATATAATCTAATAGTTTGTGAACAGTTGGAAATGACAGTTTAGCAAATAAGATGCCTTAAACCACCACCTCATAAAGCCACAACAAACTGCTCAAGATAATTAATTTTTATTTAGCACCTAGCATTATAGGCAAACAAGACCAAAATGTAGATTAAAAGCCACAGTGTTCTCTCATTCCAAGAATTCAGCTTGTATATATAAAACCGTAGCTATGCAAAATTTGACAGTCTGATCTGGGACATTCTCCTTTTGCTAACTCAGCAGTAACAATCATGCCAGCAAAGCCCTGGATGATTTCCCATTCTTCAGCATGGGAATTTCTACTTTTGATTCTTAAATGGAATAATTCAAGTAGTTCCCAGTGGATTCATATCAAACTGCTCTTTTGCAGAACAGATGCTATACTTCTGCATTCACTGCCTCCAACATTTGAGGTTGGTTGTACCCGTCAACAGAGAGATCATCTCTCTGATGCTACTCACTTCCATGAACTTTAAAAATTAGAAACAGCATTTGAACCCCAATTTGAGTTGTCAGAGTTGTTACCATACTATCCCAATTCTTTTAAACTACATTCTCCCCTAGTGAGGCAACTCTTATTGTATGTTTATTGCTTCCTCCTCTGAAAAAAACCCCAGTGACACTGCTTTGCAAGTAATAAACTGATTTCTAGCAAAAAGTGAAGCAAACACAGAAAAATTTTCTGCCATTTAAAGTTCTGCCTTAATCCTGTCTCTAGCAGCCAGTATTATAATTCTCCATTCTAGAAGCGCTGTGTTACCAATTTCATTGACTGTATTGTACCTATTTAGAAACAAAGCTTATATTGGTTGATGCTCCTTGGTTTCCACAACAAATTGACTTAGATTGCCCCACCTAATGTTTGTATCATTTGCAGGCAGCCTCTATATGGCAAGATAGGCCAGCAGAAAAATAAAACAGAGACCATTATGCACCACAAAGGTTTAAAGTAGGACCAACTGCAAAAATGAACACAGTTAAGGAATTTTTCTAAGATGTTTAATTCTAATACTCATATTTGGTAGAAATGTTTGAAATGCAAGGCAATTAAGATAAATCAAATAAAGAGATCTCCTATCTATGTCTTGAACACAGGAAATTTGTCCTTGTTGCTCTCCTACAGTGATCTAAAGGTTCCAGTTTTCCCTACACTGCTCATTAGGGGTTGTTTGCTGACACTCAAAGACTCAATTCCAACACAGAAAGTGAAAGTGCCCAAATTAATCCTTTAGTCCTTTGGCATCATCTCCAGCATCTGCATACCTGGCACAGGAGTGTTAGAGGAAAAGTAGTCGTGAGGGACTGCTGGTATTCTATTTGCCTGTGAAGAGCAAACCCCAGCTAAGAAAAGATAGGTGAATGTGAGAAATAACTTTTGAAAGGGAGAGCAAAGATATTAGAACTTAAAAAAAAAGATTGAATTGTTCTCCTTCAGTTCAGTCTTGTTTACAGACCTGGATCTGAAGGATTCAGCCATATATTTCTTCACCCATTCTTACTTTAAGTGAAAAGTGTGCTTTCCTCTCTTATTTTAACTAGAGACAAAAATACCATTCCTGGTGATAAAGTGAAAGATGACAAACGATAGTGTTGGCAGAATTAATTGCTCTGGCCTCTCCACAAGAAAAAAGTTTCCATTAATTTTACATGTCCTTTCATTTTAGTTTATGAAGTTTGTTTGGGAGGGGTTTTTTTGGAGAGTATTTTCTTCTTTCCAAGGAAAATATTTTCTACTCTCTTCTTCAAACCTTTCATCATGAGACTGGCTAACACTTTCTACAGTCATATCCCTAAAAAAAAAAAACCCAAAACCTTGAATAAAAGAACAAACAAAAAGATTGCAGCATGATGTCCTTATACCATCAAAATATCAACTTGAATCTTTGCATCTACCTTAAAAAAACACTTTCATTTATCTAAAAAACCCCAAACCCAAAACCCAACATGTATACTTAAGAATAGATCTTACCATTGTTACTGAGACAACTTCAGGAAAACCAAATTAAAAAAGAATAAAAAAATCTTAAACACTAAATCAGAGGTATTTTTATTATTATTACTTTTTCCTTGCAGTTTCTTTTTTGCCTACAGAAAAAGAACAGTGGAAAGGAACAGTCTGCTCTTTGGTATATCTGAACCCTTGAGTTTCCCGTCTTCCTTCAGCTTTTTTAACGTGTTCTTGCTACAGCGATCATGAGAGCAACAGAGTAAATTCCTAGCATGTTTTCAGATAAAATCCTTGTATTTTTCATCAAGACATAGTGAAGTTCAAAATTAATTCTTAATTAAATTTTAGGCTATGTTGAGAGAGGTCAAGTAAACCATCACTTATGAACATCACTGGTTTTGTTCAGCTAGAAAGCTACAAGTCTTTTTTAGCCATCTTTCCTTGCATTTTGCAAGCTATTAATGACTCATTTTGTCATGTCTAGAATATTATCCATCTGAGGACCATCATATCATGAAAAGACATTTAAAAAGTGCTCTCATTATGGACACAGCAATTATTATAAATCCTTATTTTCAGGTCTTAGGATAAAACTCACTTGAGCAGATGCATTTTATTAAAACATGCAGCAGCCAAAGGTTTTTCTGAAAATAAGAAATGTAATGATATGACAGCAGTACTGTCATCTCAGAGTGAAACAAAAAATTAATTTTCATATCTTTTTGATCATTTTGCATCGCAATAGAATAAGTGTTGTCATATATTAAAGGCTTTCACACATCAAAGACAGTTTGTACTTAAAGAGCCATGGTCTTTCACTAGGGGTATCCAGATTTTTCATGAGCCAGTGAAAGAACTCTTCTTTGTCTGTCTCTCTATGGATCCATCTATTAGCATTTGAAGAGGCTAACATAGCCAATCTGTGTAATAAGAGGCTGCAAGTAGAGCCTTTTTCATTTTTTGCGGTCTTTGACAGACTTGTAGTGCCCATAGCATCTCTCTCAATCTTCACTGTATTTAATCCCACCACACCTTCAGAGATGAAAGGAATATTATCCTATTGATGAGGTAGTGAAGCACAGACCTCATGCAGCATTGAGGCACCTTCTTCACTCCGGTATCACATCTGTGTATGTAAATACCTTTTGAGATAGGAGTCTACGCAGCCCGAGGTGACACAGGAAGTCTACCAGAAAACAGCATGTTGAAGCCAGGTCCCCTAAAGCCCCAGGCTAAGGCCTCACCACTGAGAAGTCTTTCTTAACCTGAAGCTTCACTTTGTTTCTAAAAGTACAAGTGCTTTTATGAAGGTCTGATATCTTCATATCTATTCCTCAACCTATTTGTTGTCATTTAGGGCCTGGAATATCAGAGTCAGTGATCACATTGCAACACAGAGTTCTAAAGAAAACATTTCAAGAACATGTAACAGCCATTAATTTCTACATTTCCTAAAATATTCCCTAAATCCAGATACATCCTTCCTGCAATTTGGCCTTTTTCTATCCCATGCAATAACCTCAGTAGCAGAGAAGTTGTAGATACGCCGCTAGTCAGAGAGCATAACATGACTAGAAAACATGAACCCAGCTGCAACTGAAGCTTAACACTAGGGGATGTACAGTGAAGTGTTCGGATAAAAGGTGCTGCAGAAATACCTTCTTATTAGCAGAGTGGAAGAGCCCACTAAAATAATAAAGAGATAGAAAAGAGAAGAGTTAAATGCTTTAGCTCATAGTTCTTATATTCACAAAGATAAAATTTGAATGCTGTTGAACTTTTCCTCACATTCCCTATACTAGGCACACTACTTTGTACTTATTTCTTGTAATCCAATAAGAAAGTCTTTGACTAAGGCTAAGCTGATTCTTCTTCTAGCAATTGGTAGAGTGACTCCTATCCTATAAATCTTTCTTGAATATGATCCAATGTAATATCCTATAAAACATTCAGCTACCCAAATTTGTAGCCAAAAACTGGCTAACTCACTTTCATTATCTTTTGATGTAGAGTTTTATGCCAAAATATTTGCATTTTCTCCTCAAATTCTGTGCCAGAATTACAGTAGCTTGACTCAGTGTTTATGCTTACTACAGTACATAAATGACTGAGTTTATGCATTGTTTTTTCCTAGTTGGCAAACTGAAGCTTATATAGACTCTAGTTTGGATTTTTTTTGCATATCCTCCGAGACTTCAGATTACAGTATTTGCCAATGTATTCAAAAACTAGTCAACATTGACAAATTAGAAATGGCATTACCTCAGTGGAAGAATTGTGAAACATTAAAATAAAAATCTGCCTCAAGTTTTCCCAAAATAAAACACGTACAGCAGAGTAATTGGTTAAAAGCTTGATCCTCTGATATTCATTGACTGGATAACATGTGAAGGAATTTAGACTTTTATAATAAAGATCAGTAAGGATTTATTACCATAGCAAAGATCATAAATCAGGAATCAGATGAGTTGCACGAAAGGTGAACTGGAATTTTTTAAAAGAGGTCAGCTCTTTTTAGCCAACCAAGATAAGTAGAAGTCTGTGGATGCAACCACTGGGCATTTAAAGAAAGAAAAGCTACACAGTTCACATGACAGAAAAGTAAGCACCCCGCAACTGCACGCGTAGAAAGTTACAGTTAGAGATTTACAGAGAACACATAGATAACCAGGGTACTTCATTACATTTTGTGCTTTTGGAGAAACAAAAAACCCAACCAAACAACAAAAAACCAACAACCCCAAAACGCCAAGCCAACAAAACACACCACTCTCTCCCCAACTCTTAAATAAACTTAAAAGATAACATTATGCCCATTAACAGTCCTGCATCATTTTATCTGATGCAAGAGCTAATGAGACTGTTCACTCCCTATATCTTGATGCTTATAAGTGTCCTGATTCAGCACTCATCTTATTACAGAAAGATTATCAAAAAGATCAAAAAAAAGTTTTCAAATAACTAATTTCAAAGTGTCTTACTCACTCATTCTCAACTAATGATTTTAAAAACCGGTTTAACTAGAATATTTTTCACTGATAGCCCTCATTCCAGATACAGAGAGCAACTCATTTTTGCAAGGTATATTTGTATATTCTGCAAAGCAGAATAGAGAAGAACATAAGCAAAGAAACCTAACAAGGGTCTTGCCTAGAAAGTGACCATATCATGGCAGTAGTTCAATTTTTAATCAAATTTTGCTGGAAGGTCAAAAAAATCACATTTGGATTGAATAGATCACATCAGCACAGGTCTAGCATACACTCTGCTACAGTATTGACCAGCTTTACAAATAGTGTAAGATTAGAATTATTATGTATAGGTTAATTTTCCCTAGTTTAATTTCTTTAAAAATAACATCAGTGAACAGTTCCTTCACCTCAAAGGTACATTCCTGTAACAGTGAAATTTTATGTCCTTATAAGCAAAGGCAGCCAAGCAGATGGGCTGTATTAGGTAGAGCGTGTCCAACAGGTCCAGAGAAGTGGATCAACGTCTGATTGAAAAATACAGGAAACAGCACCAGACTTTTCTCAGAGGTGCAGAATAGTAAGATGACAGGCAAGAAATGCAGGCTGGAAAACAAGAAGCCTTGAAGAGGTTGTGAAATGTCCATCTTTGGAGGCATTAAAGATCCAATGGTAAAAGTTCCTAAGCTAACTCCCCTAACCAGACCTGCTTTCAGAGCTTTGTACCAGATAACCACCAGAGATTCCTTCCAATCTGAATTTTTCTGCAATTCTATGCAACTGTCCATTATATTTCATAGCGGATTAAAGCAGACTTTATATAATTTTTTTAACCTTGGCAGTCTTACTAACAGTCTGGAATTTGTTTTTTGTGGGTTCCCCCCCCACTCCCCAAGCCTATTATGTCTATAGTAGATGACAACAGTGACCTTCAGTGTTTACAAATCCTTAACAAAAGTCAGTGCCACATACACCTCATATACCTATATATGTAGGTCTCATTTCCTATACGTATGTAATATGTGGTATTTCATACCATTGGCAGTGATTTACCTAACCTGGAGGTAACTGCATCCTCACCAGTACAACTGCAGTGGTTGCTCTGGTCTGCATCAGAAGGCAAAGAGAAACAATAGAAGCTGTTAGAAGGAAGAGATGTAAAATTTAAGCCAATTAGCAGTATTAGTCTGAGGGCACTGTGGTACCTAGAGTACAAGCACCATGTAAACTCACCGAGAAAAAGACAAAAGGATGATCAGAGATGGGCTTTAGCAGAGACCAGAGTGAGTAAAGTTTCATAACTCACAAAGTTATTTTTAACTAACATTTTTCTTTTCCCCAAGCAGAAACTGCAAAGAAACATGCAAGTGACTGTCTCAAGTCAGTATGCTTGCAGCAAGGCCAGTCACTTTGAACAAAGCAAGCTCAGAGTTGATGCCTTTTAATACAGTTCAACAGCATGCACTTGAAGGACAACCAGCTGAATCCTGTAATTTTCAGATCTATAAGGTGGTCTGCAAGTGCAGAAGGTGCCCACGCAAATTTCCTTTTGATGAACAGATAAAAGTGGCAAATGATGTGTGGTTTTTCCTAAGATAAACCACACAAAAGCCATGATTCCATCTGCTTGCCGCTTGTCTTGAGACCTAAAAATACCTTATTTGGACAGCACAAAGTATATTCAGTCTCTGAAATGAAATATTTTATGAGGTCTTATGTGTTTTTTAAAATGCAGATAATTATTTTTAACATTTCCTGCACTCTTAACCCCATCCCCCCACCTACAGTTTTTGTTCTTATGGATGAAAAATATCCGAGAAAACCAAAACAGCCCACCTGAAACAAGCATTCATAGTAAGAGTCACAAAAATGAAGTAAGAAGAGATGGATCACCCCTGACTTTTTTTTAATAGCCCCAAAATCACAAGTGTTCAGAACTGAAGACTTTGCTCATTTTCCTGTTCCCGCATTCAGTATCTATGAGACAAGGATTTCATGCAAGAAGCAGCAGTTTCTAGAGCAAAACAGAGCTGCCCACTTCAGAATACTTTATGCCCTTCCACACTATTTGGACAATTGCCTGAGGAGCAGAAAAAAGAAAATAAATGGGCTGCAGTTCTTTTGGACGGATCCAGCTAGTTCTTAAAACAGTAAAGAATCTTTCTAGAATAAGAAAAAAATGGAGCCTACATCTGGCTTGAGAGCGTCTTAAAAATATTTGTTTCAACTAGTCAAATTCATTAATAGTTTGAGTCAACTGAAACCACATTTTATAGCAAACTGGTCTGGGGGAAAAGTTAGTAATCTCTTACAGCCATAAGCCTAAGAATTTATTTCAAAATACATTTCTGTCTATTTCTTATTTTCTTTTGTGAATTGCCGTCATCTACTGGCATTTTTGGCCCCCCAAAACCCAATGTAAGTTCATCAAAATCTTGCTACTGATTATAGCAGCCATTTGATTGAACCTATTGGTAGGAAGTCAAGGCTTTTAATATAAAGACTTATTCCTAGGAGATTTTAATTCCACAAAACAGATATATGAAGAATTACATGCTTATTTTTTCATTCATGTTTTCAGAGATTGTGACCAATCACAGACAAACATAATATAACCATCCTGAAAGAAACAGTTACAATCAAGCCCTTTTCTTTATGAAGAGCAAGTCTCTAAACGATAGTTTTAGCTACAGAAAAATTCAACCAAGTGTAATGACTTTTATCACACAGCAGCTGTTCAAATAAAGTAAAGCAAATTTGGCTTAATAGCAACTTGATGAGCATACACTGGTCTAACAGAGGCCAAAGCAAAAATGTAGCTTTGTTGTATATTCTGTCATGTAGTAAGGTCTTCAAGATATGAAAGAAAAAACCCCAATACATGAGTTTCAATTCTACTCAACTGCGCTGGACATTTAGATGATAAACATAACAGTATATAGAGTTCTGCCAGCTTAAAGAATTGATCTGATGACATAAAGGCACCATAGGCAGTGCGTGCTATTGCTCTGGTAAGAGAAATCCCGTTCATTAAAAATTAATTTATGAGAGTAAAATTAAAAGATTTGGAGGCACACTACTTTCTGGTTGAGTTATGCAATTCTTTTGTACAACACAATACAAAAAAGCTCACATAGGATGAAGAGAGCAAAGCTAATAAAGTAATTTCCTAGCAAAAAAAAAAAAAAGGAAAAAAAAAGGAAAGAAAAGCACTTTTAACAGTTTTAGTTTAGGCTACATAAGAAAATGAAGCTTCTGGACTGAGTATACTTAGAGAGGAGTTATATGGCTTCATACCTAAGATTTTAATACAGTCAGAATAATGTGGGGTTTTTTTTAAAAAAAAAAGAAGATAAATCCTTCTAACCTCATGGATTTCACAGTTACAAGACTTCACATTTCGTCAGGTCAGAACTGTAAGGTGTTGTGAGGACAAAGCTTCATTATACTTATTTGCAAATGGAGATTGAAGCTGTTTTTTTCTCTGCTAGACCATCACCTCTGTACACCAGCAAATGCTCTGAAAAACATCCCATCCCCATCTATTAAGCTGCAGGAGAACTTTGAAGACCCATCTGTAGATCCACAAGAAAGGCGCTTGGCTTTAATTTCTCAGTTTCCAAGCCATAAAGGCTGACCAGCAGTGGGTGATGGCAGCAGCTCCAGCTACCACAGGTGGTCTTAGGCCAGCCATGCCTCAGTTTGCCTTTCAGCTCCAAGAACCACTCACTTGACCATATTCTATGGAACTATTTGCTCGCTTATGAGGGGAGAGAGAATTTTCCTAAGATAGCAGGGACTCACTGTCACATCACAAGGCTCCCCCTCAATGCACACTTTCATTCTTCAACATTTAACAGGAAAACAGGAATTAGAAAAACTGCTCACTCGGCATGGGCTATACTGCAGGAAAGCCTTCTCCTCCCATGTCTCTAGTACTGAAAGAGGACACTTCTCTCATCACTCTCCTCACTTCAGATTGCATTGTACAACCATGTCACCCTCCTGGAATTCTCCCCTGCCTTCAGCTCTCCACCCTCTCCTTTATTTTTTAATAGAAAACGCCCCTCCTTTCTCCCAGCTGATCAGATAACTGAATAGGGCTGATTAAACCTGATAATGTCATTACTGTATTGTATTAGTGACTTACAAAACACAGGCAGGCAGCAATTTGTGCTATTAATATGGACAACAACAGTGGAACACCCTGCTGCTTTGAGAAGCAAATTTAGAGTTTTCAGCTGGAAGCTCTTATAGTTTCAGTGCATTCCTTATCTGCCTTTGTCCACAGTTGCTGAGGAGAGCTAAACTCTTGCATCCATCCCAGCAAATTACATGAGTTTAATCAAGTGGCTGTGTGATATATTTGGTGACAGCAGATTTAGTTATCCTGCTGTGATAAAGGGTTGATCAATGTGCTATTATTCTTTCCTTTATTGGCTTTTCTTTCTTCCAAGCAAGCA
This sequence comes from Rhinoptilus africanus, assembly GCA_013400135.1. Classification (NCBI taxonomy): domain Eukaryota; kingdom Metazoa; phylum Chordata; class Aves; order Charadriiformes; family Glareolidae; genus Rhinoptilus; species Rhinoptilus africanus. Next base: position 22,879 of record VXBO01004806.1, read on the forward strand.
TAATACTACAGTATCACAGACAGGTTTTTCTGCACTTGAGAACTCACTGCCCACTTCTAAACTCAAAGACAGTATTTCCCACTTCAACAATAAAGGCATTTGTTGCATCTTAAAATTCATGCTTTTCTAGTAGCCCTTTAATTTTCACAGAACTGACTTGTTACTCCATTGAACTTTATGTGTTGGCCATCTTTATTTGGAGACTTCTTCCTTGGGGTTTTTTTTTTCTCAATAGTTCAAAGCAACTGTCTTTTTTCAACAGTAGTCAAGACATTAGAATCATAGAATCATAGNTCCTGCTTTATTGTCTTCCAAAAAAAAGAGGAAAATAAGATAGTAATTTCGTCTTTTGTCTCATTGCTTTCCAGCCTTGATCAGTCTAACTCTTAGTCCAAGACTAAGCTAACAGTGTGAACTTCAGTCATACAGTCATTGAACTGTCTTTCCCAAAAAATTTGGGGTTACATAATACAATATAGCTCCTGTTCAATGGTGAGTCAAACACATTTTTGGCAAGCTTCTGTAAATGTGTTAAAAAAAAAAAAAATTCTATGTACTTTCCCTCTTGAAAAATTGTTCCTAGAGGTTGAAGAACTTGATTTCAAAATGCCTCACGCAAACGTTCATTGATGCTACTAGTAAACCACTTTTTTCTACAGCTCACATAGGAAATACCCTCTTTGCCTGAAAAATGCCATCTGATCCTTAGTAGGACAAGCGAGGAAAACATTGCCTAGGTTCTTTCATTTTTATGTTTTGGGGTTTGGTTTGTTTTAAGGTCTTCTATCTCAGTTCACTTTGGGATATTAAAAGAATGCAACCCTTTGGAGCAAAAGGACAGATTTCAAATTAGAGAGGAGTCTGCTGTCTGTGGAACTTGCTTTGCTATTCAGTGTGCTGTTATATATTACAATGTGTATTAAATTTAACTTTACACTTAAAAAGTAATTGAAGGATCAGAAAAGCAAAACTCCCCTTCAAGCTTTTTGCTTTTACTGCCGTTTTCTGTCTTACTAAGCAATGTCTTTATCATGATGTCATTTCTTCTAAGGTAGTAATTGCAAAAGATGCAGAAATCATTCATCTACAGTAAAAGTTTGGAATGGGCACTTGACATTGGAACTTACCTTTACATTTTGATTATAAAAGAAAATGGCCCATATGGCATAAATATCTTCAAGTGAAATGGGAGTTCATGAATTTATAGCAAGTATGATAAGGGTAAAAAGATCTCAAGAGGAAATGCTGTGATAATGGCCTTTTAATAGACTTAAGAGAAAAACTGGCTAACTCCTATCATAGCTGAGCAAATAAAGGCACAAATCAATGAGAAAAGTTGCTAGTTAAACAGAAAAGAATCCAGAGCAAAGTTCATATAATAAAGCAATTTGCCTTCAAATGAAAGTTAAAAGGCAAAATTCTTATGAGACAAACCTAAGAGCAATAAATTAGAACACGAATGAAGACATCTGCATTAGTGGATGTTGAGAGCTTTTAACCAGCTTAGTGGCTGAAAGTGGAGACAACAGTGCATGCAAGCGACTTAGGAAAGGGGTGGATTTGGGGTGTGGGGGTGCATTTGTTTTTAAAAATCGATATAATTTTCTTTATCTACTATGAAGTTACTTCAATGCATGCAAAATTCAAATCTGTGTTCATCAAGGCATTAAAATATCCATTTCTTAAAGACATAACCTGTGGCTTCAACCACTAAGTGATAAAAATACTTCCATTCTCAAGGTCTGTGCTATTGGTTCTGGAGCCATATATTTATTTCTCTGGTGCAGACCTACTCCAGGGAGAGAAATGAAGTTTTGATTGGATAATACTAAAAGGACTAAACCTGCATGTTTAATTAGCTTGAAAATCTCCAAACTGTTATTGAAAGTTCTCAACTTTTTTGCCCAATAGCCCTAACGTAGTCCAACAGCTTCTGTATTATCAGCACTTCTGAATCCTTCTTCTTGTGCATCTTTAGATCTCAGCAGTTTAATTCAAAAGGTTGTGCTCTAGTGACAGGCACAAGACCTTTATACATTGATTAAGTCCTATAGTCAGGCATTCTTTAAAAGACAACCTAGGAGTAGGGATGCTATTTAATGAAATTTTTATGTGAAACAGAGATAATATCTTTGTTCTCTGAAATAAGTTTGATTTCATAACTATGCTACCTGTGAAATTTAGTGTCATAAAAACTAGCAGAGTGAAAATATACCACTGAAAAAGAGAACTTCATCACTCTTTTGTTTAAAATCATTGAAGCAAACACTTCTTGATGGCATGAGTATGTCATAAGAAACAAAAGAAAGGCTCATAAACACATGGCACTACACACCAAAAGCCCAAAACAGATGACCAAACATTTAAATGTGAGTATTCAAAAACAGTATAATTTGTCTAACTTAATTCAGTCAATAAGTAATTTACATTTTTTTCCATAGAAAAAGGAATCTATAGAAGACAACACATGCACTAGCAGATACATGCATGCACCTACTGCAGATACCTACTCAAAAGTCCTTCACACTACACTGACTGATCATTTTCATGTATATAAAAATACCCTCCTTTGAAAGTTGTGATGGTCATAAATCACATCCTCATTTTCTAGTAAAGTGATGCCAAAATTACAATCTTTTTCTGTGGAATTTAGACCCATTTTGCTGCATAATAAACTAAGGCCTTTATTATTCTCTTTGCTATATTACCTATGCTATAGCTTTGACATACATGAAAAATAGAGGGCAAGATGTCAAGAACCCAGCAGAACTGTATCCACTGGTCAGTCATAATAGGGCAGGTAAAAGTCCCAGTCAAGTTAGCCGCTTTAATTTCTTTTTCATTGTAGCAGAGCATGAGTGAGAGAGCAGGAGACACACTATCTAGGATTACACGGAGCCAGAGACCTTGCTGAAAGGCAAGAACCTAATCTTCTCCTTGCACAAATTCTGTTTTGTTCTAGGCAGTATTGCATTCAACAAGTCACATCACAAGAGAAAACGCAAGCCTTACCTACATTTTAAAATGGTATTGCTATGGTCAGGTTTACCACACGGTGCACTCTATCAATGAGTGTCTTATGAAATAAGGTGCTATTTCAGTTCCTCCTGATGTAAATTAAACTAGTGAATATAACTGAATAATAGTTGCTCCCACACTTCTACATACATAAAAGGTAGCTGATTTTGTTGACTAAGTGATTCATTTTGAATTATTCTCTCACATCTAACTGTTCAGGAGCATAGTAATGCTTATAATTATGTCTTGACTTGTCTTGGAAAGTTCCTGTTTGGGTAAGTTCTTGCTTTGTTTTCAATTTCCTACTCTTTCTTGCCCTTTTCTCCTAACAGCCGCACTATAAAACTACAAAGCAGATTTGTAAAGTTTTAGAGAAAAGGGAGAAGAAAAGTGAAGTTTTCTGTTATTTGATCACCACAGGCCCAACGAGAGAATCTGCAAAAGGAAATGCATCTTCAATATAGTGACCAGGAAAAGGGTTCAGGAGTTATTGCAGAAAAATCCCTAAAAACCCTCATCAGAATGAGCCGCAGCAATGGTGAGGAAGGTATTAAAGCCTTTGGATTACACTGACATTTGCAGCCGAAATAGGTAAAAGCAAAAGTTCTCCAAAACCTCCTAGGTCAGGTACTGGAGGCATCCTTCAGTGTAGAGGTTTGCCCAACAGCCACCAGATTGACAGAGATGTGCAGTAGCAAGCAGAGTGCCACTGCCTTGGCTGCATTGCACAGCCTTCTCCTGGGGAGCAAAGCCTACGGGTAATGTCACAGCACTCTTGGTGTGATTCTGAAATCACCTGACACAGAGAAAAGCTCACCAACCATGTCAGCTTTTAAGGTGTAACTTTAAACCACATATTCTAGGTGTGGATGACCTATGATTTTGCTCTTTGATTATCCTGCCAATAAAAAAAACATGACATATACTACACACCATATTAGAACCAAGCCTTGTGCCAAGAAGCAGCAAACAGGGCCACATAGTTTTAGGGAATACAGCTAGAAATTACAGGTTAACCAAAACAAAAACAAAGCTTTTATCTAAACTGCTGAAACTTAAAAAAAAAGAAAATATCAAGTTACAGATCTAATGGCTCAGTCTTTCAGGACATTGCTGCACATGTGTATCAGCTGAAAAGAAACAGAGCAGCATAAAAGACATTTCTGAAGTGCCAACCAAGCTTTCTTTTTTTGCTCAAGGAAGTACATTCATTGTTGGTTAAAGTTCTATGTCCTGTATTTGGACAAAATTTGCACTTTGGGTGTTTTCCTATTCTGCAGTACCATCTAGTGACATCGCAATGAGTGGGAATTGAGTTTCATTGCAGTGCTACTTCTCATGGTGTAATTATTGGACCAAATCTTGCAACTCACACTTTAACCACTTCTTTCCTGGCTTGTTATGAGCCCCATAAAACAACATGTATGGCAGAATACACAGACTCTAAGAAATAAAAACATTCATGAGCCCAGACACAAAGCACTTTCTGCCAGCTTTCTAGGTGACTGGAGAAGAGAGGATTTCAATCAATATACAGATGTGAAACACATCCTTTCTGAAACCAGCTTTATAATAGAAAGCAGCAATTAGTGAAGCACTTATGCTAATCTACTGTCACTATCTATCAGGTAACACTGTAACAGTGTCTTAACTGTAGGGAGGGGAAAAAATATAAAATCTAATAAACTGTGTCTTTGATGAAGGTAGCTGCTTCCCTGGTTCCCAGAAGATCTCAGCTGAACCTGCCCTCAGAGGCATTCTTGGGAAAACTAGACAGGGAAAAATTATTTCTAAGCACATCCCAGTATTCTCTTGTGTGCTGAATACAAATGTTCTTATCAAAGTGTTAAAATAGTGACTATTTCTGAGAGTTAAAGACTATTTGTTAAAAATACTTTAGATGTTGTTCTGACAGAGCAAAATAAATACTTCGTTTGTAGGCTGCCTTATCTCAGCTTTACTGAGGAGATTGAGAGAGACAAAGATAATGAGTTTTCACAATGTCACAAAAGGTAAATAAAACTTTAAACCATAAAATAAAAATCCTTTGTTATAAAAAGTTTTAACACCATTTTACACAAAACTCCCATCAATCTGGATTTAATAAGTGTTTGGATTTTTTTTGCAAAGCCGTTATTCCTAACTCAGCTCACATTCTCAACCAGAACTTTCAATACCTATTCCTAATTATGATACCAAATACTACAAATAATATTTAAAAAACTCAACACATAAAAGCCATCTTTGAACAGGTCTTGGATCTGCTATATTTATTCAGGATACAGACAGTGTAGCTTAAAGATTTATTTTACACTATAATGACTCATGCATTAAAAGTTGTAATTTATGTCTAATGCAGAAAGAGAATTCACATGCAATACCTCGCTAAAGGCATACAAAATGATCTGGAAAGAATAGTTGAAGGACAGCTGATCTGCAGCAAGCAGGAATTACCAGCAGTTGTGCCTTTTTTTTTTATTTTATTTATTTTGCTTAACAAATATTCACATCATCTATCATCTGGGCAGCTAAAGGAAGTTTTTGAAAAAAACTGTGATCATAGCCAATGCTGGACAACCAGCTACCTGGAGTTTCATCAAGAGAAACAGGTAAAAAAAATCCATGCCAATGTAAGGCAACTAGAAAAAAACATCCCTTGTGGAACTAGTGACTTCATCTGTTTCATGAGTTGCAGGGCAGCTGCCCTCTGCATGACTGCAAGCAGATGACATCAAAACACTGCAGCATGGACAAGACTTGAAACCACATATCATAACGCAATGACGCATCAATATTCTCGGCTTTCATCTTCATGCTTTCTGACAACACAACACTTTCTATTAGGATATGGTATAAAACTTGCATCAGAATTATCTAAGGAAGGATTGTGCCCTGAGTAACAAGTTTCAGTAAATGCATGTCCACAATTCTGATGTTAAAATCAGGTTCAAAACTCCAGCACTGTCAGAAATTCTTGGCCCTGCTTAATTTTACTGTCATTGCATTCAATAGAAGGCCTAACACTGCCTTCAACAGGTGCAAAGAAACGAAGAAAAGTCAAATTAAAAGCTTTTAAAAACCTTACAAGCACAGGCACTGTAGTTTGGTTGACTAATGGGCTCCATGAATTTAAATGTCAATAACCCAAAACAAGCCTACTCTGCAGCACCATCTAGTGAGGTTACATGGGTTTTACAATAAACCAGTGTTGCCAAAAATGCATTAATTGCACAATTTATATGTATTAATGCATTGCATTCAGCTCCCACCAATCACGTGAGAAGCACTTTAACCAACAAGTTTAGCTATAACTAAAACAAAAGCCTATACCTTCAGACTACTGTTCGAAAGAAGTCTGGAGAGATTCCTAATCCTTCTATGGGTTGTTAAACCAAACAGTGCCAGCAACATTAACTGAAAACAGAAACTCTAAAGTTATATAGTTAAGATGTTAATTCTCCAAACCAAGAGAAGACTGGGTTTTTTGCGATATTAAATTCAAATTGATGACCAATATTTGAGAACAGTCTCAATCTAAAAAGTTTCAGATTCTAGGTAACGTATCATTGTATCAGCAAGTCTAGGAACACAGAAAAGCTCCTATTCTCAAGGGTTTTGTAACTTTCTCCTTCAAGGACGGCTCAAAATGATGTTTTAATTTGGGTACGAGGGCAGTGGTGGCGAGAAGCCTTTTTCCACAATGAGTTTTTACTATATGTAACAGCGTTTGTTACTGCTGTATTAAAATCGCCAGTCCTACCTCAGGATAGCCTTTTACTGACATGATTACACTGCTCCAGTGACAGATTTCTAGCAATTAAGAATAAGAGAAGTGGCAGACTGCTGCAATAGAATTCTTGTTTTCTTCAATGACTGCTGCTGTTACAGGAGACATACTTAGAAGTCACACGATAGGCATTAAAGTGACTCTTCTTCAAGAGGAGAAAGAGGAGACAGCAACGCCTGATGCCTGGCTAAACGAGACTTAAGCTTTGGACCACAAACCCCAACTGCATCACACATTAACTTCTGAAGAACCATCATGAACCAGTGAGTTCTGGCAGCAATGAACCACTTATAGGAAGTTTTAATTCACTGTCTAAAGTATTACATTTTCTTCCTTATTCATTAACTGTTTGTCTACTACGTATCTTTAATCTAATATCTCTGTCTTCTTCCTGTTGGATATTCTACTGATTTGGGGCCTCAAAATGAATGAAGAATGAATCTGGTTAAAAGCAAGTTGGTTTAAGGTGAAGCACTTCAGTTTGCTAGATAATCTCACAACTTGCTTCAGATGGTGGATAGCACCTTGCAGAGTCCTCAAAGTGTTCTGATGGATTTTGAGAAGCACACACCCCCCCCCCAAAAACA
>VXBO01004806.1:30285-87631 GCA_013400135.1 Rhinoptilus africanus
AAAAAAACCCATCCACAACAACAAAAAAAAACCAAAGCAAACCATTTACTAATGACAAGTGGAAAAAATACTGAGCACGCCACACTACCTAACATTTTCTCTAGCTAACAAAAATACTTATTATATTTCCCCTGCATACCCTTTCGTCCCAGAATTTTGAGAGTGAAAACTAAGGAATACATGGAGCTGTAATGCACAATTCATGTTAAATTAGAATCCTGCAGAGAGTCTCTAACCATACAGTTCTGATGCCTTCTTCATTTTCCAGGAAAGTCTTGAGATTCAGAAGAAATTATCACACCACAGACAAAAAATAATCTTTGAATGGGCCAAGATCTAATAGCATTGCTGTCTCCCTTTACCTTACTTGCTACTATTGATGTTTACTTTGTAATAGTCACCTTTATCCCTGATCTTACATTTGCATCAAATGTGTTGTATCATTATCTTAGCAGTGAAAGTGTTAATACAAATAAACTTTGCTTTTTTACTTAAATAAGTCACTGTTAAAAGGAAAGGCTAAAAGTTATTCACATTTCCTGGAACTGAGGCTTCAGACATTCTTCCCTTGCCTCTAAGTTGCTATGCATTTTCAGCTACAAACAATTATCTATATGTGCTATTACATCACGAGATGGTACTTTCTTCATGCTGCTTATTTTTTCTGTGCAGCTAAAAGAGATGCAAAAAACAGGTAGGACGTGGTATTATTTAGGCACAGTATAAGAGATGCTTAGCAGAAAATTACCCCACCATCTGTCTCATGGCTTCTTAAGATATCTCCAGGAAGTCAGTTGCACACCACAGCTCTTCCAGAGTTACTGATCACCCTTACAGGTACAGCCTCTGCACTTGCATTCCTGCCTGCTTTTTCCTGGGCAGTGCTAATGCCAGCCTTTCTCCTGCATCCCAATGCCAAAAGTTGAAAAGATGTTATTTTGTGGATTCTCACCTACCCACCCACCCTCAAACCCATTTGAAACCACTTTTAGAATACACTAGAGTGGAACAGACCAACAAGCAAATAATTTCCCTGTCACAAAGACGCAACTTTTGAGAGCTGTGCTATATAGGAACAACCGGTGAAGTGACAACAACACAAGATTCAAGAGAGTTGAGTTTTGTGTAGATAAATAATCAGAATCAAACAATAGGGCACACAGTGCATCGTTCTGATGGTCCTGCTCACAAGACCTGCTGCACAAACTGAACAAGTCAAGCATAAAGAGGATAATTCAAAGTAAACCTCACCATAAAGCCTCATATTACACTTTTGTTGTTCTACTTTTATCCTTTAGGAATGTTGTAGTTCCTTTTATAAACTCTGGAAAAAAGAACTCGTGGCAGGCTTAAAACACTTTGTAGAGGGAATTAGGTAAACTAATTACATAAACTTAATTACATTTAAACTCCTAACATAACGGCTAAAATTACTGGAAATGCTGACCACACACCAATGCAGCCACATTACTAGGCTCTGCTAATTTTCATCCCAAGTAAAAAATAACAAACTTAGAATGATGCCTATTTAAAGTACTTTTTAATTATGTACTGCCATATTGTATCCTACTGTAGATTAGAGAAACAAGAGCCAAGTGCCTCTAAATTAGATGTTTTGGCATAAATGCAGAGTGGCAGCAACATAATCACTAACTAATCCTCAGAAATTATTAAAAAAAAAAAGAAATCAGAGCAAAAAAGAAATCAGAGCAAATTAGCTAGAAAGAAACAGCACTCTCCTTCCCTCGTACAGTCTGCTCTCTCTCAGAAGAGGCTCACAAAATCATCAACATGGGACCATAAGAGATATAGTTGGTTTCTGCTTTGTGCCACTGAGTTTCTAAGAACCATCTCTTCTTGTGTTACAATCAGCTGAACAGACTGAGGAGACAGGCAGGAAAGCAAAGGGGAAACTTGATAATGTTGGTTGATTAGATGACTGAATAATTCAGGTATGAATGAAATATAGCCCAGCAACTCACCTATTCAATCCTTTATATGCCAGTCACAAAGAAATGAATTAATCAAATAAAATATGTATATTTTATTTCATTTCATGATGCTAGTTATCTAATGCAGTTTCTACCAACGCTAAATATGATTATGCAGACATACAAAGCCCAAAGATCCTGATTATGGTTCTTCTCAAGGGTTTTCTACCTTCTGGCTTCTGAACTAACTTGAAATGAATTGGCAACACATTAAAACACTGCAGTGTGTAGCCCTTTCAGAACAAGGTTAATTAAAAACAAAAATAGCAGGTAAGTCCCTCTTTCAAAACTGCTCAGTTCAACCACAGGCAACTTTGACTCTCTACCACAACAGATATCGGGTACCACTGACAACCCCATAAGCCCTTGCCAGGCCCTTGGGGTCTGGGAAATACAGTGCCTCTCACCCCAGCCCTACCTGTCTGTCCCACAGGCAGCAAAACAAGCAAGTGCTCACCATGCAACAAAGGTACGTTGGGAAATGCTAACAAGGAAGGAAAAATAACGGCTCCAGAAATTGCAAGAAGCAGTGGAGGAGGAACAAAGCAAGCAGTAAGACTAAGAAAAAAGCTCAATAAATACAAGCAACACCAAAAAAATATCCTAGCTGAAGAATCTCTCTTCCTCTGGTCATGGTTAAGAAGCCGCCTTCTCCTGCCCTCCCCCAACACAGCCAGTGCTGTAGGTTTTTGGGTAAACACAAAACAGTAGTAATATTCAACAAAAAAATTTTGAAAACAGAGTGATAATTTAAAAAGACACATTATTTTCCTTCTCAGCACTTAGCATTTGGGTTGGTGCAGAAGGATCATATCATCACAGCACAAGATATTTTTACAGCCAGAAGTAGCTTTGTGTTATTTCCACTGCCTTCAGCCTCTAGAAGCTGGGAGTCGACCTCCATACTCATTGTAGCTTTCACTGGGATCTGGCTAAGCTTCCTCACTCCATCTGAAGAACCTGATCTCACATCTACCCAGAGCCCGCAGGACCAATTCCCTCACTGTCCATCAGTGGGATCAGTGACAATGACCTCTACAAGCATCAAAACAAGTCTTAGAGCCCTTTCTGTCCAATACTTAACTCCAAAGAATATCACTGTCCCTAGGGATTCAAGAAACAGGCAGAAATAACTGTAACGGTCTTTAAAAAAAGCTACAAACAAACAAAACCTTATAGATTATTAGCAATGCTACAGCAAAAATGTGATGAACAAATGTAAACCTTCTGAATTTTAGAAATCTTGACTAACACAGCCTGTAAAAACTGGCTAAAAAACCACAAGATTTTCACTTATCTTTATTAATATTGTTTTATACTACAACTGTTTTGCTTTTGTTTGGACACAAGAAAAAAGTATTGTGTGTATTCTTTTTCTGTTCTTGGTACCATTTATTTAGTGGGTGTTTTATTCTTCCAGTAAATCAAATATTCACTCTTCCCTAGTAGCTGTCATACAGTTTATTCATCAGAATAACAGATCTGAATTTCAACAGTTATTTGTAGTCAAGCTCCAGCATCAAGTTAAAATCATATATTAATAAAATCAAACTGCAGGACAGCTTGGAAAGAGTATGAAGGGACAAAAATGACTCTCAGGAGTAGAAAGAAAAAACACCCAGTTTTCTACTGTCTCAAAGCCAGATTTCCACCTCCCGCTAAGCTCTTCAGTAAACCAGGTTCCAGGAGAGGAACAGCCTCTGTATCTGTTGGAAACTGAAAATGGTACCGAGAGCAGCTGGTTTGTAGGTAGATGTTTCATAGTTAGAACAAATTTTCTACCACTGAATCTCTTTCCTTCCCCACCTGCAAAGACCCCAGATATAAGTAACTCATGTGTAACAAGCTTGAGCTTTTCTCACCCTTTCTTCCCCAGCCCTGACATTCCTACAGCACTATAGCTCCAGTAGCTCCCCCCAGGCAAGGGGATGGCAGCGGCACAACACCTGCGCTGCACTGACCTCCCACACCAGACCTGGCTCCTTGTGCCATGGCTATTTCCAGTTACTGGATGCAATCTGCTGAACATGAACCAATACAAGGCAGCAAGGAGCTGAAATCCACTCTACTCTCCACTGCTGCCAGTCAAAAGGACAGTATTACTCCCAAGTTCAGCCACAGGCAGAGAGCTATTCAAAAGGGGCAGATAACAGTCTATTTAAGACATTTTTCTTCTTCATTAGGTTTCCTGGAGTGATTGAATGGTATAGAAGATGCTCAAAGCCTGGACAGGATGGGAGTGAGTGAAAAGATTGAAGAATAGCCACAAAAGTTCCTTTTCTCCAGGGAAAGATCCTTTGAATAATGAATTTAACAGGGAAATGACACCACCCAACTGTTCAGTTGAGATGTGAACATCTTTTATGAATAAAATATTAGCACTAGAAAGCACGTTTATATTCTCCTATAACAGAGCTTATAAGCAAACCATAAACAAACTATCGCAACAAAAAGGCAACGTACTTGTAAATATTCACAACATTTTCTATTCCACTTTATTTTCATCCTAAAATTGCTCAAGGCCCAATTTTTTTTTTTAAGACAGTTGCATTAAAATAAAAAGAAGTAAAGGTACAAAGGTCAATCTCACCACACATAATCCTTCTTAATTATGAATTTATGATAAGATGGTTCTTTTTATGAAAAAAGGTAATGCCAGAATTAATTAGAATCCACACACTTTAATCCACTACAAGAAGTTAATTCATTGTACAAGTGCCTTTGGGACTGCCACTATCTCTAGATTTTTACTTTTTTTTTTTTTTTGTAATTTTGTTAATGAGACAGATATTTCCATATTATTGCAAGTGATGACAAGAAATGCAGGCCACTATAATGAATTAGTTTATCAGGGAAGAAACAGGTAGCCTGTGGATGACTGTTGGTGCAAGCTTGAAGCATAACTAAGTACAAAGATTTGTTTAAACTCCTAACTGTTTCAGCATATTGCTATGGCTGGCAATAGTCTCACCCTGCCACAGAACAGAAACCAACTGCATAAGCTACACAGCACCTTACACACTCCCTAGATCTTATTAAACCTCACTAATTTTAACAGATTTATTTGTATAGCTACTTTGTCTTTTATAATTTGCATACCTAGTATTTTCTCTTGACACTGCTTTTCCATTGAACATTACCATCTCATTGTATTAAGCATACTGATAATCTCGTGTTATGAACGATTCAATTTATCTTCTCTTGCTATCAGCTATTTGCAAGCAAGAATGCTAGTGATATTCAGTAAAGCTGCTGCTGCACTTTCTTTTCATGTTTACGGTTTCATTTCACACCAAGGGGTAGTACTATGTTAGAGAGCCACCTGGCAGAATAAGGAGAGTTTATGGAAAATAAAAACCACTGTTGCTTTGGAAATTCTTCTGCAAATTTCAGTTTGCAAGACATAAACAGGAATAACACTAACACTAGGTATATATGGTTCTTCATCTGATTTTCCAGCTAGTTTTTTTGAAAGAATAATCACTCATGGAACCAGTATTGCACAGTTTTCTCAGTGTTTGTAAAATCCCCTATCTACACTGGGTTAAGGATGCTGAACCAAGCCAAGAGGCCAGGCACCAGCACAGTACAGTTGCACCTGTGGTGGTAGAAATTGGCTGTATTGTGAGCTTGTACAAAGAGACATCCTCAAGCATCCATACTCAGCACAATCTCATTAGTTGTCTTGCAAGCCACTTCCCATGCTTGCTTGGGCTTATTTTATGCTAATGAGGCATCCAAATTTTAATGTCCTGTATATTATCTGAGAGAGAAAGTGCACTACTTCAACCTTTCTAGTGTTCTGCATTGTGACTCATTGGCAAATCTTATTTATAGTCATAACACACCAAGGAGCTGCAGCACGAACAAAGCTGACACACAGAACACCTCAAAAGGGGACAGTTCATTAAACGGCTTGATAGAGACTCCATGGAAGTCACAAACTTCTTCTTGCATACCCAGTAAGAAAAAAGACAAGAAGAACAGCTCAAAGTCCAGAAACCCAAATAACCTGCAGATAAGTACCAGAAGGAATTTTATCCATGCTCGAGTCTTATGCTCTAGGGTAACTCCATTGATTATAACAACAGCAGAGCCTACAGTTTTAAACAAATCTCAGATATCAGGTGCTGCAGTTAAAGACCTTTGTCATAATAGCCTAACAACTGTCATTGCCCCATCACTTTCCACTCTTCAGAAAGCACTTATGGTGCTTTAGCTCAGGTGTAGGCACAAGAAAGAAGGGTTGTTTGATGGAGGTTTTGGGGGGATTTGTTTGTTTTCTTTTAAAAAAAATAAAATTTTGGCCCTGAAACATATTTTTAAGAAGTACAAAACACTCTTGCACCTGAAGACGAGCAAGAAACAACTTCCCATCTTGGTGGTGTCAGACTAAGCTGTGACTCTGAAACAGCTCAAGTCTCAAAAAACTCAGACAAGTGATGAAACAGTAAGAGACAGATCTCACAGAATGGACTGTGGTCATATCAACAATTTCTGTAAGCAAGCACATCATTTAGAATAGTTTGTTCTTAGAATGCAGACCAGAAACCAACAGTCACATTATTACAAGAACTAATTTTTAAAAGTTATCAAAATCCAAAGCTAAATATTCCTCTGTCTATGCAGGCATGCTGAACTCCCACATCACCTCAGTTTCTCAAGACCCCTTTAACACATGTAACACTGAAGTTAAACTTTTTTCTTGGTTCCATTAACAAAGTAAAAGCAACAGCTAGGGGATTATTTGCTATTAGGATTATTTATTTCTACTTATTTTCTGTCTGATCCAATGCTTGTTTAAGTTAATGGGAATAAAATGAAGTTTCATACCTAATTTTTTTCCTTACCTCTCTCAGCCTCCTTGGCTTTCTTAACTTTCTTTATGTTTACTTAATGTTTACCCTTCCCCAGCACCCTCTTCTTACTTTTTCACATGTTTAGACATACCTCCTCCCTTTCTGTGGCCTCTTCCCCCTAGCTAGTATCAACTGCACTGTAGCAGTTAAAAGGGAATGAGAGGGAGTCCTAGGCTGATCTTAGGTCTCATCAACTGCATGCAGATTAACTATCGCCAGCCTTAACTGACAGAATGACTTGAACTGCACATTGTTCTCCCAACCTCCCATGCACTTACTCTGTAGTAATTACGAATGTTCAAATTGAGAATTTAGAGCACAGTAATATGGTGCGTGACTAGCACATGACTGGCATAGCAGCTTGTGCAAGCATAGCTACCTTCATCTGAGACTTAAAATAAAACCAAGCCCAAATCTCCCCCAAAAAAACCAACACACTCCCAATACAAAAAAAAAAAATTAAAACCCGAAAAAGACAAGATGACGAGACAGAACTGTTTAAGTCATCCTACCTGGTTTTCCTTGAATCAAAATCAGGGCTTGATCACCCAAGCTGCTTCACTGCAGGCTGGAGAGAATAAAAGTCTATGGCACTGGCATGGCTGGATTGGGACAGTCCATATTTGTGGTTAAGGCAGTAACTATTCTCTTACAATCGGGTGGCTTAAGTACAGCTTGAAAATAAATACTCTATATGGCAGAAAAGTAGATAAGTCATCTAATAGTAGGTTAGTTTGCAGGTACACATAGCTCTTACAACACTCATATACCGCAATACTTACTCTACAAGAAACTAATTTTACACAGTTGCCACTAAAACAAAAAACAGGAAGGGTGGGTTCTTATTAATACATACTGTAAATATTTTCCAGTGGCTGAATATTCTCCAATGTTTTCCTTCTTTATTTACTTACTGTTATCTATAGCAGTCCCTAAAGAGTCAATTTATTGCAGAACTTGTAATTTGTATTACTTGGACACAAATTACTTAGGGATGGGGTGGGGTTTAAATCAAGAAAATCTTACAAATAATATTACTTCCACTTACAGTACGACTCTTTCTACAATCCAAATACCTCACGCTATTTTCAACTGCAAAGCTGTTGCTTTGCAGCAAATGCCAGGCCTGTCCTGGAATCTCTCTGAGGGGCAGGGGAAAAGTCTATAGGTCAGTTTAGGCTATACTGTTCAGTTCCCAACAGCAACCTTCACTGAAGGTCACTGTGAAGCTCCCACTTATATAGTTCTTAAAACTGTGGCAGTTTTGGGTTTGCTTTTTGCTTGTTTAGTCGTTTTTTTGTTTTGTTTTTAGATCCAGTGGTTCTTCACTAGTACAGATGTAATCCTTGCAGGAAGAGCTATTGTTAGAGATTTGCAAACTTTACTAAAAAGTGTAAGAAAAAAAGTGCATTGTACTGCAACAAGTTTATTTATCCTCTTTTATAAACAGAAAAATAACCTGACTTGATGGTCTCCACATTCCAAATCTCCCCACCTTTTCAATAATGCAAAGGGGAAAAGGGGAGTCAGGGAGGAGAAAAGGTTAAACACAAGTACTCACTGCAGGGGAAACACAGCATTTTCATTAAACATTTCATTTCTGCATACTGAGACTTGGAGAGAAAGAAGTTCCAGTATTAGGTTGAAAGATCATGCGCTTGCCATATGTGCACGCACCCATGCAATGCCTTCCATCCTAGTGTAGTTACATGCTCAGAGAAAACTGTTTAACAGGCAGCTCAGCTGTTCTCTTCACCAATGACAATCCCAACGGGCATTAAAGGCAGGAAAATATCTGGTACTGTCATCCTATCTAAACAATGCAGCTTGGAAGAATTAAATTGCTTCGTGTATTTCAAGCCCGCAGTAATGAAAATAGAAGCATACCAAGGCACATCAGGGACATTGTTTACACTCCTTTTTAGGCATTAACACACTTTTTGATAATGCATGTTTCTGAATTTTTCCATTAGAAACACAGAGATGAAAAGTGCCGACAGTCTCCAAGACATTTCAAAGCCATGCTCTTCTTATAGAGAATTCCAAAGTACTAAACAATTCAAGAGAACAATGCAATTAAGTAATGATATATCATTAACAACACATTTCTAATAGAGCTTTGATGTTTTCTGAAGAGTTTGGTTTGGTTTAAAACATCTTTTTCTTTACAAGTGTTTGTCTCTTCTTTACACTCTCTTGTCTGCACATAGGTGAATGTTATTCCAGATCAAGCAATAGCAGATCTAATTTCACTGCTTCCTGAATAAACTCCACTCCTAAAACAACTATGGGTCAGTGTTCACTCCTTCCCACTCACAACAACTAAGTAGGTCTTTACCTGAGGAAATACGTGGGTTCAAGCCTTTGATATTCCTCTTAAACCAGTAAACACAGGTTTATTCAACTACCTCAAGAGATTACTCAAGTCCACAATACCGAAACCCCCAAGAGTTTGACCTTACATTGTTTTTTTAACTGGAGACACTATAGCTGCAATTCAAAATTTTCAACGGGTACTAGAGTTTAAATGATGAAGCTGAAGACTTACATTTTTTTGTCAGGTTTATGAATCTGCAAAAGATCTCTGCAACTCCCACTTGTGTGAGCAGGCTTAATAGCTCTGATGAAGTTAACCACACAACTCAGTTTCTGGAAAGGAGGCAAACTTCCACATTTAGCTGCTGCAGTGACATGGTTCTAACATCATTCCAGGAGTCTCTCCATCCAAGTCAGTGGAAGGATCTGAACTCATATTCTTTTATAGACATATATTTCACCACCAGCTGGTGTCACCATGCACCTTGAATTTATGCCAGTTTATTTTGCACTTATCTTGATCTCCAGCAAGTCATTGGAGAAGAGAGTCTAATGTTTAGAGATAAGCAGTGATACCGCTTTGTATATACAATCATCTGACTGGCCTTATTTTAATTTTTAAAAGATGTGAATAAAGAAAACTCCCCAAATAAATGCATTAAGACTTTTTTACTGCCTTTATATATTATTATTTTCACCTCCTTTTGTACATTGTTCATATCAACAGCAATCTCCACAAAATCAGATTTATTCTTATGTGGAGAAAAATTCACTTTGGGCATAGTGGTAGCTATTACTTGTACTTAGAATCACTTTTTCCCTTGAGGATAGGTTGACTATGAGCACTGAGGATTACTACTTATTTTTGTGCAAGAGATGTATAAAGAATCCATTAGTTAGAAAGATGGAGGGTGGCAGAGAGGTTTTTTTTGTTTTCTCAAACACTCATATCGACAGGGCAAGATGAATTTCCTCCTAGGATGTTTAAAAAACTGGCTGATAAAATCCTTAGAGCCATCAGTACTTTATTTTTGAAAACTCAGGAGAGTTGGCTACAGTACAAAAGATTATATTTAAAGAATGGCAAGTGTGGCATACCTATGGACGAGGAAGAAACTGGACAGTTGCAGAGAAGTAGCAGAAGAGATAATGATTGGGTTTCACCGCACAGAAGACAACAAACAGCAAGCAGGATTTATCACAAAGACATATCAAGTTAATCTAATCTCCTCCTGTAGACAGGTAACAGACTTTATAAAAATAAAATAGCAATAATGTTTTATCTACATCTTGACAAAAAGCACTAAGCCATACTAGAATTATGGCATCACAACGCCTTCTGAAGAAATGTGGTATACAATAGTCTGTGTACACAACCAGCCTTTCAGTGAAGACACCAGCAATTTCCTGTCAAAAAGAAAGGTTGCACTGAAGGGGAGTCTGCAGCAATGAATCCTTTGAGTCAGTCTTATCAAGTACCATAACAACATGGTTGATGAACAAAGGATTTTGATTATTCACAGTTTGCAAACTTTCCCAAAGCTGGAAGGGCCAGGAAATACAGCAGGACCCTGGCTAGAAGTCACAGTAATCTTAAATTGGAGATGTGCTCTGGAAAAAGACAGATGACTAAAAGGTATAAGACTTCATCAGAAACAGTCAGCTACTGCAATAACACAGACATTGTTCTGGATGTTGTATGGCAACACATCACAAGCAGTTTAGCATAAAGTAGTGAAGACTGAAGTAAGAGTCCACAATTGCACTAAGGTATATAAAAGTTTGCTGCAGAGAACACTTTGCCTTTGTGTCCATGTTGACTACGGATAATAACAGCATTCCTAAACTGTGACAAAAGTATTCAGAATAAATAACAATATGAAAAACAGCATAGAAAATTGATGGGGAGTACAGGGAACACCCTGCCAGGAATAGTACACGCCTATTTGATCTTACTTCAGAGAAGAGTGCAGTATCAGAGGGTCCTGAAGGTCCTTTCCAAGGCCCCACAATACTAGGGTCTCATGTTTTGTTCCCTGCTGTCCATCTAACATCCTTTTCATTTCCTTACACCTTTTTCCTCTCCAGTAGCCTTATTTCATCTTCAATATCACAGTTTCATCACATTTCTGAATTAACATTTCTGTCATATTAGCATATCATTTTCTAGAAGATCACCAACACTTTAAAGTTAATCTACTGCATTCATTTATATATAATTATAGGATCCTTGGGCATAACACCCACTGAGTTTCTAGGCTTTTGAAATCTCAAGTATGGTACACCTAGACAGTTCAGCCTGCTGTGATTGGTCTCACACATGATTTGCCCAATATTAAGGGTAAGGTAGCAGAAATCCAAACTACCCTTTTTTATTTTTCCACTTCTGATAGTAGAAGCAACAGAAAACAGAAGTTGCTCTAAGTGTCTGGAGATTGACTACTGGCCTGGCATCTCAGCATCCAACCGTAAACCCTCATTTTGTCACAGGGAGAGACTAAAATTGCAGCTAGTAACGTGTGGGAAAGCTTAGCAGAGCATTAGCAGTAAAGAACATGGATATACACCAAAGAGTAACAAGTAGAAAAACGTAAGTTTCAATTACAGCTTCACTGGAAAAGCCACATGTATCAATTTCATATTCTCCAAATATTTTATTCCATTTTTGGGGCTCTGTTAGTTTCTATTCAGAACCACATGTTAATTTCTATGTACAACCACTTACAGAATTAGAGTGAAAAACCTACTAATCACTAATAAAGTTGGTTAGGGGGAAAAAAATTACAACAGCTATAAACACAGGTACAATGGTGTTATCCTTGGATAATATAATGAAATAGTTAGCATCAACTATCACTTTATAATGAAGAAATAAAAAGCATCCTAAAAATGAGAAGATAAATAAAATAAAAGATTACGGTCTTGGATATCAAGACTCTCATCAACTATAAGTGGACTTTTAACTGTGTCACACTAATCACTGATTCTTTGAGAACATTTACTAATTAAACTGTGATAATCCAAAGTTGCTGAAGCTATTCAGCAATCACAAAGTACCAGTTTTCTTTGTTATAAGTCTTCAGCATTTTGGGCATCTCAGGAAGGTGATACCAGTTGCACTGCAAATCATTCACCTCAAGTACCAAGTAAGATACTTCAGGACAGTTTCCCTGAAGCCCATAAGGCAGAAGAAAGATTACAGCAGATTAGTAACACACAGGCAATTATTTAATGCTAATAAAAGCCATCTGAATAGAGAGAAGGAAGAGCAGGGTAAAGAAAAAGTTCACCAACACCAAAAGACATTCCTGACTGCCTAGCAAGGGCAAGTTCTGCCTGACTTAGGCCATCCCGTCATGGTCGGAGACTTCCAAAAGTTTGCAAAATAGGGGTTTCCTGTGTTTTCACTGAAAGGAACAAGATGATTTTATCACATAGCTTTGGGGCTATACACATTACAATCCAAATCAAGTCGAGCAATGAAATGCCTCTGCTTGAGGACATGTCTGTGTTTTAAAATAATTTCCACAATATAACTTTTTTTAATTTATTTTTTTAATCAGATCTCAGTCTCAAAAACTAGTGTAAAAAGCTAGTGTCTCAAAAACTAATTGTAATTATTCTTTACTCTCCTTTAGTGTGTTGCTACAGCATATATGAGGAGGGGGCACAATGCTTTAGGACCCCTAGTCAAAGTTAAGAGACAGCTGCAATCATGTGATTAAAACCATATATGAAATTCTACAACCATATGAAATACCCACTCCCTAAAGCTTATGATAGCATAAATAGGAAAACAACAATGGAAAAAAAGCAAACATTCAGAAGATTAGCAGTGACTAAAAAAGATTGCTAAAGGATCTGACCAAGTATTCTGTTCCAAGAGAACAATTTTAGATCCAAGGATTTCCCTTTTCTGATGATGAAGTACATTGGAATTTACCACCACTCCAACCCCCACCCCACTTAAATCCAGTCAGCCTATAATTCTCTTTGGTGACTTTTTGGATTTCTATAGAAAGCATCCTGCAATTTCACAAATGCTGCAGAGACTCTATGAATTGAAATTTTTCTCCTCCCAGTAATGAAGATTGTCATTGCACTTATCTGTAATAGAAATTAATATCTTCCCTTTATTATAAACAGATACAGGAACAGACCCTGATGCACTTGCACACAAACAAATGAGATCAATTTTTATCCTACGTTAGGGACAGTACAATTTCACTAGGTAGTGGGAAGATTAAATCATTTAAAACAAAGGCAAAGTTAAATACATAGCAAAGATAAACATGTGTTTTTTGCTACCACACAAGCATGCTAAGCCTAAATGCAACAATTTCCTGGTGAAAAAAATTAAGAGACATTTGTGGGGAAAACAACTCAAACCTCAAACTATTTTGCTCTCCCATCTTCCTCATTAAAAGTTTTTATTGAGACCCAATGATTAAGATAAAAGTTATTTTTAAACAAATGACTAACTTGCATTGAGCATTTATAGTTATATATATAGTTAAGAAAGCAATTTTTTGTTTCTGTCCTTACATCAAAACAGTGGTAAAAGGTGTTACTAGAGGTGATCTCTGCCAAAGTCCCCTTCATTTCACAATAGGATTATTTCTAATAATAGTTAGAAAAAAAAACCACCACCTCAAAACACAGAGAATATATGCTATGAAAAGCATTCAAGAGTTAAAATGAAAGTGTATTTCCTTAACAGATGAAAAGGTATTGTAGCCTTTAATAAAAATAGTCAAGCAAGGCGAGAAGTACAATCAGTTTTTAGGCAATATCCTGATTCTTTTAATATTATTTTAAGGAATGGCTAAAATTCAAAATACAGGACATCCTTTCCTGGGTTCAGACCCATCCTAATTTCCCCTACACTATCCAGAATCCAAGTAGGTGGAGAAAGTAAAACCAGCTACCTAAATGCTACAGGTGCAAGGAGAAGTCAACTATACACTGGCAACCACGCTGCTTTTAAATACTCCAGATATTAACAAAAGCATGAGAACAAATTGGGGTTGTTCCTATTGTTTGGAATCTGTGACTTGATTCTCCTGAGAGTTTATTTGAAATGTAATGAAGTCAGGACGAATCTTTCTAAACTTAAACTACACAGCCAGCCATAGACGAGACAGAAATGCATATTTACAACAGATTAAGTAGAAAAGCAGGTATTTTTCCCCTGAAAGTTCATTTTTCAAAAGGTTTTTTTCAGAATCTAACAAGTTGCAGCTGATTAGAGGCTCAGAGCTGAGAAGACCCACGTATTCATCCAAATGCTCCTATACATATCCACTTAACCTCTCACTCTCATATGGTCCTAATCAGAGTCCATCTTCAATGCATAAGCAAACAACTATGTCAAAATGACACAATTATTTTATCCTCTACCCTAGTTAGGAACCTCATTTAAACTGTAATGAGGGCAGGAACACGTCTACTCCCAATTATGAATCAGCATTAGCTTTGCCAGAAGTAATACAAGATATTATCAGCTCCAAGTAAACTAAACCTTTAAGTCCAGTTGTATCTTCAATGTAGTCAGTCATGCTATTTTTCTGCCCAATTATCGCTGTTAAGCCAGGTAAGCAGCAAGTATGTGAGCATCTTAACTGGGTAAATGCTACCTCAGCATTGCTGAATACCAAGATTTCTGTAGCAGTAACTCTACTACTCAAAGTGATGATGTGACGAGAAGCAATATTCCTACGTAGGGATAAAAATAAAAAGTTACATGGGAAGGGAAAGGCAAGACGGAGGAGGGATTGTAGGTCTGTAATTCAGCAGTCAATGATATTTCACTTTTATGTATAACCTTGTACAGGTCGAGCTTATGGTTTAATTCTTTTTCCTTTCAAGTAGTTTGGTGTATGCCTCTCCTCAATAATGCATGTGTCATAGCTACCGTTTACAAACTGCTGTCAGTACTGGAAAGCACAAGTTTCTAGATAGCTGCCAACAGAAAGCAATTTTAACGTTGCTTTCACCATGCTTGTTACGCTAGAAGTTACCTTCACTCTCATGCAACTTCATTAGCAGTAATACTATAGTTGTTTTAGGAAACCCATTGTATGTTTGCACCTCAGAACAGTTTCTTTGAAAATCATAAGGCTACTCATAAGTTGATAAGCATATGGAGCAAAGTCTGCAGGCAGGTGGACTGTTACTGTAGTACTGCTTAACTATACCAGATGCACCAAACTCTCATTTGGCACTTACAAATTGAAAAATGTCTTAAAATAAAGTCATACAGGCAATTGGCTGGCTAATTCTTCATGTTTACAGAGCAATTATTACTCTAAAGTATTTAAGAGCTTTAATTATTCCTACACTGTACATGTCTACAGCCGTTAGAAATGGCCTATTTAGCCCATGAGATACCTATAGCGTTTCACAAGAAGAATGCACCTATGTGCTACCAAGACTAGGACTGTAGCTGAGGTTTCAGAATGTAACCCTGAATCAAGTCAATGGACTACAGCATTTCAGACAACTACTGCACAATGACTTGACTGCTGACTCCTGTACACTTACATCCAAAAGGCTAATAATTCAGCATATTTTGCTGGCTACCTGAAAACATACATATTGCTTTAAGCGACAAGTCCTCAAGATTGAGGTTGCAGGGCCTATGCAGAACTCCATGGGTTTACAAGCTACAAGTTGTACCCTGCAAAAGGAAATCCTTCAAATATATCAGTAAATTATATGTATCTCCAAGTACAGAGCTGACTGATTCAGACAAGAAAAACCAAACTGACACAGAAAAGCCAAACACATAAATGTAAGCAATTCAAAATTATTTTTGGAAAGTCAACCAAAATATTTAGGACTGGTATTGCAACATCACACTGTTTAGGCAATATGAAGTCTGGATGATATAAGTCAGAGTATTCCCAGAAATAAAATTGCTTATATTAGAATTTGACAAATACAGTTAACAACAGCCAGTTGAGCATCATACATTTAAAGTGAAAATCAGCTGGCACTGGAAAGCCATTTTCCTCTTGAAAGAGAACTTAATATACTATGCCAGGCAGTGTGAAAATAATGTTGCAAGAAAGAGTTACTGGATAAAATTAGATCATTTCCAATAATAAAAACTTTCCTTCTCTTACAGGGACACTTGACAGCCAATTGATGAGTAGCCTTTTTATCTAAGCAATCAACTGGCAAGTATTTGACAAATTTTTTTATATATTGTTATGATTATATTTACAAAAGGCAATTACTTTATTTCAGTGGCAAATAGGACATGTTTCAGGGAATTTCAATAAAGAATTTGTTCCCTAAACTATTGTGAATGGCCAACAGACAGCTGGTGGGCTTTTGTGCATTTAAAATTAGAAGATCAGCTGCCAAATCTCACTTCAATATTCTAAGCAGTAAAACTGCACAAGTTTTGCTGAAGCAGAACTCCCATATTTAGATACCTATGTTACAAGCACAAAGAGAGAAAAATACATAGGACTTAAAATTTGGGGAACTGGGAGTTAATTTTGGGTGGTGGGCCTAGCTTTGTCCAACGTAATGGTAGCAAATGCCACATCTTAGTTTTATCTGTTAAGAGATTTCCTCCCACCCATTTCTCCCAAGTTCAACATCTTCACCCTCTTAAAATATTGCACAACACAACTGAGAGTTGGAAAGGACAGCAGCACAGATTTTGCTTTGGTAGAATGTGATACGGTTTCAAAGGTATAGCTGGTAGAGATCATTAGACACGCACAGTTCTGCTCTGATCCTGTAGGTTCAAAATGCACACACAACCACAAGCTAGCTCCTGGTAGTGACTCAGTGGGAGTAAGGGACAGAGTACTGCACCAGGACCCAGGAGACTTGAACTCTATTTCCAAATCTATGGAAGGAAACAGGAACACAGACACTCATTGAGGTAGTGATATGGACCCTAACTTGCCATGCAAACTTTGTTTCTTCATCATGCTTTTCACAGTCTTCAAAACCCTTTCCAGCAGTCTGGTAATACATTTAGGGGCAGTGTTAGCTTGAGAGAAATTCAAATGTGGTTGCATGTGATCAAGCAGTGGCCCAAATTAGAACAGCAGCACTCACTTTCACAGTGTCAGTAGCCTCTGCAGTGCATGCCACCTATTTTTCCTCTCTGTAAACTATATTTCCTATGCTCACAGATTTACAGCAGAAATTAATAAGATGGTCATATTAAACCTGAAAAGGATGGGCTGAATATTTTACATTTTTAAGATAGTTGCATTGTCTTTTTAAGATACTGATAAATTTAATCTATATAAATACAAGCATCATGATAAAGTCACAGTCTAGCACATTAGAAAGCCCTTACTAGCCTGTTAGGGACAAGACGATTAAAACCAAGTTAGTGAGATGAATAATGACAGTGTCATTTTTGCTAATGCACTAGACAAAACCTTTCTGTCTATATATATAGTCTTCAAGAACCCCATCAGCACCAGTGTGATTCTCTTCATAATCAATAATGACTAACAGGAATTCCAAAATCAGATCTGTGATTTTATCCTTGTCAAAATAAAACGTTGTAAGTTATCTGAAATACACATCAGGAACGTTAGGCCTTTACAGACATGATTCATAGCTTTGCAGTGCTTAAGAAAATAGCTATGGCTACATACACCCTCAAAACAAAGGAGCTGTCCTTTTGATTTTCTTTACAATTTCTTCTGCCTTTACTCCTTGGTGGGAACAAATTGGGTAGAACAAATGCAAATAAATCCCATAGGCAAAAGAAGCAACAAGAAGTGTGTTGCCATTTTTATTTATTCACACGCGACCCTTTGCTATTGACATGTCCAGCCTGTAAACTGCAGGCTGTTTTGCAAACTGCAAACACTACCAGCACTCAGCTGGAAAAGCACTCTCGCCTCCTTTTCCACCTCCCAGCTAACACACTCTGGGAAGCAGTGGTGCCCATGGGCTGCCCAAGCTGGGTCAAGCTGCTTAACACCTCACCATCTAGCAGCTACCTCCTCATCTTCAAGCCATATCAACCCTAACTTACCATGCAACCTTTGTTCTTCACAACCAGTTCTCTGGGAAGCCTCTATCCGTTATGACTGCCGCTGCTTTTTATGTATTTTCCCAACTGCTGCTGAAATTATTTACTGTCCTACCCACACAGCCAGCAAACTGCTAGGCATATATTGTTCTCCCTTACATCTACCCAAATTGGACTATGGTTAAATGACACTACAAGTAGATGTGTTTCAGAACATTAGGTGGATTTAAGCAGTCTTATGCACGCCCAATTCAAGTATTACTTGAAAAGTACTTGAAAAGTATTACTGTTTCACATCTAGTAAGATAGCTTTCAATATGACATTACATTTCAAGTCTCAATCCATGAATAAATATTTCAGAAAACTCCCTGCCAGATAAAGTGAAAAGCTAAGTTATAGCAACCAAAAATATAAATCATCACACTGGAGAACAGAATTCAGCTTAATTTTCAGAATAAGGCCTAGTCTCTGTTGGATAACCTCACCTGCTTTGTTGATTTTCTTTTATGCTTTCAAATTGTGTACCTTTAAAAGTAATGTCTTGTGCGCTCTGCTTCAGTTATCTGTTATGTGCAGCTAGAAGAATCTTATCTTGCTTTCAATGAAACATTTGAAGAGTTTCTATTCAGAAACTGATGTAAAACAGGAATTATACTGTAGTTCAAATCAGTCAGTCCCATTACACAATCAAACCTGCAAAACAGCTCTAATGCAGGACAAGGCAGTCCTTTAGCAAAAAATAAGCAGTGTTCTCAAATATACATCTTTTTGGCTATACTTCCAAAGAAGGCCCTTAGAGAAGGAAGTTTCAAGAAACTGAAGGCCAACTGCAATAAAGAGCACAAGCACGTTAACTTGCTATACGCTAGCATATGCTTCCCCAACATTGTTAATCAAAAGCCACTGAAGACCAGGAATCATTAGCCTGGAGTTTTTCTGCCCAGATAAAATACTTTGTCTAGTCTACAAAGTTAGTTCATTCTTGTCCTCTGCATAAGATGTTCACACAAATTCCGCCTACGTATGGATTAAAATGGACTTCAATATTTTTTCCAGATCTCTCTTGGAAATTTTAGTTTGTGGCTGCCAGCTAAGTGGAATAGGTTCCCCATATAAAACTGAATTATTTTCTCCAAGTTATTAAAACTAAAACATCACAAGCTTCGTTTTGGCACGCAAGCTTCTGTTCAGATCACAGAAAGTAATTTTCTTTTGCTTTGGCTTCACCCTGTCTCTCCCCAACCCTTCTCATTAAAACTTTTAAGCCATATTCTTCAAACATAGCACCTGAAAAGATCAAAATACTTTAAGATTAATACTGCATCCTCTTTCCTTGCTATCCTGGCTATTTTGGCAACATAACTACTGGATTTTTTAAAATAAATCTGACTTGCAGCTTTTTGGTTTATCCTTCATTTCCTAAGGCAACATTCACCAGCATCTTTCCATCACGCTCCAATTGGATAAAAGAGGGTAAGATCACAAAGAGAACCATGCATGTTTCATAGGGAGTAAGGGAAAGGTATCCTCCCTTAGCATGCAGTTTAAGAATAGTTAGAAGGTCTCTTGGAAAGTTTTTAGCACCAATTAGAGATATGTAAACTGACATCAAAACTTTGTAAGGCTTGCACAGTTTAGACTTAATTTTACTAGTTAATGTTGTAACAGGTTATACTACAAGTCATAAGGTGCTTCTTATAGTACAAAGGATTTTCTCATCCTCACACTTGCCAGACTACATTACAACCAGTAAAACCTCAGAAGTGGAAGAACACTAACCTGCAGCACCATAAAGCCTGGCTCATCAACCTTGGCAGCTGCACTGTTGGAAGAAAGCCCCTTTGTGTACATCCTTCTCCTGTGGACCTTTTCCCTCTCCCATTTTTAAACAACAACAAAAAAAAAGATCTGGATTTTGTCTTTGAGAAGCCCGGAATCACTGAGTTTCACCAAACCGTGGGCCCATCTAGAAGGGCTAGGATTTCATCCAGAACATTTACCAAGTGAAAAGGATAAGTGAAAGTAGGGGAAAGGAGGAGGATACATTGCTGAAAACCACAACTGCATTACTGAACTCTGGCAATGGCAAGTTACCATTATTGAGTGCTTAATGCTACCCTGTAATCTCATGAGAATGCAAAATACTAGCCAGTTTCTCCACTTTGTGCTTAGTTATTTATTACCAATTAAAACACTACTAATCTAAGTTTAATGACATATCATATTCAATTACCCCAAATTTAAACAGCTATGCAAAGACTGCAACAATAGCGAATAAAGACCATAGCATGCGTTTAGCAATCCCTATTACTGCACCCCCAACTATCTACTGTTAAGATCAAATCAATTCGCCACTTTTTAGAAGTCAAGACTTGTGAAGCATTGATCACTTTCACTGCCTACTGTATATTTAAATACTGTATCCTATACTCAGGCCTCAGTAGAGGGCAGATCCTCTTGATAATTTATCATCTCTACAGCTATAGATTTTGCCATTATTGTATTTGCCTTGTGTTACACTGGACTAAGATTGTATTTTTGATTTATAGTAGCAGAGAGGCAATTTATTCAGCTGTTTACTTCTTTCAGTTTTTTAGGTGGGAGTAATATATAGAAAGAGATACTTGCCTAAGTCACTAATATCTTCTATTGAGTCGTATATATTTTTCTTTAGAGAACAAAGACATTTGGCAATTTGAACAAAAAGGAAACAGTGCAAACTGCAGAAAACAGCAGCATCACCACCATCTCCTAAGGGTGGTTAGTTATAGTATTATACACCCACAAAAGGCTTGAGAGTACTGACTTTCCTTAGGGCAACTGTCCTGCCTCTCAGAGTGTAATTAGTCCTGTTAAGGTAAAGAATGAGTAGTTTACTCATGCACACAATGCCAGACATAAAAGACATTGTAGCAGCAAGTTTAAAACCAGTGCTGCTTAGTTTGATACTGTCACCATATGTCATGTTTCCCCGCTTCCCATCTCCAGAAGGAGGGAGCAATGGGCTGCCTTTGTTTCTCTTTTCACGTGAGCAGAATGAGCGCCCAAGCAGGTATACATTTTAACTGGGAAAACACTAGAGACATTGACTTTGCTGTAATAGCAGAATCACACAAAATGCCTAGAGGCTGCAGTCCTGCTTGGACTGTGGCAAAGTGCCACATGCTTGGAAACCAGCTGAGAACAGGGTGTTTTCTGCCCATTTTCTATTACACAGATTATCATGAGGTGCTAGATAACAGAGTACGATGCTTTTGTTTCCCATTAATAAACTGCCTATGTATCTCTAAAGGACCACAGAGACCACAGCCCAGAATGAACTACAGGATTTGTTGCAAGAAAACCTAGTCAAGCTTTTTATCTGGGAAAATAGACACTTTTTCTATTTTATAAACATTTTTCCTTCTAGCTAGGAAAGCGTTGCTGTCGGACAGCTCTCTATCAGCTTTTCTCCTCTCAAACAGCTTCCACAAAGGACTCCAATACAGACTTCAAGCATTCTACTCACGATACATCTGGATCCTTCCCCACGAGATAATCTTTTAGCTACCATGGTTATCAGCTGCAATACTACATCTCCTGTCAAACGGAAGTGTATCACTAGAAGTCCTCACATGCAGTACATAATTCATAATCCATGCTTCAAAACTACTTTTCAAAAGATACTTTACCAAAAAAAAATAATATCACAGGAGCATTAAGTTACTGGAGTTAAAAAAAGGCAACAAAATTCCTTTTTTTGTGGCAAAGAAATACAATTTGGATTGAAGTCAATTCTTCTTCTTTTCCTACAGATATATACTCCCACGCTTGCTGATGCAAATGAAGGATGTATTTGACAAGCAAAAGACTAATACAGCTGAATAGGCGGTATATCACTGTAGGAGGAATAAACCAAATCAATGCTTAGAAGTTTTTTTGAAGTTTAGGGCTCCAAAAACCTATATGAACAACAATTTGCTTCATATACTTGCAAGTGATTCCTGCCTGTCACACAGCTTAAGTTTATGAAACAGAAAAACAATGCCTGATCAAGCTCTAAAAAAAAAAAAATACACCACAGAAAGAAACCTTTTAAAAATATACACGTGCACTTCTAAATAATATATGGAAAGTGTCCAATAAGTATGCCAGACTTTGTACATGTAGAGCGACTAAATCCCACAAATCCTTATGATGTGCTCACATGGTTCACATGTTCTGAACACACGATTCATTTTCAAGGGATCCCAAATACACTTCTTGAAAGCCTGGGGCTTCAAAACTGTGGACCTTTTGTTGTTAAAGTTTCCTTCGGTAAAAATTATTCCTCTGGAGACTTGCTCAAATGAGAAAAGCACACTTGGGAGTAAGCCTGTACAGAACTCTCATGTTCACAGCTGAAAACCTCTGTTAACGTCTGCTTTAGTCAGCAAAGAACTAGAAATGCCACTATTCAAGGAAAAATGTCTCTATGCAGTTAAGAGCTAGGGAAAACATTCTAGTCAACTCTGCAGCGAGGACATCTTATTTATTTACCTATTCCCTCAAAACCAAGTATACTCCTTTCTGCCACAGTTGAAGGTTACTGCTTCAAAATAATCCCTCTAAGAGAAGGTAGCAGACAAGTCACCAGTTTGCAGCCCCTTGAAGATTAATATTTTCCAGTAATACAGCTGATTTTTGGGGCACAGGAATGAACATGCTTTACACTACTGAACTTCTCTGGGGAGGATTAAATCACTACAACATTCTTTTCTGTAGAGTTAAGTACATAGCCTGGAGGAGCAGGATCCCATAGAAATTTTCTTATTCATACACTAAAGTATCTTCTAATATCAGAATATAAAATATTTGTGAGATACCACCACAGTATCACAGAATTGACAGAAGAGACTTCTCTTCCCTCACTTAATCTCCATCTAGAATTCCTCTTTACCTCACCCCAGACCAGCAGCACATAATCGTTATCCTCAGAAATGCCAGAAAGAAAAAGTTAGCCATGCAAACACACATCTTCTGAGGTCTTAGTGAACAGGAAGGAAATTGTAGCTCAAAATTATATTAGAGGAAGAAAGAAAGAACCAGCTATCACCTTAAACCTGAGGCAACCAGAGACAAGATACTCACCATAAGCCAAATGTATTCAACAGAGCCTATCCTCATATACTGAGAGCATTGTTATTCAGTTTACAGAAAAGTTATCTATTGAATTTGGCATTTACACATACAAATCCAAACCAAGTATAATCATAATAAAAAGTAGCACTGCAAGTGGTCAACTAACACTCTTAAAATACTTACAATTTCTCCCAACCACCTTCCAGAACAGCTCACACACTCAGTACACACACCCCCAACCCTGCTGACTTGTTCACCCCCTTCCCTTGAAACCTTCTAGTCCCACAGGTGCTGCCAGTCTCTAAAGATTGGGGAATTGGGTCCACCTGCTCCTCCAGATAGGCCAAGCCACAACTTCCAGCCCCCTGTGACAGGGATCTGCTTCATCCCCACCCTGAGGGACACAGTGGGATATAGCAGCAACCACTCACAACTTTACCAGAATTCTCAAAGGCTGTAGTCAGAGTCTATGGCAGCTCTTGCAGGAGCACAATGTATTTAGGCATAGGCAAAGCACAAACTTGACTTCACTTCAACATTTCTCACTCCAAAATTCTCACCGATGGTATGGGTGCCTCCTCCCACAGGGACTGGCAGGCGCTATGAGCCTCCTGTATGTCCTGGTCACTTTGTACTGCTGTGCTGAAGCTTTGTGGCTTCAAAGCAGAAACACGTCTCCGTCCCAGCCCTTTTAAAACCTCTATTAGTTTCTTTTAACCTTCTAAACTGTTGCCTTGGCTGTAGTTCTCATAATTGATATAGTGACTCCAAAAGAATTCTAAGAGGTAACCCCTACCTTTTTCCCATTCCTGATGTGACAGCACTGTAGAGTTACCCCTTCTCTTTAAACATTGTCTGTACTTTTTGAGCAGAAACGCAGAAACAGAAATACTGCAGTTCACCACAGGCAGAAATCACCAGTGGTACAAGGGAACCGGAGGAGGGAAAAAAATTAATTGTATTTTTACAAATTTCTTCAGTATAACACTAATTTATGTCTCAAAATCTTGCATTTAATTTATATGGATAAGATGTTTTAATGCAAGATCAAATAATTAACACTGCCTTTAATAGAGAAATGTAACTCTCGGTACCTTATATATATTTTGTTCTATTGCCTTCATTCCCAAGTCTCATCTTTCAGATTCTGATCTACAAAGACCCACATACAGAAAATTAACCAAATTGTGGACTGATCAAGACTGAAGTTCAGAAGTACATCCCCTTTGATCACTGCTTCATGAATCCTGTAGTGGAATTTCTCCAGGATTTGGGGACAAACTTTGCCTAGTTTCCTCTGAGAATATCTGCTTAGAGCATTCTAGTTCCCACAATTCACTAGGAACATTTAAATTTTTGTGCTGGTAAACAGATATTATTTTTTTATTTTGGAAGGGAAGGCTTATGGAGGATTAACATAATTTTGTAAACTCTGAAGAAATATTCACAATAAATCTGTGTCTATATTGATGCCAGTGTTAATTATTACTAAACTAAAAATATGACCCTGACCTGATGCTGCTGAGATCTTTAAATCTGAAAATAGTATTTTCATGTCAGGTAGAATAAAGATCTAAAACCATACTCTGTATCAAATGTTAAATACTACAGAAAAACTAGAGTGGAAACCATGGAACTACACCTTATAAAATCAAGCTCATCATTCTTTTTGAACTACACTAACATAAACTCTAGTTCGTCTGATATGGAATCCAGTCTCCGCAGAATTACTCACACAGCAGCCTGGTTCATGGTGAGGTTTTTATGTTTGAATTTTTTTTCAGGAGTCACTCAGCTGTGCTGTATTGGATGTCAGAAAGAAAGTGTTTTTCAGAAGTAAACGAAAAACCTTTGCCTGACAGAAAGCTAATGATCTTGATTTTATTTATGATCTAAAAATATCTCAATAAAACATTCATGCACAAAAATTAAGTAATACGAGAGTTTACCGCCCTCCGTAGTGCAAGCTTAAAAAGTCTAACTCTGATTTCAAGAATCACTTCTTCTTCTGGAATACAAGGGATCTTTGTTACATTGACAAATCTGCAAAATTGATTTATTTCATTCCTGGCCACAATTCATCATCTTCAGAAACATGAAGCCATGCAGCACAGGAAAAAAAAAGTCCTTTTAAAAATGGTAACACATTTCAAAAAGGTATTTTAAAATATTTTCTCCCTATTGCAGCCAAGCACAAAAGAGAAGAACCATCCTCCAGAATCAATTAAATTGTTATGCAGATGTAGAGCCAAAATTGCCACACAAAGACGGGAATGTGGTCTGAGGCTTATACACCAGTATAGTAAGGCCCAGAGAGACAACTTACTGTCCTGCTTCGCTGTGATGCAAGAACAACAACATTGCTGTTCCTGGGCCCAAAGCAGAGCTCCCAACACTGTCTGTTATCCCGAAGGTGGCTTGATTTTGGCATTCTGCAGCACTGTGCTATATCCAGAATGGGAGGCACACATCGCAGGAGTTTGACTGCAAAGACTAGGCTGTCCTCAAGGCATTCCTGAGTCTGAGCAAATTTCTCCAAGAGCTCCAGCCATCAGTAGTCTGAAGTACTCAGTTAATGGTTTCCGGCACGTGTGGTAGTGAAAATGGACAATATACTCTCAGAGTTTCCAAATACCATTGTTCTTTACTTAGAAGGAGAAGTGACAGCACAGAGCACAGAAACTGCACCTGAACCATGCGCTTCCCATTGGAGGGTATCGGATGATCTTTCCTCAACAAGTTGGTTTGCCTGTGCAGCAGCCAGTTCTGAAAGTGCTTCTTTTTGATTAGAAAATCACCTGGATTTAATGACCTCCCTGTTCTTAGCCCTGTGTCATACCTCACATTATTTTCTAGCCTTTTTTTGCAGATAAAAAGAGATGAAAGATAGCTAAAAAGCTAAAAGTACAGCAAAAGTGCATAGGATTCATAATCTCACATAGAACTAACAGGTTACGTACAGCCATATTACCCCAAATACCACTCCTCCATACAGACAGGTTTTACTTCCTACCCTATAGACAAATCAATGAGAGAAGAGGAATAATGCTATGAACCACAAAACGATATGTAATTTCATGCCCTTGAAGTATACATTTCCTCTTAAGTCACTTCAAATCACTAGGCGTCAGAATGCAAATACCTAAAATTAAACTCTACATATTTCAATTGAAAGAAACCCTTATCTTTATCTGCGGAGGTCTGATTATACCTTTCAAACTGCTTCTATGAAAGTGAAAGTTAATAACAGTATTTCTTCTGTCTTCACAAATACTGCTAAATAATTGCAAACCTTTTTCCTATTTCAATAGCTGATCTAAGAAAAATCTAAACCAACATACAATTTTGAAACTGAAATCTGGTAATTTATATATAGCTTTCTGTGATGCAGTGAATTGTCAATGGCAGAAAAACTATACAAAAATACAACTGAGGCATTGGTATATACACCATTACCAACTTAGCTTGCAGAATAAATCACCTTTTTTCTCACCCATGTATTTTGATACAGAATCATAGAATTATCTAGGTTGAAAGGGACCTTTAAGATCATTGAGTCCAAACCATTAACCTAACACTGACAAAACCACCACTAAACCATGTCCCTCAGCACCGCATCTACTTGTCTTTTAAATACCTCCAGGGATGTGATTCAGTCACTTCCCTGGGCAGCCTGTTCCAGTGTTTGATAACCTTTTCAGCAAAACAATTTTTCCTAATGTCCAGTCTAAACCTCCCCTGGTGCAACTTGAGGCCATTTCCTCTTGTCCTGACTTTTGTTACGTGAGCAAAGAGACTGACCCCCACCTCCCTACGGCCTCCTTTCAGGCAGTTGTAGAGAGCAATAATGTCTCCCCTTGTCCTCCTTTTCTCCAGACTAAACAACCCCAGTTCCCTCAGCCACTTCTCATAAGACTTGTTCTCCAGACCCCTCACCAGCTTCATCGCTCTTCTCTGGACACACTCCAGAACCTCAATGTCTTTCTTGTAGTGAGGGGCCCAAAACTGGACACAGTACTCGAGGTGGGACCTCACCAGTGCTGAGTACAAGAGGGACAATCCCTTCCCTAATCCTGCTCCGCACACTATTCCTGATACAGGCCAAGATGCTGTTGGCCTTCTTGGCCACCTGGGCACACTGCTGGCTCGTATTCAGCTATCTGTTGACAAACAGCCAAGTCCTTTTCCACCAGGCAGCTTTCCAGCCACTCTTCCCCAGGCCTGTAGCACTGCATGAGGTTACTGTGACTCAAGTGCAGGACCAAGCACTTGGCCTTACTGAACCTAAACACAGTATGATGCAGTATTAGTTGGGACAATGATATTAGTGGTCCGTTTTTCAGTGGTGGTATTTCGTTTGAAGATAATGATCATCTCTACTTTTGAATAGAAATGAGATTTCCAATTCAATTTGTATTTGCCCACTAGGAAAAGGAAAGCCAAAAAAACCCCGATTTTTTGTGAGTAGTCTGCTGAGTAGAAATAAACACATTGCTTGCTGCCCAAACAATTCCTAATGAGGTTCATGCATACCTCATATATACAATGAAGAAATGCTAGAATTTCTTAAAGAAAGGTTACATATTTTGATACTCCCAATTTTGAAAAAAATGAAATCAATACAGTTGATGGGTTAAGAATCACAGCAGCTAAAAATGTCTTTCTGTCATGATGTGTTGGTTCTGACATCAGGAAACCATAACTATAAAATTTGTATTTATGTGCAGCCAGAACAAACTGATTTAGAGCTTCCTTTTCTCCAAGACAACCTAATTTATATTTTAATTTGCTGGAGGTAATTGATTATCATGGAGTAAATGCATTGTACTGAAAACTCTATTAAATCACTGACTTAATGGGAGCAGAATGATTTTTTTTTCTTTTTTTTTGGATAAAGTTTAACCTTTGTAAGCATTTTAAAACTAATGTATCAGACTCTAAATATTTTATGGTCTGTATTAAGCACTGTTTGGGGTTCATTCCCTTTAGACTCCAACACAGTACATTGTACTATACAAAGCAATTTGCCCAGAGTAATGAGTTCTGCAGTAGCTTCATGAAGACCAGTATCGAATTGCTGCTGCTGCAGGCAAGCACTTGATCTGATATAAAGTATAGTGGGGAAGAGGCTGGCAGATTGCTG
The DNA here is from genome assembly GCA_013400135.1 of Rhinoptilus africanus. Taxonomy (NCBI): domain Eukaryota; kingdom Metazoa; phylum Chordata; class Aves; order Charadriiformes; family Glareolidae; genus Rhinoptilus; species Rhinoptilus africanus. The sequence continues at coordinate 58,715 of VXBO01004806.1, forward strand.
CTCATCCTATTTCTATCGTAACTGGCAAAGACATGAATATGCTTTAACTAATGGGTGGTGGTCGGTACACAGCCCAGAGAAACCAATCCAAATTTACAGACCAGAGTGGATAAACTCATCTTTTTAAATACTCAATATCGATATGGCTCTAAAGTGTAATCTAGTAGATAATTAGACCAAAAAAAATCAAGGAAAATTGATGAAGTGTAAAGGAAATAGAAAAATCTATGCATTTCCAGCAACCAGTACCCTCAAACTGAAGACCAGAACTAAATGAATAAAAGCTGGAAAATTAATTCAGATAATATCTATGTTTTATTAACCTCATGCCTCTATGTTTCTGTAGTGTTTGCTTATACTGATCACATTTACCAAAGTAATTTTTATTTTATGAGGAGTGTAATTTTTTCCTTGGGAGTAGCTATCTAGCTTTTTGCTGCTTAGGTTTTGATAGTCATAAGATATAATCAGTTGAAAAGGTTCAGATTTTACCGAGCATTAAGAATCTTTTAGAATCCAGGAATATTATTTTTCTAGTATATGGCCTATTCTCTTGTGAAAAAATATCTGTTCAGGAAACGTAAAAAAAAAAAGGTGGTTGTTCTCTAATTTTTTAAATTTACATCTGTAGCATATTCTATACAAAAAATTTGAGTGTTCTTCTATGTACAGAATAAATTAAAACCAACCATATTACTGACGGGGGGCTTACCTGATAATTCGTCCTGCTTAGGAGGAAGTCCATAAGCTCACTTGTAAAACTCTACAGAGATGACACTAAAACTCTAAAAACCTCAAGCTTCATCCCTGCTGACCATGCCAAATGGCTCATTGACTGGTTTTGTGGCCATGTTCTAATGGAAAGGGCAGGAACCTTTCACAGGAGGCAAAGTAAAGCTCTTATGACAGTAATATAAAGTTTTCTAGTTAGCATTAGAGACAATTATATTATCATTTTACAGCCCTGGTTTACCGCCAGCTATAACATGAATTAGATGGATAAAAACTGTATCCTACCTTTGGTCTAACTGTGCAGCTACATGGGCCACTTTCTTTCTCATCCTGTCTGTGATCAAAAATGCTTCAAAGCACACTCCTCGGATACATGCCTTACTGTATCCTGCTGTATCCTTTTTTTCTAATCCGAAATATGGTAATCCTGGTCTTACTGACCAGCTGTACCCTAACATACATCTGGAACAATTTGTTATTCTTTGAAGTAAGCAACAAGGTGGCTAACAATGCTAACACCAAATTTCTGGACAGCTTTGAGGATATACGCCTCTCTGGTTCTCACCCATATCTGCTAAAACATTTCACATTAAATTACTTTCAGTTTCAAAAACTGAACTCTTTTAAAGCAGATGGTAAAGTTCCACTGCAAATTAAGCATGCTGCTCCTATTATTTTTTAACAGAAGTCAGCCTAATTTCCTGTACACCATTCTGATAATTTAACTCATCTAGTCCAAGAAGAGAATTATTTAGAAAATGAACCTTCTCTGAAAATGAACTGACAGCTTCAGGCCTAATGCAAGCTGTAGAGTAGAAAGACCATGAAACACTTATGACAAAGAAAGAGCAATACATAATCCCATGATCTGGATTCTTACATCAAACTTACAACTGAAATCCTGGGAAGTGTCTTATTCCTTACAGTTTTTTCAATTAAGCTCCATCTTCTCAGGCCTAAAGCCTCATACACAACATTATGTGCTATCAGATCACATACCTGACTTTTACTTTTGATCTAAGTAAACCCTGGGGTCAAAATATTCATTAATTATCTCATTTTGTCTTTTAGAAGTTAATACAGTTCCTTTGGCTGAGCTCAGAGCAGCATCAAGGACTGATCCTGAGCACTTTTACCTACTCTCAGATCAGCAACAAAGGGATGATGCAACTGCAGAAGCTATAATATAAAGTCAAAATCAGGGAACATTTGCTGCCAAATCATAAATTCCCCATGAAGAATTCATCAGTGTCAAGATGCTCTCCTTGCCTGCAAGAATGATGTCTCATAAAGTTGGGAACCTCTTCTTCTGTGCTACAGCACACACAGAAGGATCCCTCAAATGTCAGTAAGTCAAACAGAGGAGGGAGCGGCATGGCAACTAAAAGGCATGTCCTTGATTTTTATAAAACAAGGTCATTTGATAACCTAATGGGACTATTGAACATTGGGAGGATGTTTCAAAGAGAAAAGAAAAAGTAATGCTTTTTATACTGCATTGTCAAATTAAACTTTAAAAAAATTGTAATTTTATTATGACTCCTTTTATATATAACTATATATAATCTGCTTAAAAGCATTTATAGTTTTTATGACTATAATGATTTATTGACTATAGAGTAATATATACTAAATAGTTCCTATAATACTTTGGTATAGAGATTTTGCTGTATGTCTCACCAGTTAACTTTCCCAAAAACTAGTTTTAAAATGCCTCAGTACTCACCACTATTAATCTTTCTCTCTCTAAATTCTGAGCATTCTGAGAGAAGTGGGAAGCTGACAAGCCTTTTCGTCTTTTAAAAATATATTCCTTTGTATTCAGTTCTAACTTCCAAATTGTATTTTCTCCCTAATTTAGCATCAACAGCATCAAACTGCAAACATAAACCATGGCTGAGAACAAGCCTCATTTTCACTGGCTAGAGAGGTTGAAGTTGTCTGGGTATCATACCTGGAGAGACAGACATGTCTTTCCTTGTCATGTGAGCAGAACCATAGACTCTTTGAGGATATCTGGAAATATCTTCACCAAAAGTATGAAAAATGAGTACCTTATACTTTGGGGTTTTTTTTAAATCAAATAGATCTCTAAGATTTCTGTCAGAAAAAAAATAAGAATTGATTTAAAAGGCAACAAAACCAAAGATGGAGTTCACTGGATTAAAGATATCTCAAAAACTAGCCTGTGAAAGACTGAGGCATAGGAAAGAATACAGACCCTTTTGGCTTCAAACGTGTGCTCTGTACACTCATTGCACTGGTTAATGAGTAAAACGTACCTGTTTGTGAAGGAGCTTTTACTCTATCACTCCAGTTTATAACTCACAACTTCCAGAGGCCAAAACAACTTGTTTAAACAAACCTTAGTGGGGCTAAGAGGCAGAGCGCTACAGAAAAAAAAGAAGAGTCTACAACTTAGAAATCCGGAGTTCCTCACTGTACAGGGATGTAAACCTGCTTTTGCAAAACATCAAAGGCAAGCAGGTCTGTCATCTTAAGGATGCATTAAGGAAAGACTGACAGAGACCTAAATTACTGTTTACCCTGAAACTGAGAAAACAAATACTCTGTAACACATGATTAGGCAGGAGCATCTTAGCTAAGTATAAATAAGTGCCATAAGCAATCTTACCGTGGCAGCAGAGTTCTGTGCAAGCTGATGCATACTTCTGCAGCTTGTCAACTTCTTCACCCCAAACTGTCTCAAGTATCTCTGCAGGGCAGGCTTGATACAAACTGTCACACCAGACCTCTCCAAAATTCTGCATTGTGACATCAGTGCTCGGCTCAGCAGTGATGTATGATGGGTGTAACAAATAACTTCTTCTAATTCACCTTAACCTAGGTTACAAACAAATTCACAAAGGTGGCTGCAGCGTCCACAACCTGCAGGCACCTGCAGGCACAACCTGCAGGTACAACCTGCAGGACTGAAAGACCTTTCTCCAAGCACATCCTGACTTACTTCAGGAAGACAGTCGTTTAGGGAAGTGCAGGTATGGTTCAAACCAAGCTGTCCTGAAAAATCTCCTCTGAAAGAGAAAGAACCGAACTTACTGAACCCAGAAGACCACAAAAATTTTATATTATAATTGTTATTTTAAACATCCTATGATTTCTTTTCAGCCAACCTCATTTTAAGGCCTGTGTTGAGTGTTGCTAACAATAGCAATTAAATAAGAATAAAAACAGGGCAGAATTCAGTTCACCCTGATAAATGTGGAACATTAGGGCTTTCTAGGGCTTAGAAGCCGTTAAGCTTGGAAATATATCATGTTAGCATGCACAAGAAAATTTAGTCTACACAGAGTTTTGCTAAAATTCAGGAACTGATTCTTTCTGAGTTGAAAGCCATTCGTTCACTAAATTAAAAAACAAACACAGTAAATCTCAGTGCCAATGCCAGATTTCTACTCTGCAGCTACCAGCGTTTGTTCTGTATTAACATCTGTCTTAATGGTTGTGTTCCTAGATCCATCTAGATCCCAGACAGCATTTCTTACATTGAAACAATGAGTGCCTATTGTTGCTGAATTTATGTAGCGTAATTACTTGTTATCCATTCACAAATCTTGCTTTTCTGTCATATATTTCAGGTCTATCTAAGTGCTGGAATACCAAGCACTAGAAGACAAAAATGGCCAAGATGTTCTAGTCCAAAAGTACTACTTGCTATGACTGAAGAGATCTTTGCTACTCGTTCATCTGTTTAATGTACTAACTCTCTTCTATCTTGACTGGCTATTTATTTGCATAATCTTCCACAGTGATACAGTTATCAAGTAGATTGAAGTAATTAATGGAATAAGAATATATGGCAATGAAGCCTTTCTGAAAAGGAAGAAAGAGAAATTGTTTGTGGATATTAAATGTCTGAGAGGGGAAAAGCAGACAGATGCATTATTTTTATATACATGCCATATATTGCTGCTGGTCACACTGGTTCTGTAATTGTTCTTTGATATAAGTATGCCTCTAAAGAAAGTGCTGGGAATCTTGTGCTGGTAGCTGTATTATGTTAGTGTACTGTCAGACAGAGTCACCAAGGAAGTAGCTCTTCTTTTTGGAAAAAAAAAAAAGAAAAATGAAAAAAAGGAATACATTTATGGTTTCAGTTCAGGAATTCTCCTCTGAAGGCATAACACAGGGCTAAAATAATGAGAATCCATGCTTGGAGGTATCTCTTACCAAGAAAGAGCTATAGTCTAAAATTGCAATGCTAGAAACACTGCCCTAGAGAAAGTTATAATACAATGATGAAAGACAGATTCATTTCCACAACATAAAAAAAAATCTACCATGGCTCTAAACCAATGCCATTATAAATCTAGAAACATTTGTGCCCTAAAGATAGATCCTACTACAGCACAACAGTACAACTGCGGAAACCTGGACTTGACAGTAGAAATGTAATATCCTGAAAAGGAGTATTCCCTCCACTGAAAGCTCAGGAAGATCTGTGCCATTTAACAGTGTTTTGAAGGTTGTTCTGTTTCACTGTACGCTTAGTAACTGAGGCATTTCAACACCTACCACTTCATTCTGCAGTGAAGGGTGGACTCTGAGAGAGTTTAGTAAGATGTGCCATCCCTTCTTTGTGGTAACTTTAGAAAAACATTCATCCTGAAGGACAGTATGAAAGGCTAACTTGCTACTAGTTGCATTTGAGACTCCTCTACTGGGAGAAGGCTCTTCTTTAGAAATGATGAATGCACAGGTCATGATGATTTACACTAGAAGTCATCTGAGGAAGCTACCATGATATCAGAACTAATGGCATCATTCCTTTTCTAAATTGAGATAGTATCTGCAGAAAGCTTTGACCCTAAGCAAGAACTTCATCATTTTACAACATCACATCAATAAGTCACACTCCTTTATTGACCATCAATGGGTTCACAGAATTGAAACTATTATTGCAGGACAAAAGTTAGCCTTTTAACAGACTTCAATTAAGTGACTCTACATTAGAAAAATATATTAGAAAAGAATGGTAATCATGTAATAGGAATAAAATTCATAGCATCCTTGTATACCTTGATGGTGTGTTTGAAAACTTGGCTGTGCTGCCTGTATCAGTTGGTCACGAAAAAATAAATATTATCTCTTTTCCCAACCTTATTCTGACACATCAATTCTATGAATAAACTGGAATTATATTTTAATTTCATATTAAACCTATGGTCATATATGGCCCAAGGTTCACAGACTTGTGAAGTGTAGTTCTGACATTGAAAGATTGCTTGGGGTGACTCCGTATGTGTTATTGTGGTTGACTGTAATGAAAAGATGCAAGAGGTTATATAGAAAGGACAGTTACCAGAATAAAGAGGCTACTAGTCATATTCCCCAGAGACTGATCTTGGGATCTAACACAAAATTAAAGGCACTGACAATACCAAGAACTGTGAGATTAAATTTAGCACTATAAAGCAGGTCTTTGTAGCTTCTTTTGCTATTAATCGTACATTCGTAAACTGGAAATTATGAAGACAGAAAATCTAGATTACTGCTTAGACAAAGGATGATTATGCACTACCACCTTGATGCAGCTGTGAAGAAGGTGAATGCAATTCTAAATTAGATGAAATTAAACATTTTTATTAGGGACAAGGGAATACTAGCACTAGGAAATAAGAACATGGCAAAGTCCTAATTTGGCATATCGTTATCTGGTATAGTTCTGAGTATCCTTGATCCTTATCAATGAACAGAAGTGAAAGAAAAATACGAAGGAGGGTTACTGTTTTAAGTATTTGTCTTCTGAAGAGAGACTGGAAGAGCTTGCCTTTGTTTAATCTACCTAAATAGAAACTCAGGAGGTGGATGTGAGCACTCTGATGATCTCCTAGAGTAAATGCTGAGCGATGAATGACAGAAATATAGTAGACACAAAAGATCAGGACTCTTTGGGGTGTTATAATACAGAGACCTGAGTGGTGTGTCCACTGGAGAGATACAGGCCACTGACAGTGTTAATGAATTCTCCTGTTTCTCTTTTGGTTTTGTGTGTGGCTTTTTAAGCCACCTCAAGATTTGTTGCTTTAGCATTTATAGCATGTTTTAAGTTAATTACAGAGCATAGAGAAGTACTTTATGTATATTCCTTCATACCATGTAATTATGACGTGGTTGCCACTGATCAATAAGGAAATAACTCAGTGCTCCAGATGTTCTCAGCATTCGTTTCCAGCTGTCTGCTTGGAAGTTTAATTGTAATTTATTTTCCACCTTTCCAGTGTGTGTTTTAAACAGCAGATATCCACAGAGTCACAGAATAGTTGAGATTGCAAAGCCAATTCAATCACTTTTCAATTCAACTGACTGTCCCAAGTCTAAGTAGGTATCCACATTTTAAGAAATATAGTTACCATTTGATAAGGAAAAACTATTTTTTTTTTAAATCTTACATGCAGTAGTGGCTCATTCTTGCTCAGATATGTAATTAAAATTGTACCTTCAAGGGCAAGAATTGCACCTCAAGGTGTCTAAATCTTCATCAGTTTGTATGCAGCTACTTGAACTGCATCCACATGTTCTCACAAAAATTAGAAAGTCTGTATACATATCAAAGGTGGAACTATATTGCTAATCACTACTTTGATTCCTTCTCCAGTTCATTGCTAAACATCCATGGCTAATTTATGCAGCATAGACATAGTGCCACGTCATTTATTGTTTGATACAGCAGAAAAACTTCTCAGACATACAATTACTTTAGACCATCCTCATGTGGGCAAACCCATTCAGGACAGTATGGAGCTATACTTCCATTTTGACCTTAGTATGTATTCGACCCAAATAACTCCCTAGTGTAAATCTTATTTACATATTTATATTCTTTACTTTATAGCTCGTTCAGAGAACTCCAAGAAAATACAAAAACGCATAGGATACTAAGGATTGGTGGTGGTGTAATTAATGAGAATCTATCAGATATGGTAATTACAATGCTCTCTGGGAAAAGGTGTTTAATGGGACAATTCAAAGTACATCCAGGGTATTTAATCCCTTGGAACTCATTTTACATCTGCTTTATTACAAATGAAATGTGAAGACTTAAACATTGGTCTTGCTTTCATTGTTCAGGAAATAGAGCTTATAATTATCTCCATAAAGCAGGAAAGTATTTAAATACTTTGCCTTCTATGTATAGCAACAGTTCACAATGCAAATCCTGCAGGAGCCTAAAATGCAGGCAGATCAAAAAGAAAACAGCAAGGTAATACAACTGAGATGTGGTAAAATGTTTTATATAAAATCTTGTGCAGTTAAAAATAAACATCACTTTCCTGTTAAAAAAAAAAAAAAAAGAACAAACTGCCTCTTCGGTTTCAGAGAAACCAGCAGTCCTTGCCACAAGAATAAATCAGACAGTAGGAGACAAAAACTATTATAGATTCGCTGTGTGAAAAAGTGACCTCACTGAAATTGGCTTTAGCATTGTGGATGAATGCCCGATGGCTCAAAACAGATCTAGTTTAGTCAACCTTATCTTCTTCAATGGGAGATGTTATGAAACATACCAATTATAAGGTCAGCACTGCAAGGTCAAAAGCACGTGCTGTCACGTCCTATGTACTGCATTTTTAAATGCAAACCAAATAAGGGAAAAATACGGTAATATGCCACATATTGGGAAGCTAGGGATAGTTATATAAGAGAAGGTGGAAAAAAAGGCAAGGGAAAGTAAAATGATTGATTCAGCTAATAACTGAAATCAAGACAGCATGTATTTGTGCCTCAAATGCTTCACACAGTATTTTAGCTCCTGAAGCTGTGTTTTAGCTTGCTTTGTCTCTTTGAGCCTTTTCAAATGGCAGAAGTCATCACAGATGATTGTGTTCAATATAGTAAAATCACCCATACTGTTCAGTTCCTCTCCACTGTTATCTGCTGGACTGGCACTGTAAATAAGGCATGACCAAATTAGCTAAAGACTAATGGACCAAGGTACAGCTGTGTGCCTTTAGATGCCCAAGTCTGCAGAGGAAATTCTTGTTGTATTCACTGGTAGCATCTGCATTCTTATGGTAAAAGTAGTACAATAACCCACATAAACTAACGTCTTTCTCGTTTTTAGCAATCTCACTGACCAGTGCCTACTGAGCCACATCCCAGTATATCATTTGGAGTATTACCAGTCGCATTACAGAATCACAGAATCATAGGGTTGGAAGGGACCTTAATAGATCATCTAGTCCAACCCCCCTGCCAGAGCAGGGCCACCTTAGAGCAGGTTGCCCAGGAACGCGTCCAGGCGGGTTTTGAATGTCTCCAGAGACGGAGACTCCACCACCTCCCTGGGCAACCTGTTCCAGTGCTCTGCACCCTCAAGGTAAAGAAGTTCCTCCTCATGTTTAGGTGGAACTTCCTATGTTCAAGTTTGTGCCCGTTACCTCTTGTCCTGTCACTGGGCACTACCGAAAAGAGCCTGGGCCCATCTTCCTGACACCCACCCTTCAAGTATTTATAAGTGTTGATTAGGTCTCCCCTCAGACGTCTCTTTTCCAGGCTAAAGAGACCTAATTCCCTTAGTCTATCTTCATAAGAGAGTCCATCTTCATTAAGAGAAAAGGAAAAGAGAAAAGGTAAAGTGAAATAAAAGTCAAGAATGGTATCCCTACTGCTCTAATAAAGAGCTGAACATAAAAACATATGGAAAACATAAAAACTATGCCATCATGTTGAGGAAGGGAGGGAGAGAAAACAAGTTGCTTCAGTCACATAATGCAAAGTTCAATGAAGATGACAAAACATGGTATGACAAACACAAATACTATTCAGGAGAATACATTATTTTGTCCTCATTGACAGAAGTCTCCACCTGCTTTAGGATAATGGAATTCTCCCTGATAGCTACAGTGTCCTCACACTAAAACCTCCAAATATTTGGAGAAGCTGGTGCATGTAACAGATGCATTTCTGTTAAAAGTATTCGTTAGAGGAGTTCATCTGGCAAAATACAGCTTTGACAGTGCTATAGGAAGCATGGTTGCAACAGTAATTTCCTTTTCCCAGTTTTTTCTCTAACTTGGGCAGGTGTTTGCAGAATACTGCAGAGAAGTGCCAGTTGAAGGTTCAGGGCCCCGTGGCTGGACAATGAGCACAATTTCTGAAGGATGCAAATAATCATTGCTCAGTGCTGGTCGTCAAAGACATACTGCATAAAGTATTCCATGCCTTAAATGACATGCATATGGACATAGCCTTTTCCTTTTCAGGTGCTGAGCAGCCTGGCTGCCTTACATCTGGTAAGAGAAACTTACATCTGGTAACAGAACTGCTCCACAAGTGCAGTTAAAATGTACATCTTCTAGTTCTGCAATGCCCAGTTCCTTGCTGGTTGTGCTGTCAGATTCACACAGTGTGGCAGAACCACTCGGATAATATATGATTTATCTGCACAGAGGTACAGGAGGCCCTTTTTTCAGAACCTTCCAAATCCTAAAGCATTCCCTGCTGCCAGTAATGTACATAATCTCAGACTGCCCAGGTATGAAGCTTTTGCCCTGAATTTTCTTAGAGAAGATTACTCTACTTTCCCTTGTCTTTCTTGAAGGTTTACAAGGAGAAAGGGGTATCCAAAATTTAAGGACAGCATATGTGGAAACATGAACAGCAGAAAAAAGCTGAACAAGGTTCAGTAATCTTTTTGCACCATGTTACCTACATGACTTTCCTGGAATTCTAAGCTCAGGACACCCCAAGGACTTGTCATTGCCTGTTATGAAGGAAAAGACAAACTGAATCACAACATAGGAAAACAGAAAAACTCTAAAAAGAAACCAATCTATCAGGAATTCAGTCAGCCATCCTCCTCTAAAAATTACTATTTCGAATTCAGTGAGGTTGGACATGCACACTAGCCTCAGGCTTGACAATCTGTCAGAAAACAGTGCTAGTCTCACATGCTATTTTGCATTTGGATATGAAATAAGTCATGGAATGGTTTTTCAGGCCTGAAAAAGTTATTTGTGTTCTAAAGCACCTAAAAAGACAGGCAGAGTCTGTTCATTATACCATTTGCCTGTGAAAAAACAAATGGATGGGTACTGCATTTCAAGGAAGAACTGCATTCCAGAAACCCTCAAACACATTGGAACCTCTCCTGCACTGAGCTCTTGGTGGATAAGCAAAAGCCTGACTTCTCTCAGCTCTTGTGGTACCTTCCATTTTCAAAACAATTTATAAGAACTACCTAATCCTTACAGAGTAACAGTGAAGTACCATTAACTCCAGAGTCAGTTATGAGACTGTCTCTCAGTGTCTCCTTCCCACTGGCAAGAACATGCTTCTCTCCTAGTTGAACTTGGCTGTTTAACAAGACTTAGATCTTTGGAAAATATTGCTTGGTGATTACATGGACAGGTTACTTTGAAGAGTAAGAAAGAAGAGTGAGAGGATAAAAAAATTTATTACGCAGCAGAACCATAAACAATTTATTTAGTAACTAATCCTACCTCCTTTTTGACAGAGTGGCTGAAAGGTTCCTCAAAATAAAACATCCTGATGCTAAAACATTGCTTTCCTGTTTGAAGGCTTTGATTCCCTGGACTATTTCCAAAACACCAAGCCAGCAGGCAGAATATCAGTACTGCACAGGAACATCAGTAAATGTATCCTGGAAAGCAAACTCCAAAGTGAAATGTGTCTTCATATTAATACTGTATCTGTTCCTTTAGGATCTAAATGGTTCTTTATTTTCACAAACACCACTGACAACATAGATGTGTATCACCTACCACAAATTGTCATGGATCATATATGGAATATGTCAGAAGCTTATCGTTTATCTAAATACTTCAGAGAGATTTTAAAGGATGTATCCTTCCTTGAAGATTTCACTTTCCCCAGACCTAAAACTGCTTTTCAGGAAAAATGGTTTCAGAGTTCTTCTTTTGGGATGTATGGATAAAAGTGAGTTCTGTTTCAGATCAATACTTAAAATTTTGGTAAACTTACAAACATTTCTAGGTATTATGGAGAATGCTGGGTAAGCTTCACTCTCACCATTCCTGTTGCTTTCAACTGGACATATCTATGTCCATCCATAACATGCTTCACTTCCCATGACTCGACAGTTTTGTGCTTTTTCAAAAGGGATCAGGTCAGATGGGCTCTTATTGATGTTGCAATGCCTTATCAGCCCTGAGAATATGAAGATCTTATTCACCCAGAGTTAAACCTCAACAACAGAATCCAAGAGCACCAAAATCCCACTTTGAGAAAGACAAAAACTAGAAAAAGGAGAAACTATCATCTCCTGCATCCACCAGTTCAATCATAGCATTTCTCATTGTTCAAATGCAAGCTATAAAATGCCACATCAGAAGTCAGAACAGTATCAGCACCCCCACACCGCCCATATGCTTGACACCATGCAAAAACACAGGCAATACAGACATGCCAATCGTTTTTATACAGTCTCTAGAGGCTCCAGGAGTCTGGATCTGCACATCAGAAGCAGATTTATTGGACTGTGACTGTGTGCTCTGCACAGTAAGAACCAATGAATCTTGTGTTGGATTGATTAAAATTGTAATTGTACAATCTCTGTGATCCAAAGAACAAGGAGTCATTTTTCACAGTGAAACACTTAGCAATTGGACAGACTCAAACTGTCTGCTTCGTGGCATTTGTAGCTGTTCTTTACATTGCCACATAAATCAAAGGCATGTATTTTGACCCTTCTACACATAATGCAGCCAAATAGGAAGCGATACAACAAAAAGAACATTGCTGTTGAATTTATAACAGCTTTTCAGAAAGAAAAACTATAGTGGATATAAATCCCTTGCCTTTTCACTAAATTTGATATGATCTTCATAATAAAATGTACAACCAGTATAAAATTAACAATTGCTTAAATCGTACTGTTATTCCATTTTTACTACTACATATAAGGGGTAAGAGAGAGGGAAATGCAGACACAGAAATAGCTAGCAAAATGACCAGATTCCTTTCAAAATTAGAATTGAGGGGGAGGAAGAGACCTGAACTACTCTCATTTATTTATTTATCTTTCTGTAAAAGCTGGTCACAAGACCAAGAATTGAAGAAAACCCTTGCTCTCCATACCCAATAAGGTTTTCAAGCAATTAAACCTCTTCCTCAAACCAGGAATTCTACTATAGCTCATGGGCTAAGAATTGGGTGTCCATTTACACTGCTAGTGCTCAGAAAAATTCTCAACTAGAGTAGAAAAGCTGCAAGTATTTATCTTTGAGTGACATCTCACCCCCCAAAAGAAAAATAAAAGTGAAAGAGGTAAAAAAGCACAGTCACTCAGAACAAATAACCATATTTCCAGCAGTCAGAAGGTTTTCTTAGGAGAGTGCTCAGATAGCTACTGCCATCTAGTATGTCTAGGTTGATAAGAAACTGAAGCTAGGGCAGAGTTCAGAGACAAAGCCTAGGACAGAACGACTCACCAAAGGGACTGCTATTCCCCAAGACTCTTAAATCTGATTCTTCAGACTCATTGTGTTAAGCAGTTAATGAGTTACCTTGGTATCACATTATTGATTTTGTGCTCTAAACTATCTATTTGCAATCCAAAGAGCCTCACTGAGAAGAGATCAGAGACACATTAGTGAACCTGGTGGAACACAGTTTAGCTGCCCATCAGAGCACCCCTGCTGTATATATGACACAGATCACACTAGAACTCCAAATGCCAGTTTGTGCCATGAACAATGTTAAACTGATGAAGTCAGCATATGGGCAAACAAAAATAAGGATCTTAAGATGGCAACCACCTATGTGTTTCAAGTTCATGTACTCTGCTAGTAACTGCAACTTCTGTTGCAGTCTTCAGCAGCTACATTTGCTGCTCAGGTGACACCTACAAACTGAGCCATTGCCACCTAGCCAGTTTATTCACATTCTGTGGAATCACTTGCACCAGGCATCACAGTTGTTGATTTTGAGTCATCCTCAGCAAAGTCACTTGCACAGCTCCCACAGCTCTTACCTGAAGTGGTAAGAGAGCAAATTAAAATTGTATCCTGCTTACCACAATAAATATATTTACCACAGGTGATGCCACAGTTCTATCCAATTAGTGATAATACAAATATATTTTCCAATGAAAAACAGAGTGGCTATATTTAATCACTTCCTCTATTTCACATTATTTGTTTAGGTTTAGACACAAATGAATGGAAGACAATAGTATTTTTGACAGCCTGCTGAGTTAAAAGTGCATTCACAGAGATTTGACCATTCAGAAGCACAAAACTCAGATCCGATAAAGCAAATTATGTTACCTAATCTGCAATCTAAGATCATAAAAGATACCTTTTATCCACCCATAATAATTTCAGGGGGCAGATGATCAGTGTAAGTACTGGTCTGCAGCTAAGGTAGAGTCGGCCGAGTCATCCAGTATGTTAGTGAGAGCGAGAGAAACCCATGCACAGTTTCTGCTCAAGATCCTATAGATCTGTTACCGTGTCAGACCTCAGTCTCCAATACTTCAATTGTCAAGGTCAACATTTTTTCAACTCTTTAGAAATGGTAAGGAAAGGGATCCCCATCATCATAGCCCACAGTATCCCAATATACCGCGTTTTCTTGGACAGCTGCAGGACCACTGATTTTACTTAGAAAGGTTGTAGCAGGATGACAATTCAGGCCTCAGCGAAATCAAGACTTTAAACTCAACCTTGACACCACGAGATTCTGAACTATAAAACCTCTGTGTTCAAAAGCCTCTCCTACAGGGTTTACTGTTTTCTGCATCTGAACTCAAGTGGTTTGAAAATACAGTTCAATTTTTCATTTCTCTTGAGAGCCCTTCCATGTAGTGGAAGAAGAGAGCAACTGCATTGCTAAATCACTGAATCAATGTGAAGGTCATGTGTTTATTTGATAATCTCTGATAGGCTGTAAAAAGCATTTTTTGAGAAAAATGTACCACCATGACTGGGATTCTGTACCTTTTTATCAGAAATGATAACTACTTCTGAAGAAACAGAAACAAAGGCATACTTAGCTTTTTAAAAACTGCAGTAGTGATCTGTTTTCTTCATTTGAAGCCTCCTCCTCTTAAATTACTGAACATTAGGATCAGAATTGTCCTATGTGAGAGGATGAACAAAGTTTGTTCCAGAACATGTTGGTCCAGCTCCTAGCATTTGCTGGTAACTTTCTTTGTCAAAGTGACACAAAGTAACCCTTGTTCTAGGAGTCCATGCCTAGGACAGTCAGGAGGGCTGGACCGGGGGACTGTCAAGGGCTGGCTGTCCTGTAGGTTACCATAAAGTAAGGACACAGTGTAATTGCAAAATAAAGCAACTGGCTGTGAAAGATTATAGCCAGTCAAAGAGGTGTTTGTTTTTCCTTATAAATATGTAGGAGCTGTTCTGTTCCTATTTACTATTTCAGCTAATGGCCATAGGAATTTTGCCAATTTGCTGTGTCAGGTATGTCAGTGCTCATTTGACTTTACTAACCAGGCTTTTCCTAGTAATGCTCACCAGAAATATACTAAAAAACAATTAAACAAACCATAGATGCTTTATCATCTGTTGCAATTAGAAGTTTTCTAATATTAGATTGTTATGACAAAATGTTTATAAATACATAAACTGTTTTATATGTGAATGATGAATAATTCAACATACACAAATGGACCACTAGAAAAAGCTGCTGTGAGTTTGTACCAGCCTTCAGCTCTGACATTCACTACCGTCCTTTCGGATGATCACTACTGTCAACTTCTAGTTGTACTTTTGCCTCCTCTTTCTGAGAGCAACTTGAGAACAGAATAAACATCAATAAACCCAAAATCTACTTTAACAGCAGGGTAAAAATATGATTATAAGAAATGCCATCTAGCATTCTCCTCTTCTGTGCAGCCCTGGAAGGCCGCAGTAAGAACAAAGCCCCCGGGAACAGATGCCTTCAGTCTTGAAGAATGCTGGTTTTGTTAGCAAATCACCATCACTGTCCCTTTCTAGTGAAAAGCTTTCCATGGGAGGGCATTGCAGAGGTCCAGAGGCCTAACCCAGAATGACTCCCAACCAGTTATCAGCCCAGGCTGAGCCCTCTAAGTCCCATTCTCTGGAACTGTGTGATACACATAAGAAACATGACTGCAGCTGACTTTCCATGTAAGTCTTTTCTTTTTCCTTCATCTTTTTCTTTTTTCCCCACTCAAGAGAAAGGGAAATGAGTCCCAAGTCCTACTGTCAAGAATCTGTGAGAGGAAACAAACCGCAAAGCAATTTATAGTGAGTATTGATCACTTGGTTGAACGTCCAGGAAGTCAATCTGTGCTCAATCTTCCCTAATGTACACTTAAATACTATAAACTAAGAGGGACGGCAGAGCTCTGATGGCCCATCTATACTAAGCGTCATTTAATTGTGCACATACCTCAGCAATCTTTAAATGAGCCACAGCAGCCAAACCCTCAGCAGCAACCAGCTGTCTGAACACTTGTTTCTTGGTTGAATTTTGCAGCCCATCCTGAGCTCTGTTGTTTTCCTGTAGCAAGCTTAAAGTGTATGTACAGATGGGCAAATGGTTACCAATGTACACAGCGTATGTGCTTGCCTACCCTGAAGCAACTGTCTGCCCCTGCCCAGGGGCCGGCAGCGGGGTCTCTGTGGGGGGAGGCCGGGGCTGCCCAGGGCCGCTTCCCGCCAGCTCCAGTCACCTCAGCGCAGGGCAGAGCTGAGCCCCTCGCGAGGCTGGGGGCACCTCGGTGGAAACCGGTTTGGGAAAGGGCAAAACGCTGCTCTGCAGTAAGGGGAAAGTGTGAGGAAAAGTGCAAGGAAAAGTGCGAGGAAAAGTACGAGGAAATGTGCGAGAAAAAGTGTCAGGAAAAGCGCCAGGAAACACATGAAGAACTGCCCTGGAAGCAGCAAGGTCGGAGGAGAAGGGGGTGGAGGAGATGCTCCAGGCCCTGGAACAGGGATTCCCCTCCAGCCTGTGGGGAGGCCATGGAGGAGCAGACACCCCCACTGCAGCCCGGGGAGGGTCCCACGATGGAGGAGATGGACATTTCCTGAAGGAACTGTGGCCTGAATACCCACACTGAAGCGAGAATGAGGTGTGAGGAGGTGGGAGCAGCAGAGAGGAGTTGTTATGGACTGACCACAACTTGCCATTCCCCAGAATCACCCCAGGTATCCTCTGTACATTCTGTTGTCATGTCCCGTATCCATTGTTTCAGCAAAAGTAAAAAATTCTCACAGTAAAAAAACTTAGATGACAAACAAAGTCTAGATAACAGGTAATACATCATCAGTTCTTCTAAAACCAAACCTCCCTTTACAGGCAAATACAGTCAATGAAATTATGGTAAGTATCATCTTCTATCCAACTTAAATTTAATTACTTCAAAAAGGCTGGATAAATTTGAATAAGGATTGAATCTCTAAAATACATTTCTTTTATAGCAGTTTCTTCCCCATTAAAAAAAGTCTTAGTTTTCCTGTGCGATATAGGCAGGCACATATACACATACTCCAGGCTACAATATAATGAAACATAAATTATACTATAAAGTTGTATAGTATATGCAAAATACACATTCTATCTCTAGCTGTTCATTAAATTTTATTGCCAAAAATTATTTTTGCAATAGGCTTCAAGTTTTAACACAGGAAACTAATCTTAGATTTTTCTAAATTTTCTGATTCACATGCTAGTTAAAGTGACTGCCTTTGCTAAACATGTACTAGCCAAAATATGTCTGATCATGCTGAAATCTCCCGTGCATAGCACAGCCCTTCAGGCCACTCTATTTTAAGGATCTGTTTTGGCTATTCTGGATCAGTGCTAGCAGAATTTCTTTGACATCCACGTTTGCCACTTCCACTTAGGGCAAAAGCAACAGCTTCAGTCTTCTGGACTGCATTCCAGTACAAGATATTTTCCTTGGAATTACTGGGTAGTGCAGCAATGACTGCTCTGTTGTTTTCACGATACTGTCTTATGAGTGTGAGATGTTATGGCCCTATTTCCAAAAAAGCTTCCCAATGCATCATATAAGTTACGAAATTATGTGCATTCTAAACTATTTTGGCATAGAAATATACATTTAAATTCATTAAGCAGAAGGGTTGATAAATTTACTAAATTTCAATATAAGCGTTTGTTCAAAGAACACCTGATGGAAACTCAATATAAATATGGCCATAAGACAGGCACCCTGTCCTTTCTCCAGAAATTAAAACACTTTGGAACGGTACTAGAGAAAGAGCACTGCTGGGAGGAGGAGAGCGAGACTGTGTGATGTATGAGGTGGTTCAGTGCTGGCTACTCTGCCCTCAAGTCTGCATCAACACCAACATAGAGCCACTGGCACCACCATGGTGGACAAAAAGCAAACATTAGGTCTGAGCCACCAATGCATAATTATCATATATCCCACAGGCATGGTTAACTCTACCTTTTGGAGTAATTATATCTTACCCACTGAGAATACCTACTAGTAGTTTCAATTTGATAGAATATGTCCCTGCACACACTGCATTAGTGTGTAATGTGGCCTTGCCTGACTAGCAGATGTTTCGTTCTGGCCAGAGAGAGCTTATTACTATATAAAAGCAATTTTGTAACCTAAGTCATGTGTATATTTCTATCCTAAAACAAAAAATTACAAGAGGTGAGGAGAAAGGAGAGTGCAATCACGAAATATTTCATACATAACAAAACCACGTATGTAAAAAAATATTTGTGATGTGCAAAAGCGAGAAAGGTTTTAAATACATAGAATATCATCACTATTGCCCGTAAGTAATAGAATTTGACTGTTTCACCTCTAGATGTCAAGGACAATAGTTAATTTGTACAAAGTAGATAAATGAGGTGGAAACTAATCAGAAGAGGTTTGTTTATCTGTTCTTTGATGATATATTACACTGCAATAATAAGACAGTAACTGTGTGTTCTGTCTGGCTGAGAAAAACTTCCAACATCATTTCTCATTTTTACATATCAGATCTGAAAGCACCTCCCAGTCTTTGGAGTTCAGCAAAATTCAAAAACTGTAATTAAGCCCAGCCAACTGGAAGCAAGGGATTTTAACAAGAGAAGTAACATTAAATTCCACCAAGTCTCTAATACATTACTTCTCTCAACTGACTTGTGCGCATGTCATGTCCTGTCCCCTCTAAATTTAACGGTCATGAGTACCAGATTGCATTAAATTGGTAACTTTTTGTACTGGGCAACTCCAAATGAGCATGTGGTTTTAACTGCATTTTAATTTTTTAAAAAATGTTAAAATACTCATTGTCTTCTATTAGTGCATCGTGTTACAATGCAAGAAAATAATTATTTCAGAACATGCATAATATCATACTTTGATTTAAAAGTCTGTATGGATAAACATGCCCTTAATAACTCCCTAAAACCTGCACACTTGCTGGGAGATGGAAAGATGGGGAAGGTTTTTTAAAAAAAATAAATTCTGTCTTATGCTGAAAAACCGTAGGTTTACCAAAAAGCTGATGTGGTTCTGCCTTTGCCAAGACATCCAGAACTGGAGCAATGTGATAGAACACACAGTGCTTTATTTCTGTCCCCAGTTACAAAACACTGCTATTTGGTTTCCCTTAAAGATGCCAATTATCAGCTGCTTATTAAAAAAATAATTCACAGACTGGAGGAAGCTGATGAGAAACTACAGCACATTTGTCAACAGAGAAAATGATAAAATAAATGAAGAGAGGGAAGAAGTCTATTTAAGCAAGTCAAAGAGACTAGATAGAAAAAAAAAATTGTGTTGTGATAAGTGGTAGGAATTTGATTTAACAGAATTTATAAACCATACATATGGTCTTTCACAAACACATACATGCAAGACGAGGTCTAATAAAATCCTATTTCCTTCCCTGCCACCTCACTTTTATAAACGTAAAAAGAACTGACAGCTAAGTAAAAATAATGCACTTCAAGAGTCTTTAAAAGAAAAGAAACTGAATTATTGTTATGCAGTAATATTTATATCATCTGCCAGTGTGCTATATCTGCTTTTTATAAAGCATACATAAATTTTCAAAGAAAGAAGCGTACTAGAGCCCTGCCTGCAACAGTCAGCAGCTGTTTCTGGAGTAAGTCACAGAAGCAGTTTTAAGCAGCCATGGATTTACATTGGGCTTTTAGGAAGGCACAGAAAGCCACCATTATTATGAGCCACATCTCATTATAGAAAGAGAGAGTTTCATTCTGGTAGGCCGCAGTTCAATTTTTCAGATTCTTGCAAAATCAGAATTGCTGATAATTTCAGATACCCTTTAAATGTTTTGCTTTAGAATACGATGTGGTAAATGCATGGGATTTGAAAAATGTGAAGAACCATCTACACATGTGAACTGAGTTTTTTCATGTATGCTATTGGCCAGCTGCAATCCTAGACTGAATACAAATAAACTTTACTTACGCCTTAGGTTGAGCAAAGGGCATATGTGTATTTTGTATTTTAAAAGCAGACATACTGTTAACAGATCACATGCCAAAAATGAGGAAGATATTATTTTCAAGGCAACAAAAGATTATTTCTATAGGTTTAGGAAGAAGTTACATGAGGCTGAACTTCTAAAACTGGTGAATCTATTTCTTATATTGCTGGGTTTTTAAATTTATTTATCTGCAGCACTGCTTAGCTTTCCCCACCAAAAACAACACATGGGGATCTGCTCCTAATGTTTGAATTTCTTCTGTATTTCCTAAGAGAAAACAGTGACAGACTATGCTTACCTCACAGCAGTGATGGCTGGAGTGGTTCATGGAATGCGGTTTCCAGTCAATTTTAGCCTAAGTGGCAAGTTCCTCAGAGTGCCTTAGTCATTCACAAATAATCCAGAGTGTCAGATGGGGAGGGATTCTCTCCTGCAAAACTAGAGCTATATAATGAAAATGCTGACAGTCTTTTAATTATCAGTAGCACAAGCAGGTGCTACTATAATAAATCTCTCTTTCCTAAACACAGATGAATGAAAAAACTAATGAGTAGCTTCGTCACAGATCTCTAGGATCAAAGCTGGTCAAAAAAATTATATAGGAAATACTACTCCAATAGAGTTTAAAACGAAGACAGTCATTTGGATATACTTAAAACACCCACACTGGTATCCCAATGAGAATGTACTCTAATATTTGATGACATAAAAAGATACCACATAATATATTATGGATACATACATAAACTTTTATAGTTTTACCTTTTTTTTATTTCCTTACTTTTTAAGGAAAACAAAGTGCATTGAATAAGATAAATGAATGCCATGGAACCATGTAACAATTACAATGATGATTGTACAATGCTAAAAGATACCTTCAGTCTACACTTTACAGCAAAATCAAGAAAATGGACATTGGACACTGATAATCTGTCAAAACAGTGGCTCTGGATATCTACTTCTATCTCCTTCTTACATGAGTGGCAACGGTGCACTGTAAGATCATAAACCAAGGCAGCTAATTCACACAGCAATTACAAGATCTAATAAAGAACGGCAAATCAGCAGTTCAGCAAAAGCCCAAAGATAGAAAAATATCCATAGAATGTATTTGAATGATTCTGAGCATGGTAACTGTAAAATATCATAGCTTGTTTGTTGGCATGCTAGAAACATGTAAAAGACATTAATCTTAGAAATTTACCTCTGTATCTGCCATTGAGAAAGGATGATGTATCAGTAGAATTCTGTTAATATACACAACCCTAAAGCTCTGATATTAAATGGCAAATACATTTCTAGAGTTGAGTAAACCAGTCTAAAATAAAAAACACAAACGACATTATTTTGTCAATGAGAGTTGAGTGCCAGCCTGCCCCTTCATGACTTTGTAAGCCTTGCCATGAAGCACTGTAATAAGGAGGCCTTTAGTATTGTCTAAGTAGCTGTAGGGAAGTAAGTGGAAACTATATTTAGATAACAATGTTGATCTGATATAGAACAATAAAAAAACAATCCCCTTTGAATATAAAACGTACTAGATACTAGGCTAATAACCAAAATATTTTGCAAGTCCTATTAAATCATAAATTGCAAAATCAGTATGTACTGCGATTTACACAAGAAATTGATGAAGATGTTATGAGATTCAGTTTCTACAGATTGCTTCTGAAAGCATTTGTGTACCATTTTCTAAATCCAGCTTTCTAAATGATGTAAATTATTCTCCTAACTGCAAAGAAAGAATAGGTAAAATTTATCTCAGCTGAAGTCCTAACTGAGTTACATTGTTTGGTGTCACATTGTTCCTTGATGCCTGCTCAAGATATCCAGTAATTCAAATACAACAAAGCCTGGGAAGAGCAACACCAACATATTGTATAGATCCAGCAAGTTCCGTGAAATGCCTTTCTAGTGAGTCAATGTTCTTTCTTTTCTTTCATAAGAACTGCTGTGCTTCCAAACTTTCTTACTTGAATTATGTTTCTAAGTGTACACATTGTAAAAAGTTATTTTTCACTTTTGGAGAAAGATATTGAATTCTCACTCATCATATAACAAGCAAGCAACAGAAAAAGTGCAAGCTGGACACCTATGGATTTCCATCAGATGAATCGGTTTTGGGAGGCTGAAAAGGTACAATGTCATCTGAAACCAGAACATCTGTTACATTCTCCAATGAAACTAGATAAGAACGATGAAGCAGCATATGGAATACCCACGAAAGTTACTTTTAGCTCAGCATATACGCACAATGTTTTTATGAAAGCAGAATATCGTCAGCGATAGTTTGGTTTTGTGAAATGAAACCACAAAGCAGGAAGTTTCAGGTCCACTTTATGAGTTTAGATACAACATCTGGGCATTGGTCAAGCAAAACAAACTCACCTTCAAGAAGAGGTTCTTTTTCTATCTTTTTCCCAGGGCACCTCTCATGGGAGTAGCATCTAAGAACAGTAGAAGTAACTAAGTTCCTAAAGGACCCTGTGACACCTGACATTAAGTCATACATTTCAAAGTTTTGTTATATTGCAAGATAAATGGATTCTCTCAATTTTTTCTTGGATGATGTGTAGGGGAAGGAAAATATTCATACATTATAACGATAATGAAAATTTACTGAAAATATTTTAATATCACAAGAGTAATTAATATCAGTACATACACCATCAAAAGCCAGCCTCTTCAGACAACAGCCATGTTCCAACAAAACCTATTACAAATTTCTACCCTTTTCCAGGGCAGAAGCTTTTTCTCCTGATCCTCTGTAGTAAACATTTCACTTGAACTTTAAAACACAACTATATTTCCAGGCACAAAATTATTTGTCCATACTGTAGTGACAAAGCTTTTAGATTTATGTTAAACAAATAATTAAATTGACTTTAAAAAAAATATTTTAAATAGATTTTTTATTACACAGATATTCCCTGTATGTTTTCATCCCTGCCAAAGATTTAGAGTAAGATATGCAAGCCTACCTATCTAAGAACTCCTTCAATTCCTTCAGTATGTTTTAAGCACTAACAATGGTCAAGCATGATTAAGACACCACTATTAATGACTGAATGAGATTTTCTGTGTGTGAGGTTTATGCCTGCTCTGTTTTGCTGTACACATATTAAGCAGTTATGGTCATCGCCTAAGCCTAAAATACAGATAAAATGAAAATTGCCATAATCTGGGCTTGCATAGCTTTCTGTGATTCTAGGGCTGATGTAAATGCAGTACACAGGACAAAGAGCTGAGATTAAAACAAGGCAGACATATTTATTCCATTTCACCTCCTGCTTTTCCTTTTGTTGGACTTGGAGTATTTTCAAACAGCAAACAGGATAAGTAAATAGGATGAGATAAACTGTAGAAGGTGATACCAGTGAATGAGAGCACAGACAGAAAAAGCAATCAAAAGGAAAACACAATATAGATGAAATCGAGAAAAATAAAATGAAGCTGCTGTTCCAAAACAAAACATGGGGTGTCCTGGGGCTGACATTTTATTTAACTGGTTTATGGTGAAGCCTGAACTCAGGTTTTCTCAGTTCCTGTGGAAACCAAACCCAGACTGAAGCGCAGTTTCTTTCCTTATGCATGTATACCGGCTGGTTTATTTCCATGGATGGGAAATTCAACTTACCTTTTACCAATGTGCATTTTCTGAAGTCTACAGAGGTGCTGCTGATTAGCTTCTGCTAATGATACTTCTAAGCTACCACGCTAGCCAAAATTCACATCAATCACCTGCTGTCTTTTGGTGGCTGCCATACCAAGGAAATACCTTCTAGCATCCCGTGGTGTTGCTGGGACATAACTGTGCTGCTTAATAATTTTGAAACTTCCATAGTCTATCAAACACAGCTGAAACCGGTCTGCTGGCAGAGCTGTCAATGTAGGGAAAAAAAGGATGACGCAGACAGCATAGTTCGATTATGTTCGTGCAGAATTATTTTTAGATTTACTGTAAAAATAAGAAAGACTACTCTTCCACACAAATCTTGAATGGCACAGTTTATTTTTTTAAACAATTTAGCATATATATGCACAATATGAGCAAATATGTAGCCATCTGATCACATACATGTTTTTAAAGCTAACTGAAATGCATATATTCATATGGATATCATATATCCATAGATCATGGAAGGAGGGGCTAGTCACTTGGGAGGAATATAGGACAGTTGTCAGAGAATGTAGGGAGGCAACTAGGAAAGCTAAGGCCTCCTTGGAACTTAACCTTGCAAGTCGGGTTAAGGATAACAGAAAGGGCTTTTTCAAATATATAGCCGACAAAACTAACACTAGAGGCAATATAGGCCCATTGTNCTTTTGTTGGACTTGGAGTATTTTCAAACAGCAAACAGGATAAGTAAATAGGATGAGATAAACTGTAGAAGGTGATACCAGTGAATGAGAGCACAGACAGAAAAAGCAATCAAAAGGAAAACACAATATAGATGAAATCGAGAAAAATAAAATGAAGCTGCTGTTCCAAAACAAAACATGGGGTGTCCTGGGGCTGACATTTTATTTAACTGGTTTATGGTGAAGCCTGAACTCAGGTTTTCTCAGTTCCTGTGGAAACCAAACCCAGACTGAAGCGCAGTTTCTTTCCTTATGCATGTATACCGGCTGGTTTATTTCCATGGATGGGAAATTCAACTTACCTTTTACCAATGTGCATTTTCTGAAGTCTACAGAGGTGCTGCTGATTAGCTTCTGCTAATGATACTTCTAAGCTACCACGCTAGCCAAAATTCACATCAATCACCTGCTGTCTTTTGGTGGCTGCCATACCAAGGAAATACCTTCTAGCATCCCGTGGTGTTGCTGGGACATAACTGTGCTGCTTAATAATTTTGAAACTTCCATAGTCTATCAAACACAGCTGAAACCGGTCTGCTGGCAGAGCTGTCAATGTAGGGAAAAAAAGGATGACGCAGACAGCATAGTTCGATTATGTTCGTGCAGAATTATTTTTAGATTTACTGTAAAAATAAGAAAGACTACTCTTCCACACAAATCTTGAATGGCACAGTTTATTTTTTTAAACAATTTAGCATATATATGCACAATATGAGCAAATATGTAGCCATCTGATCACATACATGTTTTTAAAGCTAACTGAAATCTATATATTAATAATATTTTCAGTGGGGTATTGCTAACTCAAAAACCATCTGTGGTATTCAAAATGCTTTCAGGTTCTCTGGAAGTCTTTATTAATCATCTCGTTAGAAGTTCTGAAATGATGCAGGATCAATTTGGAGTGCATCTCCCTTTGTGTGTAGGCTGAAACCGGACCACTGCAGAATTCCACAGGCAACAGTCATAATCATGAAGGCCAAGCCATTTTCAGATCATTAAGAGATACAAATCACTGATACATGATTTAGAGAGGGGAAAAAAATCCTAAACACCACTACAATTGTTGTTGAGATACTGATAAGCCATTTCATCAAAAAATGGATTAGGGATGCATTGGCCTTTTACTAATTTGCTTCAGCTTTCCTGGAGTTCACCCCTGTCTCTTCAAGGTAAGTCAACTTATATTGCAAATCGAAACGCTAGATAGAAGGTCCTGAGATTCAGTGCTTTTTCTGCAATACCTTTCTGATCTTCCCTTGGCTGCATACAGTGCTGTATTGGCCGCCAGTGTGTTTGCATAGTGTATGCAGAAAATTGATTTCTTACTGAAAAATATAACATTTTAATGTTTGTGGCATCTGTTGCAAAGAAAGCAAGCTGTCTGGGACAAGCTTCAGTTGAATAAAAAAGTAATTTGACCAGGCATTTTAAAGGACCACTGTAAATATCTCTTTTAAATCATCAATATAGCTAAAACTAAGTGTACCCAGAGATAGTTCTGAGTTAAGGGGAAAGACACCCCCCAATCTGAGCCAATACTTTCCCTTTGCTTATTCACACATATGAAGAAAGTGAATCAGAGCTGGATTTGGGATACAGTGTGAGGAGGGGACAGAAGTGGTGCAGTGACCTGCTCATCTCTTACCATTGCTCTCCCCGTAGTTGCGACATGTCTGAGAACAGCAAGAGTAGGTTGCATGGCTGCAGTGAATTAGCCAGTCCTCTGTAGAAAACATTTCCCCAGTAAATTCAGTCAGTGCTTGGTTCCAGAGTCAGCTAAAAGAGGCTGCTAGCCTGAGGTGTTCCAGCATTGATAGCCAGACCTTATGATGACTTTTGCCCCTGTAAAAAAGACAACTACCATCATGAATGGGCATTCCCTCATTAAATTTTAACATCACTTTGTCCCTAGGAGGGCCCCAATGCTCTAAACTCAAAAGTCAAGAGTTTCCTCCCAACACATAAGCAAATTGTTTTTAGAAATAACTTTTGTGAAGATGAGAATGAAATTTTTCTTACCATGATGCAGGGGAGTTCTTGG
Source organism: Rhinoptilus africanus (assembly GCA_013400135.1). Classification (NCBI taxonomy): domain Eukaryota; kingdom Metazoa; phylum Chordata; class Aves; order Charadriiformes; family Glareolidae; genus Rhinoptilus; species Rhinoptilus africanus. Next base: position 85,277 of record VXBO01004806.1, read on the forward strand.
CACAGAAAACTGCTGCCTCTAGTGAGGTAAGAGCCCCTCTGAAGTCAAGGCGCTGTCATAGATTGCAGCAATAAAAATGGATGCTCTGGATTCCAGCTAAAATAATCCTTTGTTGTCTGGGAACTCCCAAAATGTTAACATATTCTAATAACATATTTTTAAAAGTACATGGTAATGATGAGCAATATAACCACTGAGACGTCCAAGTTTAGGGAGAGATAATATCCATCACACCATTCTCATGCTGTCAGAGGACAAAGTTCACTGTACATGTAAAGTGTAATTCCTCTTCCCATGTAGCTCCTACGTCTCAGTAGTGGAAGAAGATTTTAAAAGAAAAATCTTGCAGAAAATTCTGATTGTGAGGACTTCAGACCCATGTCCTATTATGTCTGACTGCTTGATAAGGAATATGACACAATTTTTTCTATCTTACAGAAGACAGTTACAAATTTTTCTATCTTATATCCTAAATTATGTCCTTTAAAAAGAAAAAGGAAAAAAGAGCTATTATTATTTTTGAGGCTAAATCTTTAAATAATATTGTTAACTGAATAAAACACTAAAAGTAGGTACCTGTATCATCTAACCTAAGCTTATGCAAGGGATTAAATAATGATGTATTACATGTAAAGTTTCCTGTGGGAGGGCCAAGAGCATTGAGTATCTGCATGTTGTTGACAGCAGAATTTTAAACAGTGTTTTTCATAAGATAGTCAAACTTACAAGGCAAAGAAATTTAAGAGGACATGAAGGGCAAGTGCATAAGCATGTCTGAATGAAAGTCATTAATAGCATAAAATATTCTTCATAATGGCCTGATAAATGAGCTTTCATGCATCCTACTCAGGATTCACCGCATTTCAAGATGCCTTTTTTTAATTACCTAATGTAAATGAATTGACCTTGAGCATAACTTGAATGCTGGCTCATGATTCTTTACACGAAGACTCAGTTCATTCAACAATGTCAGTGGAGTAAATTTACAGTCATTTTGTTTCTAATGCTTAAGTCAGCAGAGGAAGTTAAAGCATTTTTGCACAGCATTGTTCTTGCCAGTAAGCTGAGGTTAACTTGCCTTTATTTTCTATCGGTAGTCTCTGCATGACTATTCTAGATACATATGGTCATCAGACATGAAAATTAAAATTTTATAGAGAATTTAAAGTGGAAAGTTTACAAAGAACCTAGAAAAATAGTTGCACTTCACGTTGTTACAGTACACCTTCTCTTTTGCCACAGTAAATTTTGAATTAGGTGAAATTTATTTACGTTGCTGCCTGCTGTATATTCCTCTGTAACTGATGTAGCCCAGGGGCAGAAACTGGTTTGGGGTCTTTGAGATTTGCACCATCAGAAATTGCAACATTATGCTTATACAAATAGTTGAGAATTCAATTCTCAATCAACTTGAAAAAGCAACTTCTGTCTTCACTGTCCACTTAAATTATGTTTCAGTCCTTGCATTACTAATGCCTGGTCTTATAATTATTTGCAATTTATCCTTGTTTTCCCTCACTTCAGACTAATTGCATCAACTTAGCTCACTTTGGCTGGTAAATATCTTTCTTCAGACCAGGCAGGGTTCAACTTCATACCAGCCATACAATGCTTCAGAGACAGAAAGACAAACATAATCTAAAAAAACTATCTCCACCATGTCAGAATTTGCTTTTCTGGAAGAAAGAGCCATCTTTGATGCCATTTGTACTTCAGTATACTCTGTTTCCACAAACAACTTTTCACCATGTATGTAACAAAAATTTTCCAACACAGAGAGAGAAAACTGCAAACCATTTTTAGGAGGAAAAAAAAAAGTCTAGAAGATTTTTTTTTAATTCTAGAAGTTTACAGACAATGTGTACAGCATCAAATTAAAATAAAGGGAAAAATAAAGAGACAATTTCAGACATGTCACTTTACATTCAGTTACTGTGGCCTATTGAAAATGTTCTTGAAATACCCTCTTCTCATTTGCTGGTGGTATGAATTTGGATTTGGAATAAGGCCATATATCTTTCCTTTATGAAGCAATTTTCTGATCCTCTGCATTTATTACAGCTGTAGTCCTGACAGTTTATACCTGACCTTGATTATCATTTGATATTTATACAATACTAAATGGAATCTTTTGCAGGAAGCTGCCCCAACAATCATGCCTTAATTCTGCAACAGAATTCTTGCTTATTGTCTCCATCTACCTAGAAATTTGAAACTTACCGGAAAAAGAGAGGCAGATAGGGAGACACAGAGGAGAATCATTTGGGAAGTAAATGAGGAAAGGGACCTGTCAATTGCAATTACTGCATAAATGAAATACAATGCCTGTCTAGGTAATCCATCCCCCTCCTTTTT
>VXBO01004806.1:94085-120411 GCA_013400135.1 Rhinoptilus africanus
TAATAACATTACAGCATTCCTATTTACAGAAATGCACCTGCTCATGGACAGATGTATTTCAAATTGAGAAAAGCCACAGTGAGCCCTTCATCACAGCTGTGCCTTTTCAGACTGTCTTTATTCTTACCTAATTAAAAAAAAAAAAATACAGTTTTGTATATTCTTCAAATTGTGTGGCATTTAAACCCATGAATTTTTACCACCTTGCATGAATACAGTACTTGCTGACAGGCTACAGAAACTTTGTGACAGAGATAATCCTTCCTATGATTTGCTCTCAAGTGCTAAAGGCACACTTGATGGGGGTTAGCAATCACAGACTGCCACTCAGCGAAGAAGTGTGATTCAAAGAGAAACCATTTTAAGCACGTCAGCATTGATAATTTCCTATTTAGTTGTTATATTTTCCAGCTCGATGAACAGAGACAACACACCTTCTGCTTAGAAACTCACCTAAACACAGAACCTGGATGTCTCTGTAGCTGTAAATTGAATTACTTTTCTTCCTGTTTCTGAACTAACAGAAAATGAACGTGGTCTCTTCTGATCTCCCATGTTGGCTGAGTTGCTCAGCCAGGTCTCCCTGAAATATCAGAGCACTATTTGGCAGCTTCATTTAACTGAAGTAAAAAACTGGAGTATCAGCACGGTCTGGATAATGAGGCAAGTAGGTGGGTGAATACAGCAAGGTGTTCTAAACACAGCCATGTGCCTTTGCAATCATCACTTCCAAGAAAGAGCAGAGGGTGTGAAGGTCCATGTGATCAGACAGGCTTGAGATGAACTGGCAGAATCCCAGTGTAGGTGCATATTAATGCAACTCTATTCACTAGACAAACCAGAAGTAGTGGGGTGCAGATTTTCTGTTATGCTGTTATATTCCAAGTTTTTGAACAACTGTGCATAATCTTTAAACTGAAATTCTTTTCCAGACAGCTTCAAAACTTCCAGGCAAGTGAAAACAAGCATCTCATTCACTAGAATGATGATTTGTACTACACTATAACACATGTAACATTTTGTTAAGTTTCCCACTATGTCCTGAATGTGCTTGGATATTTTTGAGATATCCTTGTTGATCTATTTCAATATGATTCTTTTCTGTTACTGTTCTTGTAGGTGACAAACCAATATTTGAATACATGGACCTCTTCACTTTTCTGACACTAGCTTGTTATTTTACTTTTCATGTTTCTTGTAACGGGCCATTTATTTTTTTTTTTCTCTCCCACTACCTTGTCCCATTCCAAAATGTTTTCATTCCCATAGGTAATTTTCACTTCCAAATTTGTTGTGTCACATCTGGTTATATCTGCTAAAAATGTTCATTTCTGTGTTTTTCCTACTAATGATTTTGCAACATTGCTATTCAACCTCAGTGAACATTTTCTATGCCAGATAAAATTGCATTTCAAAGCTCAGTATGATCAAAATGAATTATTACAATTTCCTAGCTCAGTTTTAGAGCACCTAGTCAATATTTATCCTCACAGTTTTGGATACATGGAACATGTAACCATGTTCAGATTCTGGGATATAAATTCTGCTCTGTCATTTCAGCCTCTCATATTTACAACAAGCTACCAATTATTCAGAATGACTAATTCGGCTCTCCAATTCAGACGTAGTTTAATAGTCTCTCTGTTCAACTACTAATTTTGTTGCTGGTTTTGTGGAAGAAAGATGTGGAATATGCAAGGAGTCCAGCTTATCAAGTACCTTCTGCAGCCAACAACAAAGCTGCCAACAAATTTACAATNCACGATAGTCAATTATGAGTGTCCAGATAACTTGACACTAGAGGTCCAGTTAATAACATTACAGCATTCCTATTTACAGAAATGCACCTGCTCATGGACAGATGTATTTCAAATTGAGAAAAGCCACAGTGAGCCCTTCATCACAGCTGTGCCTTTTCAGACTGTCTTTATTCTTACCTAATTAAAAAAAAAAAATACAGTTTTGTATATTCTTCAAATTGTGTGGCATTTAAACCCATGAATTTTTACCACCTTGCATGAATACAGTACTTGCTGACAGGCTACAGAAACTTTGTGACAGAGATAATCCTTCCTATGATTTGCTCTCAAGTGCTAAAGGCACACTTGATGGGGGTTAGCAATCACAGACTGCCACTCAGCAAAGAAGTGTGATTCAAAGAGAAACCATTTTAAGCACGTCAGCATTGATAATTTCCTATTTAGTTGTTATATTTTCCAGCTCGATGAACAGAGACAACACACCTTCTGCTTAGAAACTCACCTAAACACAGAACCTGGATGTCTCTGTAGCTGTAAATTGAATTACTTTTCTTCCTGTTTCTGAACTAACAGAAAATGAACGTGGTCTCTTCTGATCTCCCATGTTGGCTGAGTTGCTCAGCCAGGTCTCCCTGAAATATCAGAGCACTATTTGGCAGCTTCATTTAACTGAAGTAAAAAACTGGAGTATCAGCACGGTCTGGATAATGAGGCAAGTAGGTGGGTGAATACAGCAAGGTGTTCTAAACACAGCCATGTGCCTTTGCAATCATCACTTCCAAGAAAGAGCAGAGGGTGTGAAGGTCCATGTGATCAGACAGGCTTGAGATGAACTGGCAGAATCCCAGTGTAGGTGCATATTAATGCAACTCTATTCACTAGACAAACCAGAAGTAGTGGGGTGCAGATTTTCTGTTATGCTGTTATATTCCAAGTTTTTGAACAACTGTGCATAATCTTTAAACTGAAATTCTTTTCCAGACAGCTTCAAAACTTCCAGGCAAGTGAAAACAAGCATCTCATTCACTAGAATGATGATTTGTACTACACTATAACACATGTAACATTTTGTTAAGTTTCCCACTATGTCCTGAATGTGCTTGGATATTTTTGAGATATCCTTGTTGATCTATTTCAATATGATTCTTTTCTGTTACTGTTCTTGTAGGTGACAAACCAATATTTGAATACATGGACCTCTTCACTTTTCTGACACTAGCTTGTTATTTTACTTTTCATGTTTCTTGTAACGGGCCATTTATTTTTTTTTTTCTCTCCCACTACCTTGTCCCATTCCAAAATGTTTTCATTCCCATAGGTAATTTTCACTTCCAAATTTGTTGTGTCACATCTGGTTATATCTGCTAAAAATGTTCATTTCTGTGTTTTTCCTACTAATGATTTTGCAACATTGCTATTCAACCTCAGTGAACATTTTCTATGCCAGATAAAATTGCATTTCAAAGCTCAGTATGATCAAAATGAATTATTACAATTTCCTAGCTCAGTTTTAGAGCACCTAGTCAATATTTATCCTCACAGTTTTGGATACATGGAACATGTAACCATGTTCAGATTCTGGGATATAAATTCTGCTCTGTCATTTCAGCCTCTCATATTTACAACAAGCTACCAATTATTCAGAATGACTAATTCGGCTCTCCAATTCAGACGTAGTTTAATAGTCTCTCTGTTCAACTACTAATTTTGTTGCTGGTTTTGTGGAAGAAAGATGTGGAATATGCAAGGAGTCCAGCTTATCAAGTACCTTCTGCAGCCAACAACAAAGCTGCCAACAAATTTACAATGTTATTTCAGATATTCATTCATGAGTTCTAGACCGTGTAAGACACTCTCTGGCACACCTACAGTACGACTTTGAGTAGCTAGACTGAAAGTCAAAAGGTTTAATATCCTCTAGTACTTCATTTTAAGATATCGTTAGCCACCATGATATCCTGATATCCTAAGTTTTAATATTTCGATAAATTTGCTAGGATTGCATTAGGTAGCCTGCTTGGGTTTTGTCTTTGCAATTAGTATTTTTTTCTTGAAAATGGACAGATAAAATTGCTGCTGCATGCACAAAAGAAAATATTTGTATTCAGTACAAATAAAAAGGGGAAAATATGTAGAGAAAATCAGATGCAGTAAGTAAGGCGGGGAACGTGGGAAGAAAAGGCAGTGGACTCCAAGAGAACAAAACTGTGAACGCTCCTTACCGAGAGGTACTGCTGATTCATAGCCTCTGCAGCTCAGAGGCAGAACTGGCTTGCAAAGACTACCTGCCATACATTCAAGCAATGTTTTTGGATGTCATTTTATTTCCCTGAAAAGAAGAACATTTTTAAAGAACCTTTCCACTAACAGTCCACGCTAGTAACTTCCTTTCCAACACATCACTGTTTTGTGCTGAATATTGCCAGGATTGTCTGTTCTAGTTCTGCTCTCTATTCATCTCTTGCCTCACAGATACAATATGCTCTTTCATCCTTGGAGAATGAAATAATGTCTATCCTGCTGGTTTATTAACAGAACAGACAGCCTAGAAATGAACCAGCCATCTTTTGAGTAAAAAAAAAAAAAAAACCCAAAGGTTTTACCACTCTTGGGTCCAGATGCCGAGGTAGAAAAGGTTTCAGTTGATGATCAAATGATAAAGAGCTCTTTGGAACCTCAAGTGTGAGCTTGCAATTAGTGTCTAGCCTAGTCTATACTGAATTATGTGATGGAAAAATGCCTGAAAAAGGTAAAAAATATAAAACCTTTTGGTTGTTATTTGAAACTGGATTTATAATTGCATGAATAATATTCTCAGGAATATATAAAATGGATTAGCATTAGTCTGTAAGCATATATTCAAAGCTAAAGTGATGCAACCCTTTAAGGCATACTCAACTGTGATATCTATTCACCATTACAAATAGATGTTCATATCCTCTGGGAATTCAGAGGACTACATATTAAGGAAATAGTCCAGTCTCAGTTTTGAGGCTGAAATAGCAGCACATGCATTTTTGCATGGACAGTCACATCTGCAAGTATTTATTTCTCTGTCTTATTGCATATTTAATGAAACTTTTTTTTTTTATGAACATGCTCATCTTAAAATAATCACATTTTTCTAATACACACAAGTGTGCTAAATATTAAGAGCCTGATAAACCAGCTCTTTTTAAGGAGTGGTCATTAGAATTAAATACTCTATAAATACTAGAAGAAAACGTGCTGCTTTTTTTCCCAAGTAGTAACATGATCTGTTTCTTAGTATGTTAAACAACCTGAGCAGCAACTGTATAAGAATTATACTGTATAAGAATTATAAGAATAATAGCCCGTCTGCTCTATCACCAAAGGAAAACACACTAAGACATCTGTTTGAAGTTCCAGGCTTTATGCAGAGGACTCACAAATATGAGTGCCTACCCTGCTCATGGCATTTTTGATATATTCTTAAAGCTCAGATGCCAAAAATTTAAACCATACTGTACTAGATGATCTACAAATGTGAGCCAAACTCCAAACAATACTCATTATAGTCATACAAAAAGGAATTTACAACCTTATACTAGACTGAGAATAAACCAAGCAAGGTGACAGCTGAGTGCACAGTACAGCAAGGAATGAAACTCTGGTTGCTACAGCCACTAAATTACTAAAATTCATCACTTTGCAGTAACTGAAGTCATGAATATGAAACTCCAGTCGTAACCAAATTCCATAGTACCTTAATAGAAATACTGAAACTTCATGTCACCTAAGGTGTTTATTTTTGTACTTACATTTTTGTACTGAGCACTGAGGGGGTTTTATGGAATCATCAGACTTCAGCTCAGCAAGATCAGCGATGCCTACTGGTATGGGGTTTTTTTAATGAATGGGGTTGAGTTTTATCCAAATGTGCACTGCCTCCCTTGGTGCTTATTTGTACAAACCCAATACAGTGAACAGAACTACTTCTGACAGTACTAAACCTCCAGCACTAACACTGACCCTGACTGGATTCACACGTTACAGAAAGTTTTTTTTAATTCTTCTGAATTAAAGTGCAGTAACATATTCATTTATAAATGATATAGATACCAGGAACTATGAATCTTGAAGTGAATATAAAAAGCTCTATTTGTGTGTGAAATAACAAAGAACCATTAGATTTGGCATTCAAATTTTCCTGTTTTGTTCTGTAGTTATGCACTAAAATATTCAACCTGTTCAGGTAGCTATGACTACGAGTGAAATACCATCTGTATTTCATGATCATTCAGTAAATAACTTCTGTCAGTGAAGTAAAAAGACTCATAAACTGTGTGATTTATTTGATAATGGAATAATGTTCTTCTTTGCAGACCCACACTTTAAATTTGATTTACCTGCACAGAATCTTTATAAGCTTATATACACTAGATTTATCATATTTCAGACATGTTCTGAAGGAAAACTGGGGTGGTGCATCTCAGAAGAAACTTAGATCAAATTTTAAAGAAAAAATTAGTCAAATGTATAATTAATTGAATAGCACAAACACCATTTTAACTCTTAATGGAAACCTGCCCTCATTCAACTCTTCATATTATGAATTAGTTAGTTATTGATAGAGTATCTTCATCCTTTGGAAGTGATTTAAGTTGGTGAGATTTTGCACATATTTTTAGACAAGGCTGATCTTAACAACTGTATGATAAAGGTACAGGGAAAGGCTGGATCTGGGTGGGGTTTTTTTCCACAGAACACCTCATTCTTCTGGTCCTTTGAATGTTGCTCTCATACATGTTTGTTGACTGAAAACACTTTAAAATTGATAGCATTCCATGTCAAGTTTTCACTCAACAGAAGGTAAGAGATTTCAGAAGGTGTATCGCAAAGACATTGTTCATAAGGAGCTCTAAGGATAGGTCAAGATAGTAAAGCACTTGCATTCGCTGATGTTACTACTGAGGAGAACAGACACCAAATTTCGCTTTTCTCCACTCCAAAGCATATTAGGAGTCACAAATCCCCACATATATTCTATCATATCTCTTGCAGGCATATAGTCATAGCTTAATCCCAAGTGGCAACCAGGACCACACAGCCATTCACTCAAATCCCTACACTACCCTCAGTGGGATAGGGGAGAATATTTGGGAAAAAAGGAAACCTGTGGGTAAAGACAGTTTAATGGAACAGTAATGGCAAATAATAATAACACAAAATGATAAAAGAATATATAAAATGAGAGATGCAACACAGTCGCTCACCACCTGATGATCGATTGTCCAGCCTATCCCAAGCAGTGATCACAGATTCCTGCCCCCCGACCAATCCCCATTATATACTGTGCATGACATCTCTGGTATGGAATATTCTTTTGGCCAGCTTGTCTTGTCTATGCTTCCTCTCAGCTTCTATGGGAAGCTGAATAAGTCCTTGACTTAATATAAGCATTACCCAGCAACAACTAAGCCAATAGGTGTTACCAACATTGTTCTCATACTAAATCCAAAACACAGAAGTTACTAGGAAGAAAAGTAACTCTATCCCAGCTGAAAACATGACAAATATTTACAAGTACTGACAGTTAATCGCTGATGAAAATAACTAAGTTTCTCAGGCAAAATCCCTCTTTTCAAGTTAACCATGCCAGTCCATTGATATCTATGACATTTTCAATCCAATAAAAATGTCTTTATTGGAAGAACTTACAACGCTTTTTTACTGCATTATCTGATGCAGCAATTTGTCCTTGCAAATAACCAGCTCTCTCCCCTTCCCTCAATTGGTATTTCAACAACATAATTGACACTGACTATAGTAGGATATCATGCAGATAAAGATGTTATTAAGTTAAAGAATGTACTACTAAGTCAATACAAGGCTGTTTCTGTCTTCCTACCCACTAATTCAGAAGGAGTTTCATCATTTACAGGAACGCTGTCCCTAACAGAAAAGCTGTTCTTACTGGTTTTCATCACATACTAATGGATCACATGGACAGGAATTAGTTCAATTACAAACATTTGTGAATTTAGTGGAGGAGCTAAGCGCAACGATGAGGAGAGATATATGATAAACAATTTGACTGTCAAGTCAAACAGTTAAACAATTTGCCAGTTCAGTATTCTTGCATGTCTTCGCTCAGTACAACTCTATTTAGTGCCTGAAGTGTTAAAGAAAAACAAGAGAGCTATACTCAAAGAAGTCCAATGCTATCTTGCCTTATTACATAAAAAAATTTAAGCTTGGCTACAAAATAATACATCTCCTCAATCTCCAGTTAAGGGGTCCAACTGAAGGCAGATAAGATTCTAAAGTTCCATGACTATTCCCCCCCAAGAAATGGTAGACCATGTATACAAATATTTTCACATAGAACACACGGGCATATTAGATAACTATATTCCACTAACTAAAAAATGCAAAATAAAGATTTCAAGTTTTTCCACACATAGGCCATGCTAAAAGGCAGGAAACTCCCTGTAGTACAGCACAAGGCAGACCTTTCTTATTATTTGAGTTTGCTTGGAAAGCTTGCTTAAGATTATATCACACTTCCAAAGTGTGTGCTGTGTGAAGAGAATAAATAATTGCATTTCCTATCTTTTTTGTGGTTACTAATATATATTGGTTTGGAAAAACAACATTTAGTCCAAAGATTGCTCTCAGAACAACCCAGAATTTTTATCGTGTCCAGAAGGAGCATCACAGGAACTTGGATCGCTTGCTGAATAACTAGACAGAATATAAACCCCTGTTGCACTCAATTTTTTTAGGTTATTTTCACACTACCTGGCTTTCTCTTGTAAACAAAACCAGGTTTTACATGCTAAATACAGCAATTGGTTATCTTATTGTACCACTTACATAAAAACTGAGTTAGAAAATTAGAGATTCGTTCTTTTTCTCATACTAATTTTTCTGGTCCATTCCACACAAACAAAAGACCATCGCCTCATGCTTGCTGTCATATTTAGCATTATTCTAAATACTATTTACCAAGAATCAGAAATGAAACATTTGGTCTTCAAGTTATTTGAATTCCACTAAGATCTTCCTATTTGCCTGTCTAGTAAAGAATCACTACACAATTAATCTTGTAGTCATTGTAATAGTGTTAAAAAAATAACTGCATGTGGGGAATTACAGAATGTGAAATTGAAACCACTGAGCTTGGCCTTTACAGGCCGATGGTTTTGGACTAGATTCTTGTATTCAACAGCCAAGTCAGAAGTTTCTGAACAAGAAAAGGAAGTCATTAAAAAAAAAAAACCACAAGAGTTTTGCAAATTCAGATTTGTTCAAGAGCCCTATATCCACATAATAATAGCCCGTATCAGTTACACAGAAATGAATCACCTTTTTTTCAGTCAAACATCATATATTATAAAGAACGTAACCATATGATCAGTACCTTATTGCAAATTATTGTATTATTATTCTACCTGTGTAAATCTGAGACAGGTCTTAAATTTATTAGCTAGTTATTTAGCCATCCTATGAGATAATGTGTTTACTTTTACTACACTCCTTATTTCTTTTCAGTGCAATCTTCGTGTACTGGAGAAACAGTACCTCCGCAGACCTAATGCTTCAGCTCAAGGGAGCTCTCAAATCCTGATATTTTTCTTGGTTTGAGTGTACTGACTTTATAGCTCAAAGAGGCTCCATGACTGAAGAGAGAGCATTTTTCCTTACCTTTTCCTCTCAAACAAGGCTCACAGGAGTTTTAAGGATATGTGTTGACATATAATAGCGTTTTCACTGTGAATGCTAGACAAATTTCACCTATGCTAAACCTGTCAAATTGGTCTAATCTATGATCCTCACTCTGAACTGAATAACTAGTAACTGAATTTTTCACACGTGCTTTTGTTGTTCTTTTAATCTTGACCCCATTAAAAGAAACCCACAAAAACAAAAAAAACCCAAACAACAACAAAAAAACCCATAGCAGCTGGTAGTAAAAATGTACAAGCAATTTACACATACAAATCACTTGTGTTTGTTCACTTAGGCTACTAATTTCAAGAACAACCGTGGTAAACAGTCAAGCATAACTGCACTTACATAATCTTAAATTTATGTCATGCATACAAATGAGAAATTTGAGAGGTTATATATAGGCAAGTGGAAAGAAAATTCTATATTATAGTGCTTGAAAGGTGTCATAATTGCAAAATTCTAGGAAGTACATTTTAATGCATCACCAAATTCTGTTTTTAGCATAATTTATAATGCAAAGGGATACTCTGCACACAATATTCTGCTCTCATCATACAGTTTGTCAGGCTAACCAATTATCAGAATTTTAACGTGCACGATATTCAAAAAAGTATGGTCACGTGTCTTCGCGAGGCACTGTTCGGTCTTTATTTTGCAGATCATTATGCTCCTTCCCATGACGAGAAGAATAGGATAGAAATGACCAGATTATTGAGCATTAAAATGGTTCTATATGCTGAGAAGCATCTTTCGCACAATATTACAGATAATTAAAAATCTGATAACTCATTTTGTGGCAGTGACATTAGTGAGCATAGAAAATCATAAAAATTAATCAATTCCATGGTACAGAACAGAATAGGAAATGCAATTTAATAGCTCTTACTACTACACGAACACAACCGTTCCAGCCTTACCTAAATGTGTATATAGATTCACACATATCTACATATACTGCAGTTTACAAACAATTTATGAAAAAGGAAGTTCCTCACAAATTACATAAGCCCTGCATATCTAAAACTAAAGATAACTTAATATGTAAACTCTCCAAATAATTCAAGATATGTGAGATGAAACAGAACATTTAATTGATATGAAAGTGCAGAAAGTTCCCATTTCAGAAGTGTATAGTTCTCTGAGACCTTAACAGACAAGTTAAGGTGATGTACTATGGCATGATTTGATTTCACATGATTTTATAGTGTTAGATTCTCAAATGCACGCAGCATGCAGACTCCCATTTGTCCTTTATGACTCAAGCAGACACCAGAGCAACAGGTTGATTCCACCATAGCAAAACTCATCAAACTTTTCTTAATCTGCTAGCTACATTTTAACAGACTCCCAGAAAAGTTTCCTGCATTTGTCACCTTATTCTCAGTTCATACTAAATTTCCCAAACCAAACTGAAGCTCTGCAAGGATAAATTCCCTACCACAGCCTGGGAACAACTAGGCTAATATAATTCACTATTTCCAGTAGAAAGTGGCTATCCTAACCACGAAACTAAATTTCTGAGTATGTGTTCTGGAGTTCAAATCAAGAAAGAGATTCAAACTAAACTAAATATTCATGTAGTTATTGAAAAAAGAAAACACCACACGGGCCACTTTCTAACTCAGGTCTGGCGGGCTTACTTACTGCCATTCGCTGCGCTGGTCTATTACCTTGAAATTCATGCCAGGTTTGTGCCTCTCTGGGGTACAGCAAGGCACTCTGTCTGAACATAAAGCTAAATCACACCATGAGTGCTTCACTACCATTCAACATGAAAACTATTTCAACTGATCATTCCTCTTATATTAGATTCAGCTCAACTTTCTGCTTATGTTATGAAATTTTATGAAATTCTTTATAATAGCCAATCCATCCAGGAAAATATATATTTACTGGTTTGCGTCTTTATTGAGGTAGATGGATAGTTTCAGTCTCAGTTTTGTCATTGTGCCAGACCTTCTCTGCTGTCATCTCTCCTCTTCCTTCTACCTCAAACTATTTTTGGCTACAGATAACCTGGAGTTCTGCTGCTGTTCTGCTGTTCTCATTTGGAGCAATATCCCCTTATCAGAACATGAACGGATGGTTCTAAAAAACTTTTCTTTGCAAAAGTAAATTATAACTGTGTATCTTGGTTGCACTGTTAGTCTGAGAAGCAGGAACATTTCCCAGAAGAAAACACACTGATGTATTTCGCTATGGTTTGAACATCATCTACCTATACACATCATTAAAAATCTGTATGAAAATAATGCTGGTGTGATATATTAACTGAAGTATCATAGTTGCAAACATCTACAGATTATGTTGACATACACCCATGGTTTTGACACTGAAATGAATTCAGACATAAAAATTGCTTGATGTATAAATAAATGAAGCACATATATTTTAGATGGACTTGCTGCACTTCTGTATAAAACTACTGCATTGACCCCAACTGACAAATCACTGCACATTTAGCAGTTAGTGACTCACCTGACAGTTCACCTGAGCAGGCGCAGGACTGTGCTGACCTGCCTGTCCAGCACGGCCTTCAGCCCTGCACTGGGCCATACAAACCCCTCGGCTGCAGGACAGCCTCAGCTGGACCACTGTGAGGGAGAATCCTGAGGACAGCACCGTTTGCTACTGCCACCACGCTACCTCCTTGGCCTTGCCTTTGTCTAGAAATGCCGCAAGACAGCCTCATGCAACTGCAAGCACACTGTGGGAAATCCACCCAGCTTCCATCCAATGCTGCATGTTCGCAGGCTGACCAACGTCTAAAGGGATGTTAAGATTCACTCACTAACCATTTTCCCCTTTTTATTCTGTCCTATTAAAGCAGCTGTCTTATTATGCCATTTGTTGTTGGGTCTTTCTTTCTTAGACGCAGACAGAGCCCTGCACCGTCTCTCTGTCCCTCCAGACAGCAGTGCGGAGCAACTGCTGTGTTTGATGTACTTCCCCATCTGCTTCAAATTTGCACTGGACAACCTCACACCACATTAGAGCTCAGCAGGAAATAGCAGCAACTTTGGACAGACTCGGCTTCTTATCCAGTATCCTGCATTCCACCCTAGCGCCAGACACAGCCATGTCAGGTGGATTAAGTTAAAAAAACCCAACCATTGTCGAGTGCCACTGACAACATCTATGGATCTTGCTCATAGTCCGAAGGATTTTTTCACAGAAAAAATGCCTCACACAGAATCCTGGACTGCCATTAATACAGTCTGTTTGGTTTCATTTATCTTCACCTTTCATACAGAGCAAGTTTCTGTCAGTCGACTTAAAATTAGCAATTTGCCAACAAGGCTTTTTTTTTAAAAATATGTAGTCAAGGAATACATGAAAGCTTAATGACTTTTTAGTAGATCAATGTCTTGATCTAAGGTGTTTGTCTTTTTAGGGGAAAAACAAAGGTTTCTCAGCTCCAGTGTCATTTTCTTTGAATATTCTTTCAAAATTTTCAGAAAAAGTTAGAAAGACTTTATTTAGGTTTAACAAGGTCAGTAGACCAAAGAAAAAATGAAAATTAAAAGAAACAGCTGGTACCAGAATGGAGGAAGAAGCAAACCAAAAAGCAACATACACTTGAGGCTCACGGGATTTTGCTATTTGGAACCTCAACATTATCAAACACTTTCCCTAAAAATCAACCCCCATTTTAAAGTTCAATGTTTCCTTCTCGTCAATGGATTCTGAATTAAGCCTGTTCAGAGCTATTTGAGTAAGCATGCTCACACTGACCACCCCAACACACCCTCCAGTCACTACCGATACCACTACCTACAGTTTAAGACACTGCCAAAGGCTGGCTGAGCAGGACTCTTGGACTTCCAATGTTGCCACTGCTTCAGCACATGAAGAATTAGCAATATGATACTTCTTAAACAAGCGACAAATTCTGAACCACAAAAGTCAGATGATCTCAGAACCACCTAAGTATCAAACTAAAAATTTATTTCCATGCAGATTTTTATGACAGCTGTCTTCATTTCTTAAGGGAATTGTCCCAGCTTGACTGAAATGACACTCTGAGATACTCAACAAAAAGTGGATGTGACCAGTTCTTGTACTTATGGGTCACCTCTGTCAGACTGTGTTGATAAATAGAAAAGTCAGCCAGCATACAGTAAAGAAGATTTCTTTCAAATTAAGCACACTCTAGAGAATACTTTCTGTCTAGAAGATACTGAAGTGTAAGATATCTTCATTAACAATACTGAAAAAATTACCAGGCATTGCAGGAGAAAAATCTAAGAGCATTACATTTTATGTGGTTGTACAGTCTGGTAGATACCTCTGGATTATACCAAAGTATCATATAAATATGCAAATGGTTCCTTCAGTTGCAGCCATTATTTTCACATTATTTTATTCACACAAGAAAATGTTTATTGTAAGGGTTTGTTGCATGTTCAGAATTAGGTTGTAGCTTACTGTAGATGGGCAACATTCAATTTTCAATAATTACAGGTAACTTCTTTTTTTAAAGGGCTGAAATACAGTTCTGTGAAACTTACATATTTGTTTACAATTTTTCCCCAAAAGATTACAATAATCAAAATGAAAATTCTATTAAATCCAAGACATACAACATTATATAATTTTAAAAGTCTAAATTCAGAATTAGCTCTGACACCTACTTTTAGTGTTTTACCCCAACATTTTAGTTCTGAAACAGAGAGAGGTAGGAATAAACCCTAATCAATGACCCATTGAAAGAAGTAAAATTCTACTGAACCTCAATGGGTGTTTTTTGTATTCATTAGAAAAACACAGTCTCTTCTTGTGGCAATTTTTCTCCCCAAGTTTAGACTCTGAAATGCTAGTGCTTTTTTATTTTTTCAGTGTAGGTATAGGAATGAAAAACAGAATGAGAACTGGGAAATTATTCCAAATTTTTGATTCTTAGAGCTCACCAGCGGTCAGAAAGTCAGACAGACATGAGACTGGGCCCTGGAATGGAAAACAGGTTCTGATGGTCTTTACCACTACTTTGTCTGTGAACGAAGACCACTTTATTCTAACATCCCACAATAACAGATTGCTGCAGCAGTGCCAACAGGGCCTTAGGAGCATGCTCTTACTTTAATAAATATGTGTTAGCAAGCCAGGAAGAGAAACCAATGACAATGACTTTTCCCTCTGAGCCCTGAACACCAGACTGCCAATTCAAAACTTAGATTATAAACCCATCTCTTTGTCCCAGTGGGAAAATTGTGTATTAGCTACTTAGGGCTTTTATAAAGGTACATTCAATCACATACCAAGGGCAGAACTTGTCTTTAGGGTTTAATTCACACACTTTGGTGCACTATCAGGAGACCATAGATTTGTGACTCTATAGATTACATCAAGTTACTGTCCCCACCTACTAGGATTTCCCATGGAAAGATCAATAATAAGATAAATAATCAAAACCACAGACTATGTGGCAGAATGCGTGAAAGAAAATACATCGTTGCAGTAAACACTCTTCCTTCAGATGCCACTAGAGTAACTATGCGATTCATAAGGCTTAACTTTAACAAGTGGGAAGTGTTCTGCATTACTGCTGGTTCTTCTTAAATTTATTATAGAAGTCATCTAGCAAGGTTTTAATTTTCACTCGATATGTTAGCTCTAAAACCATGAGCCTATCAGACTTCTTTGTGTTCACAAAGCCTGCACACAAACCAGATTACAAATATCAAGATAATTGACTTTACTCAGGTTAGTGTAATAATAAAGTTTTCTGCTTTATGTAAATTCCTATAAAAAACAGACAGACCAACTAATCACTGATAATACTGCTGTACGCTCACAAAGAAGCAGTGTCATATTAATAAAGCATTTCTAAGTTGCTTCATCCTGCAAAGAACATAAGTGGAGTGTGGATGAAATAATTATCAGCATTCACCAAACTGCAATACCTAATCTCATTAAAAAAAAAAAAAATCACACTGGTAATTCACCTTTTCATCTAAATAAGCTGAAAAGCTATATACAAGCAAGATTCACTGTACACAAAAAGTGCATTTTTTACCCCTAATTCATATCAATCCATTTCAGCCAAGCATAAGGGGTATATGATTTTATCCAAGAGCAGACCTGCTGATTCAGTGGCAATTGTTCTCAGGATTATCTCTGATTATTATGGCTGCAACAAGAAGCATGTGGACCAGAACTCAGACAAGTGAACTAATCCAAGTGAAACTGAAGCAGCAGTTACAGGATGAAATTCTGACACAGTGCCCTCCCAGAGAATGACTTTATAAAGTATTAACGGAGTGTGCCTACTGTGGCAATACAATATGAATTTATCCCAGAGGAATACAAAAAGCAGCATCTTCTCATAATAGGGCAGGGACAGCCTTTTTTCTGTCTTTTCAGCTACAATGAAATTGCATCCAGTGGTGAGATACCAGTCATCAGTGGCAGCCATTGTTGCAAGAAGTTTTTAAATATAATGAAACAATAATATAAAGGGGAAGGGGGGAAGTTTCAGAGCAGCTTTGTGTGTGTACTTGTTATGCTTGCCACTTGCTGTGAATATCACTGGGAAAGGTCACTTGAATCCAGCAGTTCACAGCATCATGAACTGCTGGCTCAGATAAAGGCATTAGACTGTGAAAGATGATAATACGTTCTTCGTTCTCTGAGATACTTATCTAAGCTACACCTCTCGATCCCTACACAAGAATTTTAATTTGCCCAGTGAGGATAGCACTGAACACCATCAAAATATTTTCTTTAAATAGTGGTTCAAAATCACAGAAAACCTCTTAATGAACCACTTAAATCCTACTGTTTACAGCAGATCAGTGTGCCCATGCAGCATAGCCAGGGTCTGCAGATACTCACTATGCCGTAATAGGCCATAAAAGTGGATGCTACCAAAATCACCTCCACACATCTATGTCTGACACTGATACCCGGAAGCTGCTTATTAGCATCACTATACTTTTCATAACTCACATCACTTGACCAATTGATGTCATAAATAAATTGCTGGGTTTCATCTTGTTTTCCTTTTTACTGTGCTGTTTCTCTTGAAATAACCCATTTTAACACCCTCTGCAAGGAAATGATGACAAACACCCTGGATACAAGGAGGAAACAAAACACTGGCCAATCTGTAAGCATGACTTTGAGAAGGATGTCTCAACTTCCACTTCTTCCACAGCTCTTCTGGACAGACATAGTAATTCATGACCTAACAATCCACAGGCTCTCTTGATTTCTTTAATAACCTCTGGGAATAAGGCTCAGGTCATCCCTACATCTTTTAGGAATCCAATTAAATTGAACTATATATTGAAAATACTATTTGTTTTCTGTATATTTAGCTGCGAAGTGAAATATTTTAAGGCAAGATGTTTTATGTGTGTGTCAGCATTCAAAAACCCATGAAAGAAATTCCAGCTTTTGACTCATCCTTGACAAGATTAAACCAAGCTTTAAACATTATACATTAAGCATCCAGGTTAGCACTTTTTGTATCAGATGCAATATTGCCCAAGCTCTCAAAACAACACAGATTAGGAAGAATAAAATTACACGGGGTTACGGGGAAGCATGATCCTTAAACTTTAAAAAAAAAACAAAAAACACAAAACAGAAAGACAACACATCTTAAAAAATAAAATGCAATATTATTTTTCTGGCCTTACTGTTTTTAGATTTTGATGACTATTCCATCAGTATTTCTCAAGTGGAGATCCACGAAAGAAACACAACACCTACAACAGACCTACCTTCTGTCCTCTGCATGTAAAATTTTCAAAGTTCTAAGAATCATAGAATCATAGAATCATAGGGTTGGAAGGGACCTCGAAAGATCATCTAGTCCAACCCCCCTGCCAGAGCAGGGTCACCTAGAGCACATCCCCCAGGAACGCGTCCAGGCGGGTTTTGAATGTCTCCAGTGAAGGAATATTGAAATTATATGGTTTTGAACTATTCTGCAGGTTTTTCTTCCAAAACAGGATTAAACCATGAGAAAAATTTTGAATTTTTCCCTTTAAACACTGCAAAATCGGTTAAAAAGCTGTAACATTATTTAGTATCTAGAGGTAACAGTAATTAGTATCTCAAGCAGAACCAAATGCAATAAAAACGTGCTTACAAACATTCACGCCATGTAATTTCTTCTGTATCTTTATGCTAGATTAGGAAAGAAAAAAATAATTCTGTGACAAAAAGTACTAGAGTAAAAGCAAATCATTGCCAAGCTGTATAAATCAGAAACTTCAAAATATGCAAGATTAATTTCTTTATCCATACTTTTTCGCATTTCTAGGTTAACTTTTTCGTGCAAGGTCTATTTACTAATAGCTAGCCCAAACTGTCTTTTGTTTAGCAACTTCCTGTATGTTAGATATGCATCACTTAAATGCAATGCAAAGCTAACTAGAACTAGTTTAAAGAATCACTATCAGGATTTTCAAGAACCTTATAGTAACTATTTCCACTCTTTTTTAATATTTCAGGGACGGATGAAAAGTAAGTCTTGCATAGCCTTGTTTGAATAGATATTTGCATCAAAATCCCTAATTACAATTAATATAAAAGCATTAACTGGACTTAAAATCCCTTTAATAAAAAAAGGAAAAGGAAATACTACTAGCTTTCCAGGATTGCAGGATTACTAGTCACACAATAGCAGCAATATTCACTGTGGTGAAACTGCATAAATAAATCACAGCCTGAATTATATTTACTTGAGATTTATCTGTTTACACTGGGTAAATTTAAGCAACAGATTGTTAAAAGTAGAAATACTTAGAAATTACCTAGAATAAAAAGCCAAATTTGACAACTGCATCCCTAATCCTAGCAATATTTAAGTATTTACAGATATTTGGGAAATCTCTTTCAGAGTTATTTCTCACTGCATTTCCAGGATGAGGGCTTACACTTGCATCCCAGACAAACTTTTATCATGTATCACCTTGAAGAAAATAAAAGAAGTAACTATACAACTTTGATTATGCTATTAAAAATTTTAGGACCCTATCTTTAGAAGTACTACAGTGCCTTAAAACTTCCATTCTTCAGGGGAAATATAACCCCACCCCTTAAAAACCAGCTGACAAGCTAATAAAAAATGTCTTTAGAGTTGATAAGGCTCCAAACCACAGAACTAAAATTCTTTGTCAGATCTGTCAGTAGGTTTGATTTGTGCGTGACTTAAGAATCACTCTATGTTTCCCCAGTGGTCGCCAAAAATATCAAGTTTCTGCCCACTGGATGGGAACATCAGATAAAGCTCAAAGTAGCAAATGTCACCATTATTGTGGTCACACAAAGACAGTGAACTTGGTCAGAGGAATCATGTATGACATGAAATCGTGCTAGGCAGATCACTAGAAAATATGCTTACCTCCACATGTATTTTCTCACCTGTATCAGGGATTGTTTTGGATCAGGGCCTCAGAAGAGACTGTTCTGTTAACATTTTCCTGTATTGCCCAGTCCCAAAGCTTTGAAGCATAATACCACATTGTGTTTTGGTAGGTACCTATTAGAGAGAAAATCACAGAGGTACAAGCCTTAAGTTAAATGAAACTCCGCATTTCATCTGAATGTGCCTACAGAAGAGTATTTAAATTCATTCCATATGACTGTACAGAGGGATACCTCACACATTTTTCTCTATTATGGAAGAAGGAAAAACCCTTGTTATACAGGGCTTTCAAATGACTGAACAATTCAATGATAAAAAGGGGATGCATCTGCTGACAGTTGCAGTGCAAACTATTCCTGTTCCTTGAAGTTATTTGATGGAAACAAGTAACTGAAGCACTACTTCTCTATTTATAGTACTTTGTGCTTAGAAATGACCTTTTATTTCTAATCCAAGGTAATGAAACACTTGCAATATCCACACACGTACACACAAAAATTTATAGTAGTGTATCTTTTAAGACTGCTGTTGCATTCAAGTTTTCTACTGAATTACAATAAATTACTTAGATTTTTCTAATTCCAGCAGTCTTAAAAGAAAACCTCTTTCTAGTGCTCTGTGCATCTTATTATTTTGCATAAGAACAGGTAGTATCTGTTTGAGTCTGCTGAAGATATATTTCTCAAAAGAGAAAATGAACTACTTTATTCCACTTATTTATGTCTGTAAAAGCTCTCACTGGGATGACTTTTTGTTTGAGTGTATTATTTTAGGCCGCTAATGCACAGTAGTGTTTTTATTACATCCTTAAAATTGTTTGCATCATACATTATAATCAAGGCATACATAGCCGTTATAGACATTCATGCAAGTACCTCATTTACTTTATGCCATGAGGTAATAATAACATTTTATAATATACCATAGAATCCCAAAGTGTTTAAAAGCACTAGTAAGTTAAATTATAGGATGACGTCGTGAACTAGGTTCACTTCAAGATAACTTTCTACACTAATGAAGTGAAATCATTTTTACATGAATAATGTTCTGTTTAGTGAAGAACAAACACTGAAATTAAAAAATATAATAAATTGTCCAGCAGGAACAACATCATAATTCTATCCAAAACCTTACTTTAGAATATTCACGAGATCAGTGCTCTCAGAAAATGCAGTAAAATTACTGATGTTATTGATCATGATAAACAACATTTTACGTTACTCCAATGAAAAATGGAACACAATAAATGGCAAATGCAGTTTGATTTTGGTGTAACACAATTTCTTTGGCTCTTACAACTAAAAAATAGTCATTTTCTATGACTAGAAAGAAGTTTCACATTACTTTCACTGGAAGCAGGATAGTATTTTGTACATTGATAATGCTTTTGGCTCACAATTTATAGAAAATTCCCTTCAGCAAGATTTATGTCATTTTTAGAATACAACACACATAAAACATAACAACAATTTTACCAATGCAAACCAAGACAAATTTAATTTAGTGTTGTTCTATCATAACTGTCAAAAAAACCCATAAATAAGCAGGTCTTGCGCTGTACTCTGAAAGTCAAAAAACCCCACAAACTTTGCAAGTTTTAAAAGCATATTTCAGAAACATACTTTTTTTGAAATCTCAGCATCCAGATCCAAATACACAGAGTTGCTAGGGAAAGGCACCAACCATTCTTAATCTCCCAGTTATCATAAGGGGACTTGGGGAAGAAATTCCTTGTGAGGGACTGTGGTCAGAGATAATTTGATCTCATATGCTCAGAGTACACCTGGAAGCAAACTGGGAACGGCTGCTGAATGGGGAAGGCAAATAGTATCATTTTGTACTTGCTGGGTTCTAAACAATGCCCTCTTATTTGAACCATTGCCTGAACATAAGGCAGCTGTGAACAGCAGAAGTAGCTTTCAAGAATACTTGTGTAACTCCTTGACTTGGAAGACAGTGTGTGATTCCACAGAACTGATGAGACTTAAGATAAAAACTTATTGCATCTTCCACAATATTTCATAAAAGCTGTTGAGAGGCATATTTTCAAATCAGTAGTGAATCTGACATTTACCATATGTTCACACAGCTTTCTTCACTGTATGAACAGTATAAAAACTTCCCATAAAGCTCCGCTAATTAAATTAAAATGGAAAATGACAATCAGTGTGAAGAGCTGACAGGTTTCATAAGTGCAAACCAGACTAAGTTTTCATCTTAAATCCTAATAGCACCATCTGATGGAGGATCACCACAATACTACAGAAAAGATTCAAAGTGCGCTAGAAATTAATTAATTTGGGAATGTTTTTACTAAATTTCCTTAATTTGTGTAATAAACTGTAAATATAAGTATAGAGAATACCAGTGATCTGCTAAATAAACTTAATGTAGGTTTTGACATTTAAAGTCAATAAAAGTTTTGATTTGGTAGCAAGTAAATCCAGTCTGAGGCTAAGCGAAAAGGAAGAAAAACAGCTTCTTGTCAGTACTTTGCCCAGACACCTCTTTCTGTAAAGTCTGAGAATACATTTAAGCACATCTGCTGTGCAAGTCAAGTCTTTATTGCTTGTAGACACTCAGGTTCCAGATATGGATTAAAATATAAGTGAAGCATTAAACATTTGTGCTCCCTTAAAGGATACCAAGTAGAATAATTTTTTAACGAGGGGTCATCAAATATCAGAATGGTATAAGAGAAGAACACAGCCACAACAAAGGTAACTCTGGAGGGGAAAACTAAGGGGACCAGAGAGCTGTAGGCAAAACATACCAAGTATCTGATCAGCAGGACAGTATGCCACAACTAAATTACATGAATATAAGTAGTTACACAACACTTAAAGCAGTTGGGATTACAGTTGTTCCAAGAAATTCTGACAAAAGATAGTCCCTTCAGAAAAATGTCATGGGAAATCAGTTTAACTATGCCAATATTTGATACAGAAAAAAAATGTAAATACGTTTCTCTCTGTTTCAAAATTATTCTTCATCTTTTTCTGTGTGTTTTAATATTAATTAAAAACTTCTATCAACTTCCAGTTACTTTGTTTCTTTGTGGAAAACTGTGTGACTTTTGAAAATTAAATACCTCAAAATCTGCAACTATTTTCATAAAATTAGACAGTTAAACTAGTAAATAGTGATACAGCAAACAGACCACACAAAAGCACTAATAAGGCCTTTTCAAGGTTTAATACCACTTAGCAGCTAAAAATGTCATTAACACATAGATTTTGGCATACATATCCCACAAGAACACACAGAAAGACTAGCCCTTCAAAAAGAAAGGCTCTTTCTTTTCATTTTTGTCTCTTTTCTTTTTGAAAAGAAATATTTTCTTTCATCTAGAAATCATAAGGGTGTTTCAAGACAAACAAGAGCTTAAATTAAACAGGAATACTACAAAATTAAGACACGACACTATATCTAGAACATGAGTGCAGCTGCTATTTTACTGTTCATTCACTTCCTAAACACATATAAAAACATATATAAGGTTAAGCTACTTATCTAAGTATTAGGAGTCTTGTTAATGTTTTAAGGGATAGTATCATAGGGGCTATAGACATGTCAGCCTTCTGTTTCGTTCCTGATATTTCCACTGAAATTCTCAGGCTTTCTTTCCCCTTTATTAATTCCTATCATTCCCTTGATGCATGCTTGAAAAACACTTTGTTGACTAACCAACTCCATAAATTGATTCCTCTCAATTTAAAGTTTGAAACATAGTAAAAACTAAGCATTCTTACGATTCTTGAGAGCCAAGTGCCCCCACCCCCTCCAGTCAAATCCTGTTAGATACACCTTCAGCAGCTTATAACATAAATCAATCAACAGTAATCGCTTCCAATAAAGAACAGAAGTGGGCCTACACTATGGTTTACGTTATGAAGTTTAGCAGTTGCTGCAACATTAATCTGCATAAAGACAGGCACAGACAGTAAAAGAGATTTGCACTTTGAGGAAACTGGCATCTCAATATGTTTTGTATGTTACATATATACCCACTCACTGAGTAGATGAACCTTCTCTATAGATAGGACAGATGACAAATGTTAGAACTCAACAATTGTTTTAAAATATAATAAAATGTTTGATTTTTCTGCTTTCCCAGCCTCCCAAGTAAAAGACACTTGAGATAGTGGTTTTGGTTGTGTCTTCATTGTATGAAGAATTTATAAAATCTGGTTAGAATCAAAAGCAATAGCTGTCATAGCACTGTTTTCATTACTGTTACACTGCTCCTGTATATGGAGTAGATAAAAGATTCCCTCCCTCTGCAGCTCAGGATTTCAGACAATGTCAAAGCTGTTTGCATAGTTTCATGCTAATAAAATGATAAATCTATGACACCAAACACACATCTATAGAATATCTGCTTCGTACCTCACATCATGATTCATAAACAGGATTTACTATGCTTTGCTCTGTCAGATGGTCCTTAAACTCAAGGGCTCCTCATTCAAACTCATCACAGAAAAATAAATTCACAAAGAATAGGCCTTCCCTTTGGCAACGTCAAGTGCATGCAGTTTAGTTTGTTTCTTTATTGCCTAATTCTTAAATACCTTCATACATACTGAGAAGTTAGCCCAGTCTTTCCATTTTCCTACCTTCTGCCACGCCTGGGCAGCCTCCTCCAGGAGAAGCCATTGCTTATACCAGATCTGAACACATTCTAGATATGACTCCTTCTCTTTTTATTATAGCTCAATAGCTTTTTTTCCCCTCTCTCATTGTCTAGAAGGTGAATAATCTAAAAGACAAAGGTGAATAATCTAAAAAGTTACTTTCACTTTGAAGATGCATAACTTCCATACACTTTTCCCCTTTACTGTAGTGCAAGCCCAAGAGTAAAACTGTTAGTTCAAACCATCTGCTCCACTACCAAAATTGAAAACAAATTATCTAATGCAGGACCTTATTAGCATACATATTGTTAACCATCATAGCAGTATTAAATAACAGCAAAATGGGGAAAACTAAAAAACGCAGTGACAGGTGCTTTAGACAGAACCAGACAGTGGAAAACATAGATGAATTTAGAAGTAAGTTAATTAATTAGTCCTACAAAGACATAAAAATCCACGTGGACTGGATTTTTTTCTGCCCTTGTAATAAGAAAAATATGAAGTGGTGAGCATTTTGATCTGTTGGCCTCTGAGATTAGGAGCACCTTCAGTTCCTGGCAGATACTCTGAAGACAAGAAACCTATATCCATAATGCTATTTATCTGCTTAAAGAAAAACAGAACACAAGAAGTGTCCATAGAGATGTAGAGGCGCAACTCACACAACTGGAGCGCTGTGATGGCTGGATACAGACTATTTAGGAAGGACGGGCAGGAAGGCAGGGAGAGGAACTGTCCTGTATGTGGGAGAGCAGCTGGAATGCATGGAGCTCTGCCTGGGGAAGGCGAGAAGCCAGCTGAGAGCTTGTGGGTCAGGGACACGGGGCAGAACAACATGAGTTTAATTGTGGTGAGTGTCTGCTACATAAGACTTGGACAGGAAAAAGGGGTAGATGAAGCCCTCTTCAGATAATAGGAAGGACCCTCATATTTGCAGGCCCTGGTCCTCATGGGATACTTTACCCATCCTTGCTTGTATCTGCTAGAACGACAACACAGCAATGGTACCAGCAAGGCAGGAGGTGCCCCTGATTTTTTGGATGCATTGATGATAACTTCCTAACACAGGTGACTGTGGAGTCAGCAAGTGCAGGTGCTCTGCTGGACCCGATATTTACAAAGGAAGAAGATCTGGTTAGGGATCTGAAGGTAGTTAAACACTGAAACAGAGACCCAGAGATGCTGTAGATCATCTGACCTTGGACTCAAACCTGACTGGACAAGGTCCTGAGCAACTTGACCTATTTAACCCATCTTTGAAAAGAGGTCTGGATTAGAAGTCCTCAAAAGGTTCATTTCAACCTAAGTCGTTCTAGGACTCCCAGACTATTTTCAGATACGTCTGGTTTATTATTAAATTTCTTTCCAAACCATTTCATTTTTCAATAAAGTAGAAAACTCCAAAGGTAATGTTTAAAGAAAAAGAAAGGAAAGAAAAAAAATTTACCAGCAGGTTTTTGCTAGGATTTTTTCACTGAATGACCAGAGAGACAATAAAGCAAACAAGCAAGTATTTCACAGTTGTACCATTTTGCAACCAAAGACACAAAATAGTCCAAAACAGAAACAGCTGATTACACTCTGTTGGCTTCAGAGTATTTGTACAACATGCCTAAAGCAGGAAACAACAGTTATGAGAGTGAATTCTGAAGCAAATAAAAATACTGGAGAGCAAGATAAGGGAAAACAGGATACGAAGTGACTGTTGACATGGTTTGCGCTGGGCTGGCCACTAAAACAAATGACAAATTTAAGTCATTCTAGTTATGCTTCTTTTGAAAAGTAGAATCCTACAGCAGAATATAAAACCAGCCAACGTGAATAGCCCTACTCAAACCAGAAGACCTCAGAGCCAATGGCAAGTGTTTGATCCAAGCATATCTGCTGTTCAGTCAGCTCTTACACATTTTTGGAGGACAAACCTTANCGCAACTTTACTTAAATAAATGCTTACTACTTTACATTCACAGGACAAAGGAAAATCAGACATATTTTTGCAATAAAAATTTAAAAGGATTGTTACAGCTTTTTTACTGCCTTTTGTATGCATTGATGTTTATGCTTCATCACTTTAATTTTTGTTTTTTACTATAAGTAGTGCTCTAAAGTTAAGGTGGTAAACTACAAGCTTTTAAAACAAGCAGATGTTTCCTTATTATGGAGAAAGACTGTAGCAATGCCAACAATAAATTTTAACTTTTAATAGCTTTCACAAAAAAATGATTTTTTTTTTTTTTTGTATATTAAAGTGGGTAGAAAAGGCATGAATTATTTCATATCTGCCATCCATTTAAGAGAAATTAAATCCTTTCCAGATTTGCTATTAGCATAGTCACTAATGCATGAATAAGAGCACAAACAGGCCAAAATCATCCTTGTCATGAGTATATTGACTTCAATGAAGTCCTGTAAGAAAGAGTATTACCTATCCAAATAGTGCAAAAAGCTTAACACTTTAAATTTGTTTTCAAACTTTACACAGAATACAATAAATTGCTGAATACATGAAAACATGATTTTTGCCTATAAAATTTCATTTTCATCACGTTTACTTTCTATTTTTTAAATTTTAAAGCACAGTATCTCTCACACTCTGAGCCAAACATTTTCCAGGCACAAAAAAAACCCCTGGAAATACCCTTCTTCAGCTTCATTAAGAGATTTTACTCCCTATAAAGATTAAAAGTTGTCTGAACCAACCAAGATAAAATAAAGGATAATTAAAAATAAAAACTACATCTTTCCCTGATTTAAAAAACTATTTATACTTTTTAACAGTGTGACAAAAATGACATTTCCTCACGTTCTCTTTTCTTTCAACTTCTTCCAGGCAAAAAAAAACAGAAGAAAAGGTG
>VXBO01004806.1:123975-138306 GCA_013400135.1 Rhinoptilus africanus
TTTGCCCTATGCAACAGTATTGTAATAAAGCAAGCTGTTATAAAGTATGTAAATAATACAAAGATACATATTCTTAATTTTTTTCAAAGATTTTCTATTTGCTACAGACAAGAGAATATAGTGCAATAAGATTTGAATTTATACAGTTAAAAAGTAAAAACACTAATGTAACTACACCTTGTCACAGAGTAATCAATTTTGCTCATTTTCTTTGTATTGTACGTTTCATATATTCTAGTCTTTCATATAGGACTAACATACAGGACTGTAACATGCACATGTTTATTACAAAAATATATCCATATGTTGCCCACTTGGCGAAAGTTTTTAAACAAATAATGTGGCTATGCAGGATTTTATCACTAAAGACCAAAGTAACTTGTAAAAGCATCTCATATCCTTTCAGAATTACCTAAATAACTTTTAGCTTCCCATTTGTTTTGTACATTAGCAATGTTTTGTTATTAAGGTCAATATTTAAAAACAAAAGATCCCAAGATTCAAAAACAGTTTTCATGTAGTCAAATGCTTTCATTATTTTCCATAAATGTAATTTTATTTTCATAAATTGCTTCCCCATGCCCCCTCCACCCCCAACCATAAGCAGTGTTTTACGTATTTAATGCACAGTAGCTGATCTTTGATGTGCTATTTAACTGCACTGCCAAGACCTGGGAGATAACTCATCCTTGAGCAGGGATGAGCTTGTGCTCAAACAGATAGAGTACACTGAACTTCCAATACATCTTCAGATACTGAGGTCTTTAATTTAGAGCATTGCATAGTATGGTGACAAACAGTAAAAATAGTATCCTAAAAACCAGGCTATTTTCAATGTCCTCAAGACTGTAAATGTCATTTTTAGAACAGATCCATTTGCAATTTGCAGCTTTGAGGAAGAAGAGGAAGCCTTGGGAATGCATAATACTCCTCCAGAAAAGCAATTACTATTTATTCTTAAAACTATTCTGCATTGTGATAACAACAATAATCTTTATCTTTTTAGAATTCTTCCAAAATTTCACCTGCATTTATAAACCGATGCTGTCCTGTCTTGAAGCAGGATCTTGACTTTGAGACAAATAATTACAAAAAATATTGAAGACAAGACTATGTAAATAAGAGCATATCACTGAAAGTGGAATGCATGCCTCTATCAAAAAGACAGGACATTGCAGTGTGATGAATTTTTCTGTCATCTGTCATTCTTAGATGAAAATCCATATGGGAGTATTACAAAGGCAAAGACAGAAAGTAGGAAAAGATGGAGATAGGAAGGAACAGATCATAATTTGAACCTTATTATTCATACTTTCAGCAGGGCACAAGATAAAAATGAAATCTCTATAGTCTGATGACATGGTTCTATTTTAATGCAAAAAAACCTGCTGAATCTGAGATTAATTTATATGACAGACTAGACAAACAGATGACAAGCTTATGCATCAACATATTTTATATTTATTACATGAAGGATCCTTTTTACAACTTTATTTTGACTAATTAGCACTGACAGCAGCAGAGATGAACAAGGAGATTAAAGGCACCCCTTTCCACTACTTTTAAACCATGACAAGGTCAGAAATAGCATAGAATTAGGTGATACATATAAAACAGGCTCCAACCTAATTCATGCAATTTATGCCAACAAATTTTTCCAATTTCCAATGTGCAACTCAATTTCATTTGTTAAAATTTCTGCATAGCATCAGGAAAATAAAGAACATTGATTATAAATTTGATCTATTACAGCATTTACTTAAAGACTAAATGAAATGCAGAGGAACACTGTTAATCAACAAAAGTCAGAAAATTTTCAGTTGAACTATATAAACCCTTTGACAGCCATTAAGTCTGCAAAAGTGGAAAACACCTTTTCATTTCTGGTCAATTCAACCTCAGTTGCTGTATTAAAGCTGAAAATAAGTCTTAATCCTAGATGAATGAATTCTCTTTGTTCAAAAGAAGATTACAGTGTTTCGCCTGACTTCTACTGACTCAAAATTTCAGTTTAAATTTTAGGATTTTTTTCCTTGAAATAGGTAGAACCATTTCTTTGTCCCTTCTACATAAGGTAATAAAGTTGAACTTGCTAGTATTCCATTAGTATACCATTAATAGAAGCCCAACTACAACGCAGTATGTTGAAGTGGGTTTTTTGTTGCTAGATAACTGGACATACTGCACTCCCTGCACACCATGGTATAAATTAATATCTGTATCAGATGAATTGCCACTCCCAGCAACTGCCAGGAAAAAGAGTAACAAGGATTAGTATTGTTGTTACCTTAAAATAAAAAGTAATACCATAACAAACATAAGAAAAAGACAAAGCCTTATTCTTTGAATATCTGACATTGAAGTTATGGCTTTTTTCCTTAGTAACAGCAGTAGGTATATGAAGTGTCTACAGGGTTAGCAATTATTCTTAATTGCTAAAATTTCTGATTAAAAAAAAAAAATTAAGCAAGAAACACAAATAACCAGATAATCAGAGATAGCAGTGCAACTATTGGTGCTGTTGATTATCTTTTACAAGGAAACAAGCTTTACTCAGGTATTTGGAAAAGCCACACATCAAAACACGCTATTTTAATGGCTATATATTTTTTTCTTTCTTGAACATTCCTCCTTTCCAAAGGACAGGAAAGAGGAGACTTACATGCTCCCAAAGTCTGTCCTTGTAATCACAGACAGTAATCAAGACTTCCCTATTCTCAGCTCTTTAGGTTTTGTCCAATCACTTCTAATATGAAAGCACGTGACTACTGTAATCGTTCAAAGTTTCCTCTCAGAAACAAACAGATCCAAACAGTTCTGACAGCTTAGCTTTATTCTTTATCACAAATTCTTAAATTAAATATCTTTTTCAACTAGTAAATTTGAAACAAAAAGAGTTATCAACTGAAGGGAATATTACTCTGACATTATGACATACAGATGGTGTCTTGGCCACTGCAGCAGGTGACACACTGAAGAAGCATTACCTGTACGCTGATTTACCTGGAGAGACTTAAAGAAATAGCCTCACGATACGGCTTTTGGACTGACAATACGTTACTCGTTACAAAATTATTTTGGTGAAGTTATAGCTAGACATAGTAGGACGACAGAGAGAAACAGAAAAAAGCTAATGGTGTTCATTACTGGATCATTGTACTTGTCATTTGGCCTGAAAAGTTACCTGATGCTTAGAGCCATGCTGCATAATTTCCCTGGGGAAAGAGGAGGATTTGTCAATGAGTCTGACATTTCTTTTGTCCAGTTTTACTCATTCCAGAAAAGAGATGAAAAGACATCCTATTTCCCTGAGGAAAAAGAAGCAGAATCTACTTCCCTTACTGGCATTTTTCAAATCTGCCTGTTTCCTTCTGTCTCACAGGTGGAATTATCAGTCGAAGTTTTTCAAAAACCAGTTATTAATTTTTTATGATGGACAAACTGAAGGATAAAAATAGCTAATGACAATAAAAAGAGTCAGCTCTCCCACAAACAAAAATCCTGAGAATTAAATTTTTGATCAAACTGATTAACTAATTTGACCCAAAATAATAATTTTGAATAGGTAGGGCTTGAAATTCATCAGCTCACTCAGGATAAAGGTTAAGTACCATCTTTTTCAGCATGATATTTTTACCCACCCAGATTCTCCCGTTCTTTAGAACTACTTCCTCTCAATATCCCTTCCTATCTGGAAGTCAGCAAGCCCTTATTCCTACGTTCTCAGTCTAAAGAATTTATTACTTTTGGCCTTCCTTCATGCTTTTTTTGGTCACTATGATTTTATTTTCCTTTTGGCTAAATTAGCTACTTACCTCATCTACTCTGCTGACAGCTACCATTTCTCCCTGCTCTCCCTGGCTTCCAGCTCATCATCTGCCTTTGACCTGTGTTACCCCAAATCAGCAAATGCTCCAACCCTTCCATTTGGAGTCTGCTCTTGAGGAAGTCTCTTACTCCACCTGCCTTACTTTCTGCTCAATCTTTGCTTCCTGTTGGGTGATTCTTCCTATTTCTCGTATTACAACAAAAATGGACACATAATTTTATTAACTTAAGCTTATGTGAACATGAAGAAACAGACACAGCTGAGAACACCAATTCACAGTGGACAACATCAATTCACAGATTAGAGTTCCAGACTCTCCCAGAAGAGGGAATAATTAAAGGTTGAATACTTCCCAGCATGACTTTAATATCCCATCATATAGAAACACAGAGAAAGCACTCTTCATCTTTTGCCCACAACAAAGTTAGTTTTCAGCACTGAGAAATCTATCTGGATAGATAACCATCAGAAGACTTCTGCAGAAGAACCTCAATAAAATCCTGCATGTGTGATACCTGAGGATTTATTATTTGAGTACATCTTCTGATCTGAAAAACATTCCAACACACTGGACTGATTTTTACAACACAATAATACTTCTTCTATTTTGCTAGCTTGCTTTGATGATCTATTGATTTACTCAACTGGTTTCCTGAAACATCTGGGGCACACAGATATGACACCAAACTATCTCATGGAGACAGGATTACAGCTGGAAGTTTCAAATTGACCTTTCATTCAGTAAGATCTGAAAATAATGTGTATGTGTCCTCTGACAAAGGTATCAGTGCAGCCCAGCAAAGAAGAGTTGCAATGATGAATCTCAACAGGACTTGGGAGTACTGACGTGATTTTACCAGTTACTGTCCGTGCTGAATTAAAGAGTTGGTTATAAAGGCAGTGATCTCAAACACCTACTTATGTCACAGAACAGAAGAAAATGAGTGGTAAAGAGCTTGAGACCTTTACGCTCAGAGTATGTATAACTAGTACAGAAAGAACAGAAAGTAAAGACTCAACAATGTTTTTAAGGAGGCCAATGGAGGCTATTAGCATCCTTTCAACATGAGCGTTCTTCAGAAAGGAGTAGCTACTATGCACACATTCCTTACAAGTGTAATTCAACCCAAATTCAAAATAATTCCCAGTTTTACAATGACTTTGTCACTCCCCAAACAAATTTTGGCAGATCAACAAAAAAATTTAAAAATACCATAACCACACATTAAATGGATGCAAAAGGTGTCTTGTTAATTTTACTACAGATTTGTGAATATTAAAGCAATACTATAGAATATAGAGAATGTAAATACATAATATAATTATGTATATCATTACAAAATTATTGAATGTGAACAAACCCCTGATTTCTTATTTTTTTAAATGAAATATTCTCAAAGAAAGATGAACTCCAAAATCAAGAGAGACTGGTAGGTGTTGGAATTTTAAGGAAATTATTCTAGATTTGGAAGTTGCATCGAGGATTTTCAGGATTTTCAATAATTTCAAGGAATTATGAATTTTACTTTTAACATCAGATTTTGCCTATCTCTTCCACCATTTTTTCCTTGTGGGGAAAAAAAGACTTAGAAGATGTATTTGTTACCCATGCATGAAGATATCAGTTCTACAGAAAGGTACTGTGGTAATTTTAATCAAGAACCAGGACACAATGAAAAATTAAAACCAGAATGGTTTTGATTGGGGAAAATAAACAACATCAATAGCATTTTGTGAGTTTTTCTCATAATTATTTAACAGCTAAAAATAAACACTGTAGGAACACTGTTTTCTAAAAAATTACAAACTTTAAAACATGGAATGGAAACACAATTATCACAAGAGATGCAGGAAGAAGCAGTTTAGATAACAGTTCATGTAAATGTAGTATGAACAGTACCAACAAAAAACCTCAACCAAACACAAGACTAATATAACATTAAAATACTGCAGGTGATAACATCTCTTCAGTGATGAAATAGACATGGCCTAAACCCACCTTCCCTTGAAGGAACTGGTATAAAGTTGTGATGAATTCTAACTGCAAGGTACTCCAAAGATACAGTGTTCCACATCTTTTGAACTCACTGCTATATATATTCAGCAGCTTATTGGTCTGATTTAAGCTGAATTAAACACTTAAACTACTCCTGTGAATCCAAAAAAGACAGTCTTTTAACACCTACCAAGGGCACTGTGTAGAAGAGACACTGCGACTGAACCCTCAATTATCTTTCAGACAATGGTTGACAGGCTTTCTCCCCACCTTACCAGTTCTCTCCTCTTGAGTCTAACTGACACCACCAGACCTGTCCTTCACCATGTTTCCTAGCAAGGAGTAAAGCATTCGCTCATCCTGCACGGAAGACAGCATGCAAGGTCCTAGCTGTGTTTTGTGCCATGTTTGGCATTCACAGTAATCAGTCTACATCATTACACAGAGAACAGAAACACAATTCAACAAATTATATGATGTTTGGATCTAAGTATTAAACTACGAGAGGACAATACGACCAAATGTGTTATTATAGAAAACAGTTTGCTGTAATTGTTCATAAGATTCTGGTAAGAGTAGGGCCTCCAGCACCGTACATCAATATGTCAGAGGATCACTCCCCAAAATCACACTTGTAATCAGTTGTGATTGCTAGTCTTCCTGCTAA
Source organism: Rhinoptilus africanus (assembly GCA_013400135.1). Taxonomy (NCBI): domain Eukaryota; kingdom Metazoa; phylum Chordata; class Aves; order Charadriiformes; family Glareolidae; genus Rhinoptilus; species Rhinoptilus africanus. Next base: position 130,468 of record VXBO01004806.1, read on the forward strand.
ACACGCCCTAGTGCTTAGTCTTTAAAGTGTTATCATTTGCTCAAGGCAAAATGGAATATAAACTGAGAAAGTGATATATTACCCATGCCAGCCTAACAATTCAGCGTCAAACCTCTATTAAAGGCAAATATTGGGAATATTTGGGGGCCAAATATTTCTGCCTCCACCCTGACCTTCCCTAAAGCCTTAATAAGTACAGGTATACATATTAAAACTTCTTGCTAAAGAAATAAATAGTGGAACTAGGAGGTCTAAAAGCTTTAGAATTAAAAATAAGGAAATTCATAAAATTACATAAACAGATACAAAGTGTCACAGCAATGAAGACTTTACAGGTACAGTTAAAGAGAATTTTCTACAAGAATTTCACTAGAAAGACAATATAGTAAGGACAGTCCTGCCCGAAAACATAGAACCTTTATTTTGAAAGCAATTTTTTCTGGGGTTGAGGAAATTCTATTCTGTTTTGATCCTTGTCACTCTCCCTCATGCTTTTGGTCCCCCTGCTCTCCCATGGAAAAGAGTAAGTGGAGTTCCAAAATATTTTTTCTAACCATGGAACCTGTAATTCACCTGTAGACACACTCTTCATTTCAGAGCTTGTTAAGCTATGTTAACAGTTTCTTATACGCTTTCTTTCTTTTCAAATTTAATTTGATGACTTAAGAACCTGCTTCTACTTTGAAGAGTAACATTCTTGAAAGTTGTTCTCTGAAAGAACATTAATTTTCCCCTGCCCTTGGTTCCTGTTTTCCTGTTGACACCACCACTATTTGTCAAGTATTAAACCACTGTAACTTGTGTGGTGAATGAGCATTCTAATATTTGTGCAGATGATAAATGAAGTAGATTTACCCAGAAGCAGCAGATAATTTGCTGATACTCATAGTCAGTCACAATTTGAAAGCAGCTCAGTCTTGCCACAGTCTTTAAATATTATTCATCCCTTATTGAAATCAGCGTTTGCATTATCATTTGCTCTAGCTTGGTTTGCCAAGTCATGCATTAAAAATGGCTCCTGAATGTTGAATTATATTTGATTAACTTTACAACACCCTTAAGACATTGTCACTTAAACAAAAATCTCCTTTCTGTGTTTTTCTAAGGTAAACATGAATAGAAGAAAGAAGATACGTTCCTATGATATTCACATAGAACAATACGTTTTGGGGGTTGGGGTTTTTTTTTAGATTAAATTGATTCTTAAAAAATGCAGTGTTGGTATGAGGTTATATTTAAAAGAATAAAAAATTGTGTACAGAATGTAGTAAACTGTCATACTGTGCAATTTTTAATGTGCTATGTTTTGCCTGCCCTTGACTGTATGTACTACTACATCTTTAGACCTTCCTAATCATAGAAAAACCTTCAACTAGTGAATTAAGCTGACTTTATAGTTGCTTTGTACTGCCATAGTGAGGTCAGGATTTCAAGAATCTCTCACTGACAAAAGCACTTTGCATATCTGAAAGAAAATTCAACTTCTATGGCTGAAGAATATCATCTTGCATCACTTCCTTTGGCATAATACCAGTATAAGAATCAATGTTTTCAAACAAAGAGACAAAATTTAATTCTTTATAAAACTTAAGAGAGAGCACTTGAGTATTCAGTAAAGTAATTGCTAAGGATGGCTGTGACACACTTCATTAAAATACTTATTTCATAATGCAGAAGACTAATGTATCTTCAGAGAAAAGCTGTGAACTGTAGTTAAGGGAATGATGTTCAAATGAGTCTGGTAATACCAAATTGTTACTCCTGTCTGAAACTTTTTATAATTTTGCCCTTACACAACAGTCTGCTCAGTTATCCAAAACAGCATAACTCACATTTCCAGAGAAGCTAAATGATTACTGCAAAGCTCCTGACTGGTCATCATGGGGTTTATGTGAACACAGAATAGTAAGCTGTATCATGTAGTGGGTTTGCAAAGTTCAAACTGACAAGGCCAGCTCCAATAGGAAATCCAATAGCAACAAGGGGAAGCCATTCTTCAGAAATCAGCAAAAGAAATTCATAGATTAAGTGAAAGAAATTCAGTCAGAGATGTGACCATTTACAAATGGACCAACAATCTGGAAAGGCCTAAGTGATCTCTGTGCATTATATCTGGACACAGACATAACGCACACGATTTCTTAGTCCATTGAGAAGAAGGGTACCCAATGTGGACAACAGAAAGCTTTATTCTGTTTGCCTCTGACTGGCTGGATGCAAAGTACACGCTGCTGGTGGCAGCAGTTAGAACATTTTAGTTGATATATTTAATTTCAAGCTATATATGCCTTGTATTTCAACAGGTGAAGCACAACTTGAAGCAAAATCCCTTAAGATGAGGTCATGAAATTTGCTTCCCATCTAGGTCAGTTTAAACAGCTGTTAAGCCTGTAGGTTTTAAAGCAGTGCCTCAGCCTATGAACTTCAAATCGTGTAAAATGTCTCTGCAACTGAGAAATAGCCCCAGTGATGTCTCTTTTTGTTTACTAGAAACAGTTGCTCACTGTTTTAGAACCTCTTGGGGAAGCTTCAGCCTCTAGCATTTTTTAGCCACTGAGTTTTTTGGTCAGGAGCATATTATGAAATCTTGGAGTAATTCTTAAACAAAAACAAAAAAAAAAAGACAAACCCCTGCGATCAGTAGGGACTTTTCCAAATAAATTCATGAAGTATGATCCTTGGTTAAGACTACTAGCAATTTTAATTCTTGCATTCTGATCCTGTGAAGAAGTCTATCCACCACACCTTTCATCTTTCTACCACAGAATCACCAAGACAGTTGATCTGCATCTGTTCAGTACAAGGAAAATTACAGCATTAGGACTGGTTACTTGATCACTGCTTCCCTTCAATGCACATTTATCTACATAAACCACCAATATCCTTTCCTCTAATTTCACTGTGCTACAGTATGTTCTTCCATTCTTACAGGATGAATCATTGCTTTATAATCTTTTAACTCACAGAGCTCTGTAGTGAGGACCTTATAGCAACACTATTACAAACAGGTCAGGCAGTAATTGCTTCCTTGTGATTAATTTAATATAAATTGAGTCACTTGACTTTCATTCAGAAACTGTAATCACAGGGAAAAGTCAATATTTTCTTTACTCCCTCATCATTATCACCACCACCCATCAAAGCTTGAATCTTAAACATGTCTCAAATTAAACCCCCATTCAGTCCTATTAATAGATTCAAAAGTGGGTGCTCAAAACCATGAAATAGTAACAACTACGCTGGAAAAATAACTAGAAAACACTTGACTATTTAGGAACAATCTTGTATTTGCAGACATGTGGAGAATTGGCAGAAGATAAAAAGACGTCTCTAAGTTATTAACTTTGCAGTTAAAAAAATGCATCAGAAGTACCACAGTTTCAATAGTAAAGGATGTCTGAGTCATCAAAATAGAAAATATAAAGTTCTGGAAAGTTTTGTGCAAAGGTATCTTAAAATTCTATGCTTACTCCCCAGTCCAGTATGATCAGCATCAGATAAAGACTCAGTGCCAGCAGTTGTACTTTGGCACCTCACAGCCACAAGAATTACGGTTTTAATTACACATTTTTTCCTAACACCTCCAACTTGCCCAACGTATCTTCTCCCCAAATAGTAAATATCGAATACATCTGCACTCCCATTAAGTTTTGAGATCCGCAGGGTAATGTGCACCGAAACACTAAAACCAAATTATGTTACTATCACTTAGCAACATCTCTAGACCACAATAATAAACACATTAATTAACACATACAGTTTATTCATCGCAAATATTGAGCAGTGACCTGTATTCTACCTCTAACAGAGTGTACCTAGCCCCTGCCTACAACTGTAGTTCCAAAACCTGAATCGCAGATATGGTACTTGGTCCCACAGTTTTATTCCAGGAAAAAAATCCTCATGAAATCAATGGAGTTTTGCCGGACTAAAAAGACCAAATAAATACAGTCAGGAGAATCTTGGAATGCAACTCATTCTGTCAACTCAGATAGTGGTGAGAGAAAATATGTATTGTTTCTCTCCTGCAATAAGTATTGGGTTCAGAATGATAAAACACTCCTTGCCCCTTTCCAAGAGATTATGGAAAACATACGCCGGTCGTGTTTTCCACGTAGCTAGCTGTTGCATTACAGACATGTTTCAACCATTCAATAGAAGAAGATGAGTTTTCAGATTTTTAGTATTTACATACAAATAGATATTTTATGCCCAGCTAGTGAAGAAAAGTACAGGAAATCAGCTCCAAAATGCTCCCTTTCAGAATCCAACAACCTGGTTCAGATTTACTTTTTACTGCTAGCTTTTCAGTCAATAGTCTCCCTTTCATACTACAAGATTTTTCAGTTGCTCAGGCAGACCTATTTTAGTTCAGAATGTATAAAACAACACAGCTTTGCTAACAACACAGGCCTTGATCAAAGAACAAGTTATAGGATGCATTATCACTTACTAACAGGTATAGTTTCAAGAGTGCGCTTTCAAAACTAATTTCTTTTTTCTGAATGTAAATGTTTGTGATCCTGTACAGAAAGCAGCAGTGCATTACTACACCCATTGTTTATGTTTCAAATTATTACCCTGCTCCAGGACAAGAGTCATGTATTCAAACAACTCAGATAACAGTAAACATATGCTGGGCTTCTGCCAGACTCAGTCCCAAAGCACAAAAACAGCTGGGGAGAGAAATGACTGTGCCTTCTTTAAATGCTGCATCAATCCTAAAGAAATGCTCAGCGTGGCACCACTGAGGTTGGTTAGCATTCTGTATGCTATGCTCCTTCCTAACTCACTAAGAATTCACTGGAATTAATGTCCTTACATACTAAGAAAACATTAATAAAAAGAATGTAGTAACTATGTAATCTACCTACCTAAGGGGATAAAGATGAAAAATGAGTCCATATCCTTTAGCTTTTGGCACTATTCAACTTTACTATTTGCGAATTATACACAAAAACGCAAACTGCCACCAGTGTTAAAATTACTCTGGTTCAAACTCTGAAGCCATTGGTATTTTAACACAGGGTTTGTGCTTGCTGATCTCTTTGCCACTACAGAGGACTGTGATCAGGGCAGGTATTGTTATTGCTTTTTTTGTGAACGTAACAAATTGAAATAGAGGTCAAGCTTGGCACAGTGCTAAACCAGAANAATTTGACTGATAGCTCTGGATGTGAAACATGAACAGAAACATTTCAAATAGACCTTAGTCCAAAACTGTAATTCTCATGGATTGATGCAAAAAAGGAAAAACCACAACAATCCAGTAACAATATTGGAATACAAAGTCCCCGTTAAAAAATATCATCCCAGATTTGCTTTTTTAGTTCATAAACCCAGAAGAACCACTGAGATGGCTGCCTTTTTTCACCAACTGTATTTCCTGAAGCAAGAACTACCACTGCAAAAAATACCTTCAATCTCTGTTCAGCAATTGGCATTTTAAGACAAATCCAAAACTATGGCTCTGGATAGTGTTTAAACTTGAAGCAGCAACCTTTTCGGTGGTCACTATCCTGGATCTAACATGTCTGCTTTTATTCCTACCTGACTCTGTTGTGGGAGATTGTATTTCATTTAAATAATGAGGTATCATGATTATATAATAGAAAAATCAGTTCTTCCACCCTTAGCTAGCATGAATTGACATAGCTTCACTGAAGCAATCAACATAAGCAAATGGAAACTAGGAGAAGGTCATTTTCAAAATATACAGTTCTGCTTTTCTTGCGCAAGCTAAAATTCCTATCGGGTAAGAGGAAGCAGATCTACATCCTTAACAGAAAAGTTAAGATGAAAGGAACAAGATGATACATGAATGCAGTGACGCCCCTATATTTACAGCCACTACGCACCTCTGACATGCACACATTCATCCATGCGACCTAAAACTGCATGCCTGCTCACATAGTACACACTTTGGCTCTTATTCACAGCGAAGTGAATATTCTTTGCCACTGCAATACAAATTGCTTTCTAATAGTTCAGTTCATCCCTAAAATATTATACCAATTTTTCCAGAGTCAATGCACTAGCACATTCAGTGCACACTAATTACTGAAGGCATTACTGGATTAGAATGTATCGCTTGTACATTAAATTTGCTGTCCCTGGATCAGGAACATGATCTCCATTTCGGTGACTGCCTAACAGTAAGCTGTCCAGTTGGGCTTGGTTCTGTTATACAGAAGTAAGTGAGCTTTCAGTTCAGTTATGTATGAGTTGGATGTATTCTATAATATAGTTCTAGCATTAGAAAATGTCAGGAGTGAGTGGCACAGACATTTCAGATCACACGGTGAAGATTATACTAACAGTAATTCAACAGTTTTCAAATTTGCTGCTTTACTGCACTCTCTTCAAAAAGGATTCTCTCACCTAGTCATGCCATCCACCTGCCCTTCTCCCCCCACTTACGGTACTGTACAATTCCCTTTCATTGCTCTAGCTATCACTTTTCCCTGCCTTCTTGACAGACCAAAATTCTGAAATGCACACTATTTAAATTCTTTTGTTATGTCTATTGTTAATATGGCATAACTAGACTGAAGATAATTAATACATTTTTATTCCAAATCCTATTTACATTTAGATACTAAATAAAACATTTTTAGCCTAGAAAATGAACCATTTGACCTTGGAGATGGACCTAGCTGACCCCCAACATACTCATTGCCCCCCAACACTCTTTTGCTGGGTACAGTAACAGTGAGAGACAGAAGGAAGGATAAGATGCCAGAGTACGTATTAGATAGCAGTGACATAAACAACAACAAAAATCAGACCTGAAAGACTTGATTGTTATGAATATATATTAAAAGATACAGCAGTGATATTAATTATTTTGCCATTTTCAGGGAAAAACAACTTGAAATTCATCTTCTAAGCTGCATATCATACATATTAACAAAGGGTTATTTGGAACTCATCTGAATATTTTGCATTTTTGCTTTAAGACTCTTTTTCACATGTAAAGTTTATAATAAGAAAGACACTAACAAGCTCTTTTTTGCTTAATCATTCAGAACAGGAGGCGGCATTTGCAGCAGAACATATTCAGTGTCTTTTGTGGCTAAGAACATCCATTTTAATAACTTTTTTTCTCTGAATTTTTTATGCACATACTGTTATAAAACACACTTGATTTTATTAAATTCCATTATGCAAAATCTTCTGGGAGAAAAACAGTAAGATGGAGTGGAACTAAGTATATACCCTATTGCATTTCTGCTTCCCTGGGCAGAATACAAAGATGCAACCCACCCCCAGAATAACCCTTGTAAAGGATATATCCGGCAGACCTTCTTTTACATGCACACACACACAGAGGCACCGAGAAGTTCGCACCACACATCTTATTTCTTTTTGCAATAGAAATTTTACTTGCACAAACACATTGGTGAGACCCCAGCACCATCCTCCTCCATCTGAGGCAAGAGGCCACAATCTGTATCTTTCTTGTACTCTCAGTCACAAAGAAATAAAAGATTTGAAATACAGATGACGTGGCTTTTGACCTATTTCTGTAAAAGTACATTCCCAAATACTCCCCCCGACTCTGGGAAATCCTCNAACCAAAAATTCAGTAACTCATACTAGACCTTTAATAACAAAACAGTTCCTTTTTTCACAAGCCAATAAAATGACAAAAAATTAATTGTGACAAATACACACATGTCATTTTATTTCCTAACATAAATCAGTGAGAAAACTATCTCATTTACAGCTTGTCAGAAGGAAACTTTGTCACAAGTGGATGTGATGTCAAGTCCACATATAAGCTAACTTTTTCTGTCACTCAAAAAATGTTGTTTAATGTTGGATATATATATATAT
>VXBO01004808.1:251-14974 GCA_013400135.1 Rhinoptilus africanus
CGCGAGGGGCAGAGAGCCAATCAGATTGTCCGTCTGAAAACACGCCCTCATAGGGCAAGCACCGCACCCAGCAGGGGGCGGGGCGAGCCCAGAGGGAGGGAAGGGCCCGCCCACAAAGGAAGTGGGCGGGGCCGGAGCCCAGCAAACAGGAACTGGAACCCGGAAGTAACCAGCCAGTCGAGTTCCGGCTCCGGATCAGGCAGTAGCTGGGACCAGTGGCTCACAATTAATTCAAACTCAGAGGACGAGGAAACGGAAGTAGATAGAGCTAAAAGCCAACATATCCCCACCCAATTAAAAGAGGAACCGCGAGGGGGACAAATCCCTCTCACGGACTGGAGAAAGATAAGGATAGCGTGCGCTGGTTGGGCCCCGTCAGCCGCGCTGGTGTTCCCGGTCTGGGTGACGGACGGAGGACAGAGGGTCTGCTCACCAGTAAACCGTACTGGGGGAAGCAAAGTCCCTCCCACTGTAAGAGAGGATCAGGTTTGATACCACCTGTGGAAAAATGAACATGTATAAGTTGCATGTTCAACTGACAAGATGCACCCCAGAGTCCTGAAGGAACTGGCTGACGTAGTTGCCAAGCCACTCTCTATAATATTTGAAAAGTCATGGCAGTCAAGTGAAGCCCCTCGTGACCAGGAAAAGGGAAACACTGCACCCATTTTTAAAGAGGGTAGAAAGGAGGACCCTGGGAAGTACCGCCCTGTCAGCCTCACCTCTGTGCCTGGAAGATCATGGAACAGATCCTCCTAGAAGCCATGCTGAGGCACATGGAGGACAGGGAGGTGATCTGAGACAGCCATCATGGCTTCCCCAAGGACAAGTCTTGCCCGACCAATCTAGTGGCCTTCTGTGATGGAGTGACTACATCACTGGACATGGGAAGAGCTACAGATGCCATCTTCCTGGACTTCTCTAGGGTCTTTCCTTCGGTCTAAATGGAGAGGTATGGATTTGATGGGTGGACTGTTTGGTCGACAAAGAATTGGCTGGATGGTCGCATCCAGAGGGTAGTGCTTAATGGCTCAATGTCCAGATGGAGATCAGTGACAAGTGGTGTCCGTACTGGCACCAGTACTGTTTGCTGTTTTCATCAGTGACATAGACGGCGGGATCGAGTGCACTCTCAGCAAGTTTGCAGATGATGCCAAGCTGAGCAGTGGGGTTGACACACCGGAGGGACCAGATGCCATCCAGAGGGACCTCAACAGGCTCGAGAAGCACACCCATATGAGTCTCATGAGGTTCAACAAGGCCAAGTGCAAGGTCCTGCACCTGCCACAAAAATGATCAGAGGGATGGAACGCCTCTCTTGTGAGTACTGGCTGGGAGGGTTGATGTTGTTCCAGTTGGAGAAGAGAAGACTCCAGGAGATCTTACTGCAGCCTTTCAATACTTAAAGGGAGTCTATAAGAAAGACGGGACAAACTTTTTAGTAGGGCCTGTTGTGAAAGGACAAGGGGTAATGATTTTAAAATGAAAGAGGGTAGATTTAGACTGGATACAAGGAAGCCATTTTTTACAATGAGGGTGGTGAAACACTGGAACAGGTTGCCCAGAGAGGTTTTAGGTACCTCATCCTTGGAAACATTCAACATCAGGTTGGATGGAGCTCTGAGCAACCTGATCTTGTTGAAGATGTCCCTGCTCATTGAAGGGGTGTTGGACTAGCTGACCTTTAAAGGTGCCTTCCAACCCAAACAATTCTATGATTCTATGAAGCTGAAGAAGCGACACATCTCCCCAAATCTCCCATGCCTTCTCAAGGCTGGCAGAGGGCTGGGGTCCTCTGCTGAACTTGCTCTACTGTATCCTGTTCTTCCCTATATTGCTGGGGATCCAAAACTGGATCCAGCAATCCAGAGCTGTCTCACAAGTGCAGGGCGGGATACCCTCCCTGGATCTGCTGTCTGGGCCCTTGCCAGTACAGTCGAGGATGTGGCTGGGCTTCTCTGCTGCAGTGCTCTTTCCCAGGTGACCAGCCCTAAGGCTGTGCTGCTGCAGAGGGCAGTCGTGAAAAATAACCATTTACCACAGTTTGTCTGGATCAGTCAGGAGTACAAATTCTGAACTAGTCAAAGAGCTTTTGCCTAAGAACACACCTGAGGACTGATTTTGTCTCTTTGGTTTAGAAACTGGGACCGGGATTGGAAATGTGTGGAGACATAACTCAAGGTTTTCACCTTTGCTTTCTCCCCATTGACTTTTATGTGAAGGAACAGACACTGTTGCTCTGTTAAAACACTCAAGAGGCACTTAAGACATGGAAATATTATTTATCCTGCACAAACTGTCCCTGTCTTGCAGCACATTTACTAAAGAAATAATCCCAAGAGGCAGACTGAAGTGAATGTTGTGTGCTCGGTAGTTGTATCTCCCTGCGACAGCTGAGCCACAGCCTGGTTACCAGGGGGCATCTGCATGTTGTAAACCTTGAAGCTTAGCAAAACAGGTCATTTCACAGAAATTATTCTTTAGAAATCTTAGTGTAGTCACAACTGGTACTACATGTCTGAAGGCTTCTGGCAGCACAAGGGAGGTCTCTACCACTCTGTTGTAGCAGAGTTGTCAGCTACTTGGTCTATCATGGACTGGAGGTCAGCAGTTTCTTATCCTGGAATGGATAGGCAGAATGGATAGTCACTGTGATTAGGCTGGAGAAGCTGCAGCTGTGTCCAACAGGATTTTATGACTTTTCAAAAGTGAGTCTGGAGCATGAATGGATCCTGTCTTAGGTCTGTCCTACAGAGGTCACTGCAAACCCACTTCTGAGGCAACTACAATGCTGTTTTGCAATGCCATCACGCTAACACTAAATGCAGACTGAAGTCTCTGTCTATAAACAGTATTTATACCTCATGCCCGTTTGCACAGTGACAAATAAAAACGTCATGTATTCTTCATAGGCAGATTCCATGTAACTGTGAGAGCAAAACATTGGCAAGCATTGTGTTTTGATTTAACTTCTCTGAGCCAGGAAAAAAAAAAAAAAGTACTCCTGATCATTCTGCTTTTCAAAGATGGACCCTGAACTCTAAGTTAGGATAGAACTCACACAATCTTCAGTTTCTGGTTTTCTCTCCCCTTAAGCTGATCTGCAGTTTCAAAGATGTCTGTGCCATTTTTAGTGTGATTTTTGGTGAAAATAAGTGTTTCCGATCAGAAAAAAATGCTTACAGTACCCTTGAAAAGCAGTTTCAACATTTGGATGATTGCATTTGTCGAGTGTTAGCCCTCACGTAACAGTAATGTGATTATATTTAATAATGGGTTTATTTTTCAGATTAGTGTTTTAAGTGTTTTTCTGCAGTGTTGGAGTGCAAGGGGTGAAGGGGAGGTATGGTGCTTCTTCTCCCATTACACAGTTTTAGGAACACTGCAAACTACCAAAATAAGCTTTAGGAAAAAAGCCCAGTTCACGCTTCTGTCTATATCCTACATTAATCTTTTAAAAATTTATACTACAGAAGCACATACAGGCTTGATGGATTAGGGCCTTATGGTGTTTGATTTCGCACCTTCTTAATTTGCGAGCTAATGAAGCCCCAGCTTTGGCTCTGATGGGGCTCTGCAGCCAGTGCTTGGTGAGACTGCATTAACTCTCTTTTCCCATACATGAGTCCTGGGATTAGAGCTTCACCACCTCTCAGAGTGACCCTGCTCAAACTCTAGACATGTAGTAAGATGTATTCCTGCCCTAAAGAGCCAAGAGCCCAGAAGGATAGACAAATTGAGCCATAGGGAATGTGAGGCACGTAAATTTCAGAGGCCTGCTCTAGCCTAGTCAGAAAATGTATAGCTGACCCCTTGGACATTGGTGCTTCCTTCTTGATGGGACTTTTTTCAGTTCTGGCCCTCTAAAAGTGCCACAGACGTCAGACTGGGATGAAAGTCAGGCCTTCTGTGATGTAAGGTAAAATGGTGTCAAGAATCTGAGTCATGCAGTTGATCTGCTTAAGGGATGGGATGCCATCCAGAGGAACCTTCACAGGCTTCAGGAGTGGGACCACGTGAAGCCCATGAGGTTCAAGAAGGTCAAGTGCAAGGTCTACACCCGGGTCAGGGCAACCCTCAGTATCAATACGGGCTGAGGGATGAAGAGATTGAGAGCAGCCCCGCTGAGAAGGACTTGGGAGTACTGGCGGATGAAAAGCTGGACATGAACTGTCAATGTGCACTCACAGCCCAGAAAGCCAACTGTATCCTGGTCTGCATCAAAAGGGAGGTGATTCTTCCCCCCTGCTCCACTCTGGTGAGAACCCACATGGAGTCCTTTGTCGAGCTCTGGGGCCCCAAACATAAGGACGTGGACCTGTTAGAGTGAGTCCAGAGGAGGGCCACAAAAATGATCAGAGGTCTGGAACACCTTTTCTATGAGGACAGGCTCAGAGAGATGGGCTTGTTCCACCTGGAGAAGAGAAGGCTGCGGGAGACTTTATTGTAGCCTTTCAATATATAAAGGAGCCTTATAAGAAAAACGGAGAGAGACATTTTACCAAGGCCTGTAGCAACAGCACAAGGGGCAATTGCTTCAAACTGAAAGAGGGTAGATTTAGATTGGACATAAGGACGAAATTTTTTACAATGAGGGTGGCACGACATTGGAACAGGTTGCCCAGAGAAGTTGTAGATGCCCATCATTGGAAGTGTGCAAGGTCAGGTTTCACAAGCGGATCTAGTTGAAGATGTCCCTGCCCACTGCAGGGGGGTTGGACTAGATGACCTATAGAGGTGCCTTCCAACCCAAAACATTCCATAAAAAAGTTTTATAAAAAGATGCTCAGAGGGGTGGAACACCTCTCCCGTGAGGACAGGCTGTGAGAGTTGGGGTTGTTCAGCCTGGGGAAGAGAATGCTCTGGGTAGGCCATATAGCAGCTTCCAGTATCTGAAGGGGGCCCACAAGAACAGTGGAGACGCACGTTTTATGACGGCATGTAGTGATAGGATAAGGGGTAATGGTTTCAAACTGGAAGAGGGTAGATTTAGATTGGATATGAGGAAAAAAAAATTCACTGTGAGGATGGTGAGACACTGGAACAGGTTGCCCAGGGAAGCTGTAGATGCCTCATCTCTGGAAGTGTTCAAGGCCAGGCTGGATGGGGCTTTGAGCAGCCTGGTCTGGTGGGAGGTGTCCCTGCCCATGGCAGGGGGGATGGAACTAGGTGATTGTTAAGGTCTCTTCCAAACCATTCCATGATTCTATGAATATCAACCAAAAAAAACCCCACTGATTTTATGCCTGTTACTTGAGCTATCAGCATCTTCTGTTGTCTATACAGTGAAGGGTGTATAGTAAAAAGCATATTAATCTCAGAGTGAAACTATATTACAACAGCTGCTCTGTTTTGAGCTGAATATTTATAGGAACCTAAGAAATTACCTAATGATCTTATTATGTCATGTAGCAGAAATGATCTTAGGAGCTGTGATTACAATATGGCAATTGAAGACAGAGGTGGCTGGGGAGGGGCGAGGGAGGGGGATTCCATGTGGTTTATATTACTAATATATTAGTTTAATCTGTAATTTTTAAAAGATTCGCCATTGAACTTTAATAGTTGGCAAACTTCCAAAATACCTCATCCAAAGCACAGAGAAAAGAAAGCAAAATTTCATTCTATCAAGCCCTGAGGTGGTGTGGTCTTTGAAGGTACAGGTTTTCAGGAGCTCCAATAAGACCTGAGCGAAAAAATGGGATGCCAAGCTCTCACTAAGTAAGAGCCAGTGCCTCATCCTCATGGTCGTGTGCCTTTTTCTTACTTTATTTCCTTCCCAATAATATCAGGGCCTGTAGGACTGTCCTGACTGGGCAAATATAATCCATGGAGTAAGGAACCCAAACCAGCACAAATATACCTGGCAAAGGAGAGAAGCTGGCTGAAGAGGCAAGCAGAAGTTTTCCCTCTCCCAGCTGCTATACCATCAAGTTGAGAGGCATCTATAGAATCATAGAATCNGCCTGAATGTATTCATGGCACTGAAATGCAAGTTAATTTACTTGAGAGGTCAGGTTTTGATTTGTGCGAGTACACAAATGCATATGCTCTGAAAAAACATTAGCTTGAGGAAAGCACTTCATTTCCCCCATGCTTTCTAGCTAGACTGGATTTCTTTATGTATTTTCCTTCTCTGCTAGCATCTGTACCTTGTGAGGGACAGAAAATTATGGCTGTAATTCAGCTGAACATTTAAAACTTGCTTAATTTTAAATATTTTTATATTTTTCTGTTGAAATCAAAACCAATTCAATCACTTCTTCAGGTCTTGGAAATATTTCCCTGTAATTGTATCATGCAGTGCTGTGAAAATTCCAGAAAAAAAGAGAACGTATGAGCAATGCAATGCAAGAAAAATGTTCATAAGTACTGCCAGTTGTTACTGACATGCAATATTGTTTTATTTTAATGGGTATAGGCTTGCATTAGACATTGATATGATTACTTTTGATTGGATTCTTGAGTGTATATATGGTGTATATGTGTACGTATATTGCTCTCTAGAGATTTGGTACCTCTTCTGGAAAAAAAAACCAGCTTATGACACAGCTCTTGTATGCTAATAGTAAAGAAAAAGGTAACACAATGGTTTTTAAAGACTGTCGGTATTCAATTTTCGTGTTTCTCTGTGGTCAAGTTTTTCCACAACAATTTTTGTATCCCTAGGCTATGCAACATGATGTGTTGTCACAGTTGTCAGAAAAAAAAAGAAAAATGTTAGCACATACTGCACTTTGCATCTAACCCAGCAACAACACGCAGTCTGAATTCATCTGCACAAGAAATAATTTACATGAATTTCTGAAAGTTAGGACTCTCTTTATTGCAGGTGTAACAGGGAACCTAGAAAACAAACAGTGGGAGATGTCATTAAGTATCACACTACTTCTCTGGAGAGCTTAGAATATTTTTCTCCTAGAGCTAAAGTTCACCAGATTTGTTTCTCTAGTCCTTATATTGCCGAATTTTTCTGACAATGTCATTTTTCCAAGTCAGCTCCATCTTAAATCTATGAATGCCAGAGGTTTTTGGGAAAATGCAAACCCTTCAGTTACAAAGCACAGAAAATTAGCCACTTATGGTTTGAATTAAGAGATTTTAAAAGTGATCTTTAAGTGTCCTTGCAGAATAAATTAAGTACATAAAAAAGCAGCATATCAGGAGGATGAGTATATTTTTATCAATGTCGAGAAAATGGATAGAAATGTACCTAAATCACTGGTGCTTATGGATTTGTACTGTCAGGCTCACAGAAGTTACATATTATAGAGTAGAATATCATGTAGTGTAAGAAATAAGTAAAAGTGCATCAGGAAGCATTCAAAAGCTGAAGTGACTTAAGACTCATTTTCAAGTTCACTGCATGAGCATTTGGTTTCATGCTGTTGCCTAGAAGTCTTGGCAAGTATTTTCCACTGTGGCCTCTCAGGGTTATAGCCTGAACACAAGTGTAGAAATCTGAAAATAGAAACTAAAATAATGGGATCTAATATGCAACATTTGCTGTAATGCAAACATGCTAAACCACAGTCAAGCTATGAGCCTTTGGGAATGCAAAAAATACAGAATTTTGAGATAAGGGGTTTCTAAAAGTTTTTTGTACTTTTGAAATTATCATGAAAGAAGACACTTGTCTAATTTCAAAGTTTTCATAGAAATTATGTTTCTGCAATTGGGCAGAATACTACAGCATTAGATTAAAAATACACCAAATTTCCTGATGTCATACTAAATAAGCCATAGCTTACTAAAAAATTTAGATGCATTTGTGGATTTTTGATCACTGCTGAGACACATCATATCCCTAGCAAGAGTGGAGCATGTGACCTGTTTTTACTCTTCACTGTTTAGTGTCCTTTTAACAAGTACAAATTAGTATAATAGGGAATTAGCAACAGCTACATGTTGCTTGTGTGATGTACACTATTGCAGCTTAGAATACAAAACTCAAATGGAATTAAGTAAAGACTGTAGTACTAGATCACCATGGCTGGTTTTATACCCATTTGTAAAATGGATAAAAAGAGAGAAGTTGTTAGTGTTGCTTTACACAAAATCATGGCAAGACTCAGGGTCTGAGTTTCTAACCAACTGTATCCCTGTACTTACAGAGGTAATTAAGTGTGAAGATAAGTGTATACAATTACATGAACAGGGGTGGGAATATGAGTGTGTACTGTTGTCTGAATGAAGCCAGGAAAGTCTGGCCGACAAGAAGTTTGACACTTGGCTGGCGTGTAGACATCCTTCATTTTTCTACTATATGTCTAAACACAAACTTCTGAGAATACAGTGTGACCAGCTCTATAACTGGACCTTGATTGACGTCAGTAAAGACTATAGTAATCTTTATCTGACCTCAAGTAGGGAAATACTCTTTTAGGATGTATATTCAACTGTGGATAAGTAGAAGACATGAGAGAAACAAATTCTGACAGTGAAATACATGATCCTGGGAAAAAGTTAGACTTCTAATCTATTAGAATGAATTGCATGTAAAATCGAACAAAAAAAGGGTAGCATCAAATTATTCACATTACTTTTAAATTGCACATCTTCCCATGGTGAACACATACTAAACAAGGAAAATAAGGGAGTCTTGGTGATTTTCTTAAAGACGTGGTAGAAACATGACAAAGTCAAGACATCTTTTACTTGGTTTTAGCATTGATTGGGCAAGCTTAAGAAATATTTATTTATAATGAGGATAACCTCTTCCTGCCCCTAAACCACAAAAAAATTAAAGTTTACAACTTTTAAATTTGTCATCTACCAGATTGGATGATACAGCAACACTAATTGCATTGACCTACATGGGGCACACATCTTCCTTTCCTATTTTATTTAAACACAGGAAGGGTGACTGGTCATCTCAAATTAGTTTACTGAAGTGACAGTCCACCTTTTTTCTCCCTTCTCCCTTCTATGGCTTGGAACAGACTGGTCATATTTTAGACAGTGTGAAAGGAGCATAAGAACTTTCTCCTGCTGTCAGCAGGCAGACTTCTGAAGCTCTGTCAGCAGTCAGCATGCCTCTTCCCAAAGATGACATGGAATTAGAAAAGGGTTTGGGGGAGGCACATCCCTGAAGCTATTGCTGTTGCATGTAGAGTACTGCCATGGGAAGCCCATTAGATGGAGAGAGGAAACCGATCTCTCCATGACTAGCCATGCATGTGGGTGTTGCAGGTTTGGGATGAATCATTCAACATCTGATTGATTAAGGAACTACTTTTTAATGTTCTTTCCATCATTTTTTTCTGAACTACATTAGTTCCTTGTGTGGAAAACCTAAGGTACTATAATGATGAAGGAGAACTACATACATGTAGGTATCTATTACAGGGTATGAAGTATAATTCAACATTAAAAAGCAGTGTTGAAATGAGTAGGCATGAAACAAGAGTAGGATAAAAATTGCAGCGATAGGTGCATACCACAGAATTGATTAATAAAATGCTTGCTCTCCCAAACAAGAAAAGTGAGTTTCAACATTGCATTTATCAGCTGTTCAATCTTAAATTGCTGGGGCCTACAAAAGAAATCGTTATTAATATCAGAAGGTCTTACCGTAGGACAAACAGTAGTTCCACTTTATCGCAGCACTCTCTTCTAAGGTTTCTAGGTGGACTGTGGGAAATTTCCTGCTTTGCTTCTTAGTTCACTCTTAATTAGTGTTCTACATATAATGCTGTTTCTAGCAGTGTCAGTCATCAGTAGATACAAGGGAATGGAACAGATGTCATGCCAGCTCTTGATACTAAAATCTCTTATATTCTCTGAATGGAAATTAGGCATATTTGGTTTACTATAATTTGATTCACATCAAACTCAATTTTACTTCTAATGCTATTCAGGCATGAAGACTGAGGTTCCCGGGCAAATGTGGTCCGTCTGTTCTCTTCACATTCAACAATATTTTTTGATGTACGTGATATTCACACCTCGTGACCTGAACCCCAGTGTATGAAATACCTAGTGAAAAGTGTCAGTTAAATATTGATATCTGATTATATTAGCTAACCTGCATTGCTGCTGTCAAATCTTCTCCCAGATTAAATTTTTATGAGAGTTGGAGAAGTTATTCCACTCACCAGTCCCAGTTCCTTCCAGTGCATTGGAGGAACCTAGAACTCTCCTGCAATTAGTTTTCATCCAGTAATTTTAGTTTCTGACCTTAAACAGTTATTTGGTTTCACCACAAGCTGTTATACAAAGTGACTGAATTCTTCTGAAACAGCTCTGCACTTATGTTTGTATTATATATAATTGGTCTGCATTTTAGTTCCTTTTTACCAGCACCAGTTTTGTCTCTGTAAGAATACTGGAGAATCAAACTCTGTTTCTTTGAGGAGGTAAGTAGAATGCATATATCCTTAAGTATTTATTCCATGGCCAGCATTCTCTCCACCTGCCAGCTTACATTTAAAATGTGAATGGAATGGTCTTTATACATCTCTTCACATCGCAGTGTAGGGTGAGTTGCAGGAGCTGCAAGAAGAGGAAATGATTTGTTGTGAGGCTCTCTAGATGCTGTTAAGAGCTTTGGAAATCTTAGCACTATGTTCTCATAGCATTAGGGCATTGCGAAGGGGAGGAGAAATATATTGCCTTGTCTCCTGTGTAGCAAGTACAACATGCTATGGAAGTATTATTTATTAAATCTGGACATAGAAATGGGAAATAGCCTTACAAAGCAAACAAAGCTCTATGTCCCTTATGATGGTGTCAGACAGCATCTTTGGTCTCACCTGAGAAGCAGGTAAATGCAAGCTGTGTGTTGTGATTGGAAAGATGAACGAAAAGGACCTGGCCCCAGAACTCATTTCCACAATACCCGATTTGTTCCTCCAGACCTGTGATCTCCAGATCCCACTTGCTCTGCTGTACCCTCATACTGAACAGAAAGAGATACCAGCCCTGAGATGCCGGACCATGGATGATGGGAAACAGAGCACCCTTGCAGAGCTCCTTCTCGCCAGGGAGTCAGTCTAAGCTAAGATGGGGCAGGTGCAAGACTTGCTTTTGCAGCTAAACCAGGAAAACACAATTCTATGATATTTGAATATATTACTGTCAGTACAAGATGTCTGTTATATGTTATATTATTCAAGATGCAATTCATTGATTACTTTTTTGTCATGTCACCTTAAGTACTGAAAATACTGTTCTCAGTTACACAGTAGCTGAAAATAGAATAGACAAAAAATGGAAGATTTGAGGAAAAATTAAAGAATTAGACCAAAATGGTTATTTAGCAAGATATTTTTTATCACTTTCCACAAAAACATCTTGAAAAAGCACCTGCGTGGCTGTTTGCATCTGAGAAGTGAATGTTCAAACTTAGGTTTATTCTAGTCAGTATGTCTGAGGCAAACCCTTCTAGTTCTGTTAGTTTCCTCTAATCAAGTATTGTTTTATCTACTCTCATGGTTTCTCTTTATTTTCAGAGGTGATCTTGTCCAGTTAAACTGCCTGCCGCTGTTTCCATTTTTGCAGTCTTGCCATAGAAATGCAACAAAATTTGTCTTATAATCTTTCTACTTGGTTTTCTCTCCTAAGAACTCAGTACTGCTGCTGCTGGTTTACAGAAGGCAAAGATGAGGAAAACTAAAACCAGCTGTATCCTCAGGTTGCCACGTTCCTTGTTCTCTATTCCCTCTGCTACAATGGCTTTCCTCTGGCTGATGAAGGAAATAATTGGACTTTCCATAAATTATGCTTCTCTGCCCAGAGAGTCATTCTCTTACTCAACCCCCCCTCCAAAATACCAGAAAGCAAAATAAATAATCTCCTCTTCATGCAGTTTCTCTCTCTCCATTGAATGAGCTCTTTTCAGACATTTTTAGCAACCGACCATCTCCTTTCAGGGCTCACCCAGAAAGATGGTCTTCTCTAAGACAAAGCAGATAAGGATTTACGTGAGCAGGTGTGTCTTTTCCAGCATGCCTAGCAGTAACACTCATTTGGACAACAAACCCAATGGCATAATGCAACGAGAATCAGGCTAGAAAGAGATGGAATGGGACCCTTGGAGACTGTGTTATTCCAACAGCTATGAGGGGAGGGAGGACAGAGAAAAATAAGAGATGGCTTTTTTTTTCTCAAAAAGATGTTTGGAAAAACGCTTCTGTCTTTGACAGTTCGTAAACTGAAGGCTTAATTTAAAAGCTTACAGTACCCTCACACAGCATGTAACTACACATTTCCTTGAGAGGTAACTAAAAGATTTTACTGATCTAAGAAAATTTAACTGTGACTGAAGTGACAAAAAAACAATTTTTACTCTCAGGACTTGGCTGGGTGGCGGAGTGAGTTCACAGATGCTGCTGTGGATTCTGACACTGTGAACTTTAATGTACCCTTTTCTGAATCCACTACCTCCATCAGATAGACAGTGCTAGCTACAGAGGGGAAATTTTGCAATAAACAAGTTTAATGTAATAAAAAGTAGTAGTTTTCTGTAGAACTAAGGCATAGCTATTTCACCATCACGATGGGTGCTTTATGCGTGGCATGAATATGGGCTCATGCTGATGGCCATGAACATGCAATGGCGTTACCCTCTAAGAAAACTTTGGGTGGGCTCACTTATCTGGTCTTATCTGGTTTATTTAGCATAAACTTCACTTGCTTCTTCAGCATATTGAAAATTAAGGATGATCTTTAGATGTGAGTTGCAGTGTCTAATGTTATGAGATGTAATTTACATTATGTGAATGTATGAATGTTATGTAAATTTACATTATGTAAATATGAGATCTTCATCGCCTCTTTGCTCCCTGCTCAAGATACTTCTCAGGGGGCTCCAACCATGACAACAAAAGCTCTTACCCTGTGTGCAAAGGCTGCCTTTACCTTGTGTTTTAGATTATGTGTTTCTCAAGGTGGTACATTGCTAGGATCCATTTTTTTTTCAGTTGAAGAACAGAGGCAATTTGCTTCCCATAGATAAAATGACTCAATAAAGAAAATGATTTCTTTTAATGGCTGTTAGATTCGGTTTCTGGCAACGTCATCAGTGTTCATTTAAATCAATTTATTCAAAGCACATTTATTGGTTATTTAGTTGCTTTAGTAGATTTGAATTACAATGAGTATTTTGAAAATTTCCTTTTTTTAGTGATCCTTTTTTGCTGGCTAGACCTGCATTACATATTTGCAATGTGACCCTACCACTATCATTGCAGTGGCTGCTGTGTCAGTCCAGGGATAATCCTTGACATTTTTAGTGATAAATTCCAATTAGAATATAATTCTAAGAGACAGTAAACAAAATGGATATTTTAACTCATTGGGCTCACAAGTAAATTCTGTGCTTTCACATGGTAAAGACCCCTTCTTCATTTGTCAGTTCTTTTAATACCCTTTTAAAGGGAGGCACAGCTTACAAATACTTTTGTTTTAAATATACTATATACAGTAATTTTCTTTAGAAGTGGTTCACTGCCTAAGGATCCATGCACTTAGAAACAAAAAGACGGGAAAGCAATGTAACCTTACAAGAAAGCCTGAAGCCTCAACATCTCCACTATGTTTTACGGGTGTGTAAAGAACATGCAACTTTGTCTTCTCATCGACTTCACTCATCAGTTTGATGCAGTACGAGTGAATGGCAAAAGAGCTTTAGCTCAGAAGAGCTTATTCAGCTAAGGAGATCAAGGCTGAGGAGACCAGTGACCTGGGGACACCATGATGGGTCCCCCCTCCTCAGCCCTCCACCCAACGTCTCCCACAGCACAGCAGGGATACAGGCTCCCATTCTCCTTGGAAGAAGCAATCGGGACAGCCATGGTGTCACTCCTGTTCTTGGAGAACTGGGATTAACGTTTTTTCTAAGTGCTGAGCTGATCTTGCTTTATGTGAAGGACCTGAGCCTGCTGCACTCTCCTGTTGCCCACGTGTGCAGGTGAGATCCTCTGCTCAGAGACTTCTCTGCTGACCAGGTGTCCTGCCACAGGGGGCACGTGTTTGTTCCCCGCAGAGTAACAGAGCAACTCGCTGCTCTCTGGCCTTTCGTCTGCTTATCTTCACCTTATTTACACTTTCAGTTCCCCAGTCACAGCAGAGGGGAAGAAAGGCTGAGGGATTTGGGTGTCTTTAGTCTGGAAAAGAGACAGCTGAGGGGGGACCTTATCAACACTTATAAATACTTAAAGGATGGGTGTCAGGAGGATGGGGCCAGGCTCTTTTCAGTGGAGCCCAGCAACAGGACAAGAGGGAATGGACACAAACTTGAGCATAGGAAGTTCCACCTAAACATGAGGAGGAACTTCTTTCCCTTGAGGGTGGCAGAGCACTGGCACAGGCTGCCCAGGGAGGTGGTGGAGTCTCCGTCTCTGGAGACATTCAAAACCCGCCTGGATGGGTTCCTGTGTAACCTGCTCTAAGGTGGCCCTGCTCTGGCAGGGGGGTTGGACTAGATGATCTCCAGAGGTCCCTTCCAACCCTATGATTCTATGATTCTGTGAAACTGACACAAACTGAAAACAAGCAACATGCTCCAATTCCTGGGGCATTCCCTCCACGTGTAGGAGACTCCTCTTGAGCAGCAGGTACTCTGTGTGGCATGTACCTCTGGGCTGCGACTGCTTCTGCAAAAGGCTGATCATCAGCCTGGGGACTAATTGTCCCTGGGCCCTTCTGGGTGGAGGAGGGCATGGAGGCAGCAGAGCTGCCTATTTTCCTTCCAACTTCTCTTTGTCCCATTTCTAGTCCTG
>VXBO01004808.1:16055-34440 GCA_013400135.1 Rhinoptilus africanus
CGGCTGCATCGGGTTGCTGCCTGCTCTGTCCCACCAGCGGCAGTCACAGCGAGGGCACTGGGGCAGGGCAGGTGCCCGGGCCCTGTGCCTTTGTTGCCTGTGTTGTTGCCACTGGCTCGCCCGGGGACACTGTTGGTGGTTTCCCATGTCCTGCTGGCACCGAAGCTTTCAGGGCTGCTGACACTGCAACATTAGCAATTGTGGCCGCACTCCTGGAAAGTCCAAAGTCACTGTAGGCAAAGCTAGCGGGGCAGCAGCGTGAGTAGAAGGTGCCCAGGGCAGGGCGCGCAGGAGCCTTTGGTTACTGGGTAAGGATGCTGCAGCGGCTGTTGGCCGGCCGTCAGAGAGCGTGCCTCCGACTCCGGCACCCAGTGCTGCTAGCGTGGGACTGTGTTTTTCAAGCAGCTCGTCTGAGGTTCCTAGCTAGCCCTAATGAAAATAGTATTGCTCCTGGAAAGCTCATGCTGTTCTGTTACAGCAACCACTTGGAGCAGCACAGCTCTTGACACGGCCCTAATAGAGTAAAAGCTTAGGAGATCTTAATTACCATAATAAAAACCTGAGAAGATTTTTCTGGCAGAACAGTAAAAATGTTTGGTCACAGCTACACTAGCATATGCATCATCCTGTCCACTGATAACGGCTGCCTTTTTGATGGCAGTTGCAGCAGTATCAGTGATTGTGCTCTGCTTTGTGTTTGTACAGCCCGTCGCACAAAGGCATTCCTTTCTGTGACTAATCTTCCTAGGAATTATAGTGATGCAAGTAATAAGTAATTAGTATATTTCATTACGCTAGCTCTGAGAAACTCAATCATGTTTGGGGTCTGGTTGTCTCACAGTGTCGTAGACAACCTCCTTTAACTTTCATTTGCCTTGCTTGTTGATCTTGTATCAAGAAGGCATTCTGCCGATGTTTGAGAACTAGAAACTCTCTGATTGTGTGATCCTTTACTAGTTTTCCTTGGCTGACCACCTGGGCCTAAGAAAAATGTGATATTATCAGAGTACAGCTGTCTGGAATGAAGCCCCTGGTGGCAGTCCAAGTGTACAGTTGTCAAGAAGTGGATACAAATGACCAAAACAGTGGATGGTAATGTGAGGTATTTATTATTCGCAGCAGTACGTTACTTCTGAGATGCTGGCTGGCATGGAGGCTGGCGAAGAGATTCTCTATGAACTGAGTGGAAAGCTTAGTTTGTGATTTCAGGTTTGAAGCCACATTGTCTTCCTTTATTGCAGCAGTGAGTCTTAATGTACGTATTGTTCCAGCCCTAATTTCAAGACTGCAGCTATTAATTTTTTTCCTAGTTAAATCTCTGTGTGGTTTTCCTTTCCAAGAAGAATTTATTACCATGCTTTGGTCTGCGAGCTATAGCCAGATAACCGTACAAAAGCTGTAATACCAGCACTTCCTCTGTGTCTGTGCGCTTTTTGGAATATGAGTTGTTAAGTTGGTGGCTTACACCTACGTTAGGGTGTGTCCTTGTCGCAAGCAGCTGTGAGACACAAAAACCTCAGGAGCCTCCAGGGCCCCATTTTCGCAGACACTGAGTGGTCAGTGAGGCTGAGGTGAGGCATCCCTATGGCTTTGGGTGGCTGTCCATTCCCCCTCTCTGTCCCAGTCCTTGAGTCCACCCAGGTTGACTCATCAGGGGTTTGATGTCAGGGGAGGCAGTGACTTCTGAGTATTTCACCATGGTGCCACTGGCAGGTGATGCTTCAAATAGCCTGGCCACAGGAGGAGGGAAGGGCTGGCAGGGGGGAGCAGAGCTTAAAGGGGAGGTAGCCCCTTTGGGTGGCCTTGGGGTAGCTCAGCCCTGGTAGGAAGGAAATGTTTTCCTTGACTTGTGCCAAGGAGATCGCGGAGGGGAAGGTGGAGAGAGGCTTGGCTGTCCCTGGTCATGGTGGGGATGAGGGAAGGCACTCACAGCCTTGGAGTGCGCAGTCCCACGGGCAGGGGTTACGGTTCATTTTTGATTTCTGGAGTGTGTGGTAGCTGTTGTAGAGGTGAAGTGTCTCCAAGTGGAAGGATAGAAAGGAGGGACTGTGCAGTGCATTGTCTTTCAGTCTTCTCCTTTGGTTTGGGATAATGCTTGCTACCCTATGTGTGAAGTGCCACTGTCTGATAACTACTTTTGTGAAAGTGTCTCCTGAGCTGGATTTATTACAATTCCTTAAACTGATCTCTGCAGTGGAGTAATTCAGCTTTTATTGGGGTTGAAATGTATCTTACCTCTCATTTCAGTGGGTGAAGCAGTAAGCCAACTCTGATTACTTTTCAAAACTGCACTGTGAGACTATATGGCATACTGTGCTGCAGGCACAGATTTGTGAATTCTTCTTTTGTTTTGCTTTCTGAAGGATTAGTGTTCGCATTTTCCAGGGCTTCAGCTTGAATCTAAATTTTACTACATGGTTTTCTGAAAGTGAATTTGTGAATCATTGTTATGGATTTTGAGTAATTATGTTGTCATGCTGTTATTGATAGATGCAGAGTCATAGAGCTTTGAGTAATGTCAGTTTAAAAAAAAAAAAAAGACTTCAGAAACAGTGGACGTAATTTTATTTCCTTTAACATCCGTGGGAGCATTAAAAGGTCACTACAGTATCTCACTGATGGACAGAAATATTTATTTAAAAGGTGGCAAGTGCTTGTGTTCCTTTGGTAGAACAAAAGAATTTGTCAGCACGGCCATTCAGTCTCAGGATAGTATTCCTTTATGCATTTTTGTTGTGTTTGAACTTAGTACATTAAGCTTCAACCCAATTCAGGATTTCTAAGCTTATTTCTAAAGAAGCTGTTGTAATTGGTGCTGTATTCCTACAACTTCCAAGATCACATCAGTTAGAAATATATCATGCCTTTTTACTATTACAGGTAACCGAAATCAGGAGCTATTTATGGATCTCATGTAAAAGTCAGTTAGACTTTTAGAATATTATTTATTTCCAGTTGACAGTTAGTTAGTTATATATGCTTTAATGCAGCTCTAGGTAATCCATTGGTTTGCTTTGCATCAGTTTGGCCACTCTGACTTTGCTATGAGAAGGTCCTGACAGCATGACAGAAGCTGATGCTAAACAAATCTAATTAGTGAAAAGCCCGTCATGAGCAAGTAAGTAATATTGAAAGTACCATATAATAATAATAATTTTAAAAAAGGGGAAAAGTTACTCTTCTCCAAGGTGCTTTAGTATTTTAAAGAAAGGAAATGCTGATCTGCATGTTAATGTAATATAGTGTTACACATTTTCACGATAGAATCAGGAAGGAGACTAGACGAAGAAAATGTAGAGGAATTACCTAACTTGTTTCTGCTTTCATAAAAAAGGTTGTTTTGAACTTTCAGGTCATTCAGTTCAAAATATAGCTTACCAGCATGAGGAGAGAAGTTACAGGCCCAGGGGTCTTTCTTCAGTTGTAAAAAACCCAGCAATAGCCAGTGATAAAATTGAGACAACGACAGCATAGAGCACTGTTACTTATTGTAATATATAATATTGCCAGAGAAGAATAGCAAAGGAGACCAGCTACTAACAACGTAAGTTGTATGTTGACCTGGATTTCATAGGGCTGGTAGGCCTCTAAGCTATGTAGAAATATTCTTCTGTTGATTAAACAAAAGGTGCTTTTGTGGAGTAAAGCTAATGCGTTTGTCATGTATAACCTTTTCTTCATTATATTAGTACTTTTCTAATGTAGTTGAAATTGCAGACAAGAATAAGGGCGAGAATGATTTTTATTTGAAGCCAACTTGGAGTGACATGATGTATAGCCTTGCCAGCAAAACAACTGCCTTTGTTTCTTTGTCCTTTTCTAAGGATCTAGTCACCTTTGTTAGGGCAAGGTACATTCTGCTTTTAAAATAAACTCTGAGAATTTAAGAACATGCAGCTCTCCATGTCCTTGGTTGAATTGCAGAGAGTGATTTGTGCTTCAGCCAGGCATGAAAATAAATAATATTACTTTTAATTGCTAAGCTTTACAGTTTTATTCCCACAATATAAAAACATAACCATGAAAAATATTATGTAGAATAAATCATTTATGACCATTTAAGTGTGGTTAGGGCGTATGTCTCATTAATGTCTGTAGGGATTTTGCTCTTGCCTTTGAAGATAATACGCTTAGGCCTTTCTTAATTAGTGTGTTTTAGTGGAAGAGTCTATGTGAATATCTATGTATATACGTCTATACAGACACTTAGATGGTTTTTACTTTAATCTGGAAGTGTGCTATGAATGCATTTGCATTGAAAAATCTCATGAGCTGAAGGTAAAAGTTACAGTTCAGTATTTTGCTGCTGCAAGATCATAATACTTAATTAAAACCTTAATGTATACATGAATGAAAACCGTAATTGAAGCCGTACTTCGGTTTTATTTCTGTCAACTTAATTTGTTTGTCTGAACAAGTTAATTGGGCACTGAGTCTATGATTGAACAAACTACTTAAGCATGTGCTTAATGCTAAACATATGAACTTAGTGATGAAAGTTGTGCATGTGCTGTTCAGCTGAGTTAGAGCTGAAATTACCCCATCTGTGCAACGTCTTAGCCCCGTTATTTACACTGACAAGTGTGGCTTTTGCCTACAAATCTTTTTTATGTCAGGAAATGTTTAGACCCAATTGAATCTGCCTTGAGGTGGGTTGTGGCTGAAAGGATCTCTCAAACCCTTCCCCTTACTAGTCTTGTCTTACAAGATTTAAATAACAGGAAAACATAAGTAACAAAAGTCAGAGTTCAAAAATTACTGGTATAATTTGAAAGATGTCCCTGAAAATTTGCTACTGTATGATTATATTTGAATTATGGCATATCCATAGGTTTACAATAAGCATCCACTTTTGATGTGATTGCAGTTATGTTTATGAATACTTCTCTGCTGTGTTTTCTTGCAATTCTTTTCTATTCTATTCACTCTGAAGTGCCACAAGAGTTTGAAGAGGCATTTCTATGGTTTTGTTGGGCACTCTTCATTTTGTTGTACGCATGTGACTTAGAATGTGAACTCTTATCTCCTTCCTGTTTTGACTTTATCTGCATAGTACTGGCCTACTGTGTGTGCTTTTCAGCACAATTTTAGTTAATGGACAGAGGAGATGGCAGGAATAGGGGCGATAGCTGTGTTCATCCTAATGACAGCTCCTCATCAGAGAGTCTTGTTGCTCCTGGCTGCCTTCTTGCACTTGGTCAGCATTCACTTAATTTCATGGCTGGTTTAGCTAATGTGAAGGCAGCTGACCTTATTGTAGACTTCAGCTTTTGAGGAGGCAGGTTTTCTCCCTGTTAGAGCTCTAAGTCATTACTTGGCTTTGTTCTTTCTCCCTGACAGACCATGTAGTGCTTATACTTTCTTATAACTAGTAATGTCACAAAGTTAACGCTCACGTGCAGTCCTTTCTCATGTATTATTTACTGCAACATCAATTATTTTTATTTATGTATTTTTTTAAACAGGAGTTAATACACAATGGATTACTTACTGACTTTGGATTGATATCAGGCATAGCTATGGGTCTGTAAAAACACACCTTGTTTCCATTAACTTCTCAAAAATGAATGGGAAGTCATGCAGTATGAGCCATCGGAGAACAGGTATTCCTCATGGACCTAGGATGATCAGTGGACAGCAGATCCCACCTATCAGAGTCTATGCAGGAATGCCCTGCCCATCTTCAAATAGCAGCACCCCAAGCCCAGATACTGGAAACTTGTCTGCCAGCCTACACTTAAAGATGTCCCTTGGAGGAGGGGTAGCTCCTCAGAGCAACATCACTGACAGTACTATTCACCTTCCTGCTCTAAGTCCCAGGAAACAAGTGGTTACAAAAGGGAAGCCTTTGCTACAAGTCCCACAGCCCCCAGGACTGCCAGCCCCACAGTCTTTAAAGCCAAAACAGCAAGATTTTGGAAATTCTTTCTCCCCAGGCACAGGTGAAGGTAAGACTCCTTTTACTATTGCTGTTAGTAATAGCATTTCTTCTCCAATATCATATATCCAGATGGAATTGGTTTTAGTAGGTGGAATCCAGTCTCTTCTTTACCACTCTGTTACTACAAAGGGAGAGAAAAGAAGTATCTTGCTATTTTCCACAAAAGTAATTCATTGTTCAGGTATTTCTGGGGGCTTTGTATTACACAGCAGTTGCTCAGCATCCCTGAGTTATCCTAAGATTCGTTATAGAGTGGAGTTTGACTTTGCTTTGCTAACCTAACCTCTTGACTCAACAAATCCAGATAGTCATTCATCTTCTGCAGCACCAGAATTTTGTGACTGCTATCAGAAATACTGCTTCCTGGATGCATGAACACAGCTTTCCACTGGTGACTAACACCGTTTTACTGATGAAAGCAGCAATGTAGTCATGCTTTTTAGAGTGCTTAGGCTGGACAAGCTGTAAAGCAATTTTGGAGCATGTCTCAACCATAGATTTGTAATCCATCTTTTTGGAACCACTGTTTATGCTGTAGAAAATAATGATGCATAGCCCTCACAAAATTTGGCGGCTGGTCCTCTGAGTACGTGCTTGTGCATCAGAGATTCATCTGCCCATGAGAAAGTACTTGCCTGTCTGCTCCTGGGTCTTTGAAGTCAAAACAGAAATTTTAACTTTTCAGTACTCCTTGACTCTGCTCATGCTGGAGATGGGGATACTCTTTTTGGAGGAGTTCTGGTATCATACTTTCAAAACAGAACGTACATAGAAATGATAATTTAATTTATAGAAAATAATTAAATGCTTTAAAATGCCAAGAAAAGTAGGTATCTGAGTGAAAGTGCAGAAAAGGAGACAGAGATTTCCCATTTTATTCCAAGTATGCTGCTTCTCTCTGTTTTCTGTTTTTCTCCACTGCTTCCCTTTGAAACCTTAGGAGGTCCATCCCTCTTGAGTGAGGCTTGCAAGCTTGAAACCAGTATAATTTCAGAACAAGTTGAAAGTTAACTGCATGCTTGAGTGCTCTGCTGAGTCAGACCAGTGGCAATGCATATACATATTCATTGGGTGACCTCTGAGATCACTGGTCTGGTGCTCGCTTTGCTGTGGTGGTGGTGGTGGGTGTACTTCACAGCGTATAACTTTTAAGCTTCTGCTACAGGGAAGAGAGGTGGACTCCTCACATAATGAGCTTTGGAGGAACTTTCTTTCACTACAGGTAGAGCCTGATTCCTGCTGTCTTCAAAATTACATACCTAAAACCGGGGAATCCATGCTGGGATCTCTAAAATAGCCCTACATAACAGCTAATCCACCTGCAGCATGTGTTGCAGAGCAGCACCACAGGGTGAAGAGATCGCCACCTCTTTAATGTCCTTGGTTTGGGGATTTTGATCTGCTGTACCTGACTGTGCTGTTCCTAGCTGCTGTCATTTCCATCTTTCCTTCTTGCCCTGATTAGCTCTCACATATGTAAAGTGGTCTGCTATTTTGTGGGATAGTGAGTAGACAATTCATCTAAATGCTGGTGTTAGAGAAGTTTATGTATAAACAGTGCTGGTTAGACAAGGTACTGTGGACTTCATATGATACGATGGATTTCAGATTATGTGTTTGTATGGACTGGGGTTAGTAATTCCTTATTCTTAAAGTTCTTGTTATTAGAAGGACCATTTACAGAGTTGAAGATTATGCGTGCTGGGAATGTACCCACTATGGAAGAGCTAAGTCTTATTCACCTAGTCCTGTCCAGATAATTTTCTAAGACTTTAACTGTTGCTATGTTGTTTAAAGCATAGCATGTATGTAAATATGACTGTAAACCTTATAAAACTATTCATGTAGGTTATGCTTGTGCAGCTCTTTCATATTTTGTCCTTTTCTAGCAGCAGGTACATGGAGGGAAATGTCTTTTAGTAGGTCCTTATTTTAGTTAAACCTTCACCTCAAGAAGGCAACAACTGCAAAAAGTTGTCTCTACATCAGTTATAGAGGTTTGCACTATTCAAAGTTGGGTTTTGCTGGTTTTTTGGGTTTTTTACTTTAAAACATGTGGGATAGTAAAAGCAGCAAGATACACAATAAAATGACTTGGTGGTTTTGGAATAGTTCCTCTGCATTCTTTCAATAATGGATAAAACAGTTTATAAAAAAACCCATGAAGTTCAGTTTGGGATGGAGGAAAAAACAGAATATTTTGGGGAAATCCAGTTGTGTGCCTTGTTTTTTAAAGAGGGTTTGTGGTTTTTTTTTTGACAGGAGGTGGTGCTCAGTGCACAAAAAGGAAATAGTAATAATCTACATTAACCACAACATGCAGAGAGTCTTTACTTTGCATGAAGGCTCTCTTTATCTTGTATAATGTTACAAAACTTTGAAAAGAGATGATTTTCAGAAAGGATGCCACCTAGGTCACATTAAGAGGAACTCTTAAGCTTTTGTGCATGATGAGAAACCAAAGCACATTGTGCTGTTTTACTGTATGGAGAAAAAAAGAAAGTCTTAACATGCACTGGTGTACGTCTCTGACTTCAGTTACTTTACCTCCTGTGTGGTACTGACGGTATAATATGCTTTCTAGTACTATGTTGTGCATATGAAAAAGAAAATAGTGTAATAGGGGATTTTTTTTCAGTACAGAAAAATGTACTAGCACAGTGTTTTTTTTATTTTTATTTTTTCCTGCTAGGAGTGTATACTTTTGTGTACACATATTAGATATTTTCACATAGAAATCAGGTGCAAAGTGCAGGCATAACAGTACATGTATTTGGCATTGGAAATCTACAGTTTCTCGTTTTGTTTTATAAGTGTATTTGACCATTTTTTTGTGACTAATTGGTTTCACACCTTTTAGACTTACTCAGGCCTAGAAAGAGATCTTTATTGGCAGTATCTGCTGAGTTGAAAGTGAGCTACAGAGACATCAGGCAAGGATGAGCGGAAAGGGGAAAGGGTGAGAACAGTGAAGGAAGACAGAAGGCCATAACCTGGCCAGTACTGGCCTTCGGATTCTCTCATCAATGCAGATCTTTTGTCAGAAGTCTTACAGTGAAAAATAATACAGTTTAAAAAATCAAAATTTCTACTTAGTGTTCTATTAAGAAGGTAATTTTTTTTAATGTGTGTAAATTTCAAATACTTCAAATTACAACTGTGATCTAAAGGTAGTGATGCCCAAAAGTTATGTGTTCAAAGATTTATTACCAGCATATCTGCACTTTTTACGTATCTGAATAGTATTATGTTTTCTAGAAAACCTAGTAGCTGTTGTTATTGCTTGTCTTATTCACTCCTCTGTGCAGACAATGGTCTTGTGGGCATGAGTTGAATTGTGTTCAGGCATATCCTGAGTGTTCTCACGTCACATATACTAATAAAAATCCCAAATCTTTCTGAAAACTACACATTTTCTGGAAGGACCAATGTGCTCAACACCTATACGTGTTTCTCTTATCAGTGAATGAAAACAAGTTTTTTAATTCCATCAAGTATTAAAGATAAACGTATCCTTGCTGGTGTAAATAGTCACGGAAAGTGTCTGTGGGAGTTTGGGAGAACACCTTGTATTTCCCCTCAGCATTACTCGTTAGCACCCACTGGGTGAGGGTTCTGCTGAGGGAGTTGGATCTTTGCTCTGAACTGCTGTGATCATGCTTAACGCGCTTCTGGCAGGTCATTCAAAATTTAGGAGTGGATTTTCTGCTCCTGCAAGACAATATATTGTAGTCTTAAAGCAGCTTGGATTTGGCTGATGGAAAATTTTCACTGTGACCAAAATCCTGGGCTGAGGTGCTGTTGGTGCAACTGCTGCACTCCCCGACACCATGCTCATAACCCAGTGGAGAGGTCACACATGGACATGGGGAGGGGAGAGGCAGCCTGTCGGCCTGGTTTTCGGTCTTCCTTACTGTGATTGTGGTTTGAGCTGGTATATGTCTGGCAAGACTTTCTAGCAATTGTGAGCTGTTCTCAGTCACAAGAGCTGTAGCCGCCTCCTTGCGTCCCCCATTCTCCCTGCCAGCAGACGACACTGCACACCTGGGGAGTTCAAGCCTTGGAAATGCGTCTGGCCTTTTGTTCCACCCTGACCGCTCTGCTAAAACCGCTGTAGTCAACATGTGGGTATGTGATGAGCGCTGTGTTATAGCTGTGAAGATTTGAGATGGGACCTGAAGAAGCAAATCCGGACATTCTTAGTAAGAAATGCAGAAGCTTATGCAGGTAGACATGGACCCCATTTTGTTCTCCTTTCCAGGGTCATGGAAAAGACAGCAGTCATCTTCCATTTCTGTGGTTCCTGTAGCGTTGGGGTTGTTCCTTGATGTGAAAAATCACTGTGTATTTTATTTACTATATTTTTGCAAGTGTGACTGTAAATTTTCTAGTAAAATGAGTCAGTTAGCATCTGATGAGCATATTTCCTGTTGGAGATCATGAAGGCTCTTCCTTATCCTGGAAATAGCTCACAGACATTAAATCTTGGGACTGGGATTTATTTTTCATTTTTCCCAGAGGCTCTGGAAGAAGCAGCAGCTCCAACACTGCTAAGCTGTGTGAGAACAGTGAACTTGGTCAGGGTCATTTGTCTCCAGTTGCCAAGAGAGCCTTGTTTCACTTTTGAACAATATCCACACAGGTCTGTGAGGAGTGTTCTACGCAGAAGTGTTAATCAGTAAGCAGCTTGAGCCACACTTGAAAACTCTTTAACATACTTATTTTGCTCTCTAGTACCGTTGGTTTTCTGTGTCACTTGGCATAGTCTGAAAAAAGATGTTCATCAGTATTCTGGGCAGTTCTTTACGCAGAAAACTTGACTCAAGACTTATTTTCTTTTTTAGTTTTTTTCTGTGATCAATTGTCAGCAGTTTTAAAGCCTGGTTATTGGCAATGTTTATGTACAGCGAAGTGATTAAGTGATAATGCTCTTATTTTTATCCAGCATGACACATTTTCCAGCTTTGCATATGTTTCTGTGGCTTTGATACGCTTGAAAAACACCCCAGGATCCATCAAGGCAAGGAAATCATTACTTGCAGCTCTGGCAGTTGTTGGGGAAATCTGTTCGGAAGACAGTGGGGATGGGTCTTGGTGGATTCTTTTGTCTGATCTGGGACTTTCCAAAAGGGCACAGCTGAGCACATGAGACTCCCTGAGTTTAATTCTTCATTTCATTTTAGGGGCTGAATGACCAACAATCCTGCTTGGTTTTGAGAAGGCTCTCTGTGGTTCTTGGTATGCCTCTCATATAATATACAAGAGGTTTACTTCATTTTTACGTAAAAGGTAAAAATGTTCCTGTTGCAAAACATTCCTTTAAGTGCTTGTTTCAGGTTAAAGTTCTTTTTCCTGTCTCTCATGTTTCAGGCATGGTTCAGCTCCTGAACACAAATGATGCTGTTCAGGCAGCTCTTGAACACAAATGATGGAAGGCAATGATTTACATTGACTTTGACTCTGTACTTTTACACTCTTAAGCATTCCGAACTTTTTTTAAGAACAAAATGTTTAAGAAAATAAAAACAGCTGGTGATACCAGAATGCATGTTGGACTATGTGTTATAAAGGCCCCAGGCAACTTACAAAAATTCCCTGAAGGGTGTTAGAGTTAATGCCAAAAAGAATCCACTTTTCACAGGAAGTGTAAAATCCCTCAAGAGTATTAGACATATTGCCAACTCTTACCCACTCTATGTTAAGAGTCTAATTTAACTTCTCTCATACGCAGCTTTATACCTTTATGCTCTGCTTTGTGGGCCTGGACAGGGAGCTTTAAAATGATTTGGAGATATCAAAAACGGGGTATAGCCAATGGGTAGATTTAAGTAAAGCTCGTATCCTACAATTTTCTTAGACCAAATATTATTCTTTCAGACTGGGGCAAACGAGTTGAAGGTGATGGGGTGTATTTAGCAATAGCTTTATGACACCTGTTTTCACCATGATGACATCTTGCTGTTGTCAGTAGCATCCAAAGAGCACCTCCAGCTGGAAGGCTGCAAAGAAAGCACTGGCATACTGAATGGAGGAGGCTACACCAAGCTCATGACCCCATAGGATCATAGAATTGTCAAGGTTGGAAGGGACCTTGAAGATCACCTAGTTCCAACCCCTCTGCCATGGGCAGGGACACCAACCACTAGATCAGGTTGCTCAGAGCCCCATCCAGCCTGGCCTTAAAAACTTCCAGGGATGGGGCTTCCACCACCTCTCTGGGCAACCTATTCCAGTGTCTCACCACCCTCAACGGTGAAGAACTTCTTCCTAATGTCCATTCTGAAACGACTCATCTCTAGTTTTAATCCATTCCCCCTAGTCCTACCATTACGTGACATCCTAAAAAGTCAGAGATCTCAATATGCCTTTGAATGTCCTCCCCAGCAGAATTCTCAAAGGTTAAAATAAAGGCAGATGTGTCTTCCTGAGAGGGTGACTCTTCCAGAAATGCAGCATTTCCTTTTTTTTCTCTGTTGTCACTGATTAAAGGATGCTTATGCATCAGCACTTAGGTCATCCTAAGAACAGCTAATGAATTTTGTATCCTCCCTTCAGGTTTGCAGAGAGGAAAATCTGATGCCTCAGGTCAAGCCGTCATAAACAAGCAAACCAAAGCAGGTCAAATTATTATATTTTCACTTTATTGTGTTTTGAGAATCTTCATCTTAGTGCATGATTTTTCAGTTTTGTTTTATCACCAGGAGGTGGCACTAACAAAATCTGTTTTCATACAGAGAGATGCATGTTTCAGCCATCTTTTTATAGGGCAAATTTGGAATAAAAATCCAGTTTAAATTTGAAAGTTTGGGAAGTTTTGTACCTGAAAATTTTTGAAAAGTGCATTGAGGCCACCTCTGCCTCTGAGTGAGGTAAGATTTCAGTATTTTGATGTGAGTATGAGTAAGTCACTTAAATGTGCTGTGCTTTTTATTGGCAAATTTTGGATGAGTTATTTTTACAATTATACAGTTATACGTTATATAAATGTATAATTGTAAAAAATTGAAATCTCCACCTGAAGTGCAATTTACTGGTGTCAAGTGCAAAACTGATTTCAGCATGTGCACCTACAGAGAGAGAACAGGTTGGTTGTGCCTTTACATGGAGGAGCTGGGGACCAAAAAGCAGCCTGGTGCACAGTTAAGCATAGATGTGTGCAAATTCTGAATTTTGCAGATGGATTTGGCTTTTTTGCAGATTACCACTGTGTCCTTCTTGAACTATATTGCCTTTCCTAGCAGTGCTATAACATGGTTTTCACTATGGTAATGTGCTTCGTCCTTTGGTCCCCACTGCTGCCGATGTGTTTGATGGTGGCGAACAGAAAGCACGCCAGCTGCTTGCTTTGGTTTAGCAGCTCTCACTCCTACCCTTCAACCACAGAAAACAATGAGAAGACGAGCTGCTCCTGTGACATTTGTTCTCTACATAAAGTGCAAAAATGGTCTGTCATTTACCTCCGGGTTCTCACACAGTTGTAAATACCTGGATTAGTCCTGCAAGGAGCAGGGAGTTGGACTTAATGATCCTTATACGTCCCTTCTGACCTGAGAGGTGCTGTGATTCTATGATTCTATAACTCCTCTGCGAATAAAAGCAGGAATTGTTTGCACCAATGACATTTTTTTCTTTTCTATTTTATTTATGGCTAGTCTTTATGAAGCTGAGTTTGGTAATTAGTTCTGTCTCAGAGTTCAAGGGAGGTTGGGGAATTAGTATGATTTTTTTGAAGGGCTGTGCATATGCACTTGAACTTTGGCTTAGCTTTGACAATAAATTGTCTTAAAATGTACCTATCTGACCTGTTTCTAACTGGGTCATAAATAGCCTGCATGCATTCCCTTGTCTGTTTCTGTACCACTTATCCCTTACCGGGTGAATTTCATCTCAGTCCAGTGAGGTGTTTGCAGGCATCGCGTGTTACCTTACACTTAGCATGTCCTTCACTGATAGCTGTAAGAGTGTAAATCATCGTTTCAGCAGACTTGAGATACCAGATCAATATGTGTTGGGGGCAGCAGATGGGGCAGTGGGCAGGGAATGCAGAAATGCGGATGTAAAAACACGGCTCAGTTGGTGGTGTTGTCAAAACTAGGTAATCGCATCAGCGTGGTAGAACTCTATTTTGGTCTCTGCGGTGGTACTTACTGTTGGAACTTCTTGAACTATCCCATTTTATCTCTATGTCCCCCTGTTCTCACTCTACACGTTTTTCTCTCTTTTCTTGGATTCATGTTGAAGAGTTTTTTTATTTTATGTTTGTCCAGTGACAGACACAACCGCTACTGCAGCCTCTGGTCATTACTGCAGTGCAAGTCACAATGACAGTGGTGAAAATACAATACATAGTGATGGGTGTGGTCTGAGTGTCTATAGTGAATAAGGAAACGGGGAGATTATTCTCTCTTGAAAAAACAAACAAATTTTAAATGCGGTATTAACTGTAAGGTATCAGAACAAATATACTCCCATGAAATGCTTTCTGTAGTCTTTTAAACGGTATTACTATGAACTGCAACAGACTAGTGTGTTTTTTATCTTTTATCTCCCATGATAAACTTATCCCGTTCTGTGTTCCCTGCTTCAANGGCAAAATAGTCATTATTGACTGCTGTGACTTTACCAGCGAAACTTGTTTGATGGTAAAGTGGTGCTACTTCTGTGTTTCAGCAAAGAAACATCTTCAGTTCTGATGGCTCTGGGCTTTTGATCTCCTAATTTATCTTTGATAGTTGATCTTACAAAACCGATAAACTGTTTCTGTTCATTGTCTTGAAATAGAAATCTAGATTATTCATAAAGGGGGACAATTTTTGAGACTGGGTGAACAGCTAGAGAAGTTTAACCATGGTATTTATGGGGTTAAGTCAAATATTGCCATTTTATACCAATGTTTGTGAAATTCTGCAGATGCAAAGCATGCCCTTCAGCTGTTTTGTGGCTGGTGGTTCTAGAGAGATTCAGGAGCTAGGACTAGTAGGTTTTGGGTGTCACTGGGCTACGTTTGCTGCTGAAGCTGATTAACCCTTGAATTGTTTCTAGAAGTTGGAAGTCAACTTCCAGAAGCTTGGGAAGTCCCCCCAGCATGGGAAGGGGATATAAAGAATGCATCTCACATCATGAAAGGCAGGAGGGACTGGGGCAGGAGCAGGGAATGAGCTTTTTCCTTAACTGAGCCCAGTATTTGGACAGCTAGGACATTAGCAAATGTTTTGCTAATTGAATATCTTAGGAGGCTTTTTTAATGTTGTGGATCATTCAGATTTCAATGAATGAATGAATGAACAAGAGCACTGCAGTACATTTCTTTTGATGGGATATTTTAAATTGCATAAATTGGCAATTTTTGCAGTTGATTATCCCACTTGCTTTATAACAAGGCTGTACATTTGTACACACGACTTTTCTAGGGACTGACCTTCAGGAGTAAGTAGTTACTGAGATGCTTCTGAAATTGTGATGAACTGGGTTCAGTGATCTAGTCCTGTGTTTTTCAACGTAGTGTCTTCCTACATCTGTAACCAGAAATATCCCTAAACTGTTGCGGTAAAATTTTCTGAAGCTAGGAGCTAGGCTGCAGATGAAAACTATTATTGTGCAAACCTACAGCTGTTTGCTTGCAAGCTACATTCAGATGATGTGTGTGCCAGCATGTGACTGATTAAAATTTCATATATGGGTGTAACTTCAGGATGGTGTGTTTCAGGATGTATTGTTTCACAATACAAACACACAGTTTAAATACTCGAGCATCTGTTTGTTCTCTTTTTTTGGAAGCATGTGTCTAGAGTTCTGTAAAATTTCACTTTAAAATTGGACATCGTTGGGCCTCTACATGGGCAACTGAAAGTAGAAGAGGGCTGGTGTGTGTGAAAAATGTACCATCAGTCAGCCAGTGTAGCTCAGGCTCTCATGACAGTAACAAATGTTTGTCATGAAGAAGCATACAAGCATGTGTAATACTAATACTGATGCTGGTTTAGGTGACTCACTGGATCTGTCTGGTACAGACCTGCCATCTTTTATCTTCCTGTATAAGAGGTTTCAGGTAATAATGAGAAGAGAGTCTGTCTACAGTAGATTATTACGCTTTCATGAGCAGAGACCACCACCTATTCGGGTTTGTCAGATTTACCATGAGTTTTGTCTGAGGACAGCACTGAGCTCAGAGGCCAGCAGAAGAGACGTGCCTTCCCCAGCTTTAGTTATTATAACAAAGCAGTTGCTGCATAACATTCCCTTCAGAAGAGCTCTGGAAAGAATTTTGGCAGGACAGATTGCCATACAGGCAGATAGTTTCCAAGGGGACATTTCCAGGGCATGAGTCTCCTGTTGGTGCTTGGAATGGGTGAACTTCATCCAGTGGGAAGAACTGGTATCCTGGCTGACCCATGGTAGCTGTGTGCAATGGTGAGGAAACTTCTGTTTTCGTCGCTACGCTTTCCTCTTGCAAATGCCTCATGAATTTAGTTCCCTGAAATGACACCAAATCTTGCTCCAGCCAAATTCCTATTGAAATCGGTGGTGTATTCAGAACTTCATATTTGAGCTCTAATAAAGGATCACTTTGCATATTGATGTAACTCTTGGCTGCATGGTCAGAATTATTTTGCAGAGCTTCCTGCTACTTTGAGGGCAGATCAATAGGGTAAAATGTTATTTTCATCCAGGAGGCATTCCTTTGTGTTCAGGAAAGGCTCCTTTGACTGACTTTGCCTTAGTACTATTTATTTTTAATGAAATAAAGCCTTAAAAAATAAAGATTTTTATTGGAGATGAATATGAAGAAGTAAAGATATTTAAACAATGGTGAGTGGATGTAGTACTTGAAAATGGAAAAGCATGTACTTATAACTTCCTTGGAGTTTCTGCCCTTTTTTTAAAAAAAAAGAAAAAGAAAAAAGAGTGAAGGCATTGGAGGTGCTTGACCATGACCATTCCTGTATCTCACCTGCAGAGAAATAAGCTCCATTGGACCGAAATCTATCTTCCACTAAAGAAGCTATATTTGGGTCTCCAACAGACCTGTGGGATAATGCTCTTTCCCTGCAGTCTCATGGAACTGGTATTGGTATTGGTATTGGTATATCTGCAGGAGAATACAGGCTCTCCTGCTTTTACAAAAAAAAATTGGGGTGATTCCTACTTTATATTTGGTAAAAATCCTTTACAGAGTTGAGATTTGAAGAATTAATTACAAAAATATTTAACACTAGATTAAAGCTAGTAGATTAAAAAACCAGTAGATTAAAATCTGCAGTGTGGCTAAAAAAAGCAGACAAGTATTAAGATCTTCCAAATGGGAAATGGCAAATGCCAACTGGAAATGACAAGTTTTAAAGTCACTTTTACCCCAAAATGTTCTTCACTTTTCTTATTGGTCAAAGATAATACTAAAAATGTAAGTGATTAAATTTGGCAGATGTGATTTCTTAGCCTGTGGTCTGTAAGTGCTTTGGTTCTGCAGAATAGTCCCAAGAAGGTTTCCAGAACACTGTCTTGGTGCAATGTCTGCCTTGAATGTATGTTATCATGCCATTTCCAAAATGGAGTTCCATTCAAACGGAGGCTGAATTTTTAGGCTGGATTACGTTTTATTAAAATTATAACATATTCAAATTGTGTTGGTTATGAACACCAAAAGCGATGATCTTGTAGAGCAGCAATGAAATTGTACAGGTTACTCTGTTTGGGTGGTATATGGTATTGACTGGTCAGAAGATTGAGATACAGAGATAAAAAGCTTCTCTCTCTGCTTTTCAGTATCTTCATATCCTCACCATTTTGATGAAAAATATTTCTCCTTATTTCACCTGAATGGCTCTTTTATTTATTTTGACTCTTTTCTTTACTATTACTTGAATAAAGAGTCTAAGGCTAAACAGAGTGCTTTTAACTAATGTTATATCCTGCCCTTTACACCAAAAAATTTAGCTTTACTGTACAGTTTAGGAATACAGTTTGTTTCAGTCTCTCTTTTTCTGAGACTTGAATGAGACTTGGTCACTGAAAAGGCTTTGGGGTTCCTGAGAATT
Source organism: Rhinoptilus africanus (assembly GCA_013400135.1). Lineage (NCBI taxonomy): Eukaryota > Metazoa > Chordata > Aves > Charadriiformes > Glareolidae > Rhinoptilus > Rhinoptilus africanus. The sequence continues at coordinate 34,032 of VXBO01004808.1, forward strand.
TTACCATGATGTTCTGGAAATGTCTTAAGTGTTTTGAGAACAGATGTTTAAAGAAAAAATTTAAAATCTCTGTGTACAGTTTAATCATTTTTACTTAGGAAGGTAAAAAGAAAATAGATACACTTACTAAAAAGGCATTTGAGAAAACCCAGATTAAATTTTAATATTTGCCTGGGTCTATAATTCATTCTTTATTCAAATACCAGTATAGTGTGACAAGCAGTCGTCATCATTGCTGACTTTGGTGGCTAAATATAGTTCTTAATTGCATAACATATGCTTTAACATCCTTGTTCTGTCCTCCTGAGATGTTTTGAATGGCTTATTACAGAGGATAAGTCAAGAGTTGAGCAGTAGCATATTTGATCTAAATTGAACTTACATTTATTGTATACTACTGTTTGAACAT
>VXBO01004808.1:37572-81035 GCA_013400135.1 Rhinoptilus africanus
AGGATGCAGTCTGAATTTCAGATGACTTCGTGGCTGCTCCTGATGCTGTATGATAAGATTTAGGATTTGATTCTTAGCAACTATTTTAATCCATTTTTTCTGGTGAATGTTGTAATTGTTTACAGTATTTCTGCTTATTATCTATTTACATAGTAATATATGCAGACATCCTAAATTGATATGCTCATGACTAATGCAACACGAATTCAAAATACAAGATGCAAGCCTACTTTATTCCTATTTACAAGTTAATCAAATAGTGTAGCCACTTACGTTGTGACTAGGAAAATATCAGCCACCGATTACTGCTGTGTATTTGTGATAATAATCTCACCAGCAAAGCAAAAAAACACAAGCTGCTTTTTTTTTTTTATTGCAGTAGGACATAAACCAGATTTTCTCACTTATATTAAAAAAAAAAATAATAATTGCACTCATGAAGTGACATATCTGTATTGTATTTCATATCAGTTAGCTTTTGTGGAAAACTGCCATTTCTTTCCCTGATCTCTAGTTTTGCTGCTTTCTCGCTAGCAATGCCTCTTCTATGCACTCTGAGTCATTGCTAATATGGTATCTGCCAAAATCTGCTGGTGTTACTGTGCAAAAAATGTACAACTGCAAATTACAGAAGTGTCTTAATGTCTGCAAAGTGCCTGTGGCCGTACCTCTCCATTACCTGTCATACGCCTCCAATGTGTCTCTTTTTGTCTGAAATGTACCTGGGGTCTATGAATATTAATAGACATTTTCCAGATTGTGCTGAGTCTTATTCAAAATTTCACGACATGAAATTTCACGGCCTGTAGTTCTATGTGGAGGGTGAATTCCTGGCAAGGACAAGTAGTAGCAGCTCTAAACTAGTGCCCGTGGCAGGTGTTATAACTCAGTAAAGACTTGTCATTTCGCCATACTGGTAGTACACATCAGAAGCCCCTTTGGGGAAGTGATCCTGTAACAGATGCAATGAAATCAGATGAAGTGGGGGCAGTGATTAAGTGTAATTCTTGCTTTTCATCTCTCAGTGATCGTGTTCTTGCTTCCAGTCTGTCTTCTCCCATCCTTATTGTGCTCTGGTTATTTCCCCGTCATTGCTGCCTTTTATTTTTGGACTTTTCAAAGCACTTTTCAAACCCCCGCAGTCTCCAGTTTCTTTATGGAATAATGAAGAGCTACTGTGGCAGCACTCACAATAAGCAGCAACATTCTAAAGTTAAAAATACATACTTTACATACAGCGACAGAAAGACATAGGTACAGAGCAGGTATAGCTACGGTGTGAAACATCTGCCATGTGAGTAACTGAAGTCTTCTTGCACAAGAAGGTAATCTTCTTGTAATCTTTCATGCACATTTCTTGTATTATTTTGCCTTTTACTTCTGGTAAGGCTGATACTGATTGATTGAAATTCTTTTGGGTGTCAGAGCTGCAAGTGTGTGAAGGGATACCTGTGGGAGAAAGAGCGAGAACAAAGTGTACGTACGTGCCCCATATTTACTTAACCACAATATAATTCTGCCAGCTTGACAAAGGGAATATGCTGCTAATTGCCCTGCTGCAAGCCAAGGGGAACACCGAGGACCAAATCTGTGTAAATGACATTCAGGTTACGTGAGAAGTTTTGCAAAGCAGTGCTTCCTGAGTGAGAGACCTGGGAAGCATTATACCCCAAAGTTCACAGCTTTCACCAGGAAGACGCAGTTTTGCTTTCCTTTCTTCTCCGTACTTCCCTTTCTTTACTTTTACTTCATTATTGTCTGCCTTTGTCTAGACCAAACACTGTAGGGTCAATCTTGTTGGACTGTTTGTTGTCCTGCTGTTGGACACTGTGTTAGTCTGGTACTGCTTGTTGCGTCTTATCTTTGCTCCTCTGAAATACAAATTGTGATTGTCTCATACGTGAGAGGGTGAGACAGGCCGCCGAAGACAAAATTTCCAGACCCAGCTTACTGCACTCTGATCCTCCATAGCCTTCCGGGAAAAAAAGCATGACAATTTATATATGGAAGCCAAGAGTAAAGGAAAGACAAGGAAACAGGCTAGAATGTCTGCATTACAAGAAAAGCAAAAAACCAAACAAAATCCGCCACAACGAAACAGAAACCCAACCCTGGTTTATTCCTTTTAAATGCATAAAGCACAGCGTGCGCTGCAGAAAAGTCAGAGTCTTACCACACCTTGTACAGTTCTTACTCTTACAGCGTATGGGGTGTAAAAGCACCTAGAGAGCATTTGAATTTTTCTTGTTTCCTGTGTTTTCACAAAATCCTGACAGAAAAGTGAAGTCTTAAGACACAGACTATGTGGCGATGAGCTTGAATTTACTATAGCTGCTTGCCACATTTCATTGATGGGCATTTTTAAAACCTTCAGCAATTTGACTGATCCTGAGTTCTGAGTGTTTGAAAAGAGGCACTTTTTGAAAAATTCATCTTAACATTTGCAGAATTAGAGGTGGGGACTGAGCGCAGTGCAGGTGTGAGACAAGTTCATAGTCACAGCACTGCTGAGGGCTGCTGTCGGCAGGGAGCCTGACTGGGCAAGTTCCCTGCTGCTGGAGGCAACATGTGTGTCCCGGTTTCAGTTGGGATAATCACCATTCTAGGAGCTGCTATGTTTTGGATTTAGTATGAAAATAATGTCGATAACAGATACTGTTTTAGTTATTGCTAAGTAATGTTTACAGTAAGTCAAGGACTTTTTCAGCTTCCCCTAGGCGCTAAGAGGGAATATAGACAGGACACGCTGGCCAAGGGAATATTCCATATCATGGAGGTCATGTTCAGTATATAAATGGGGGCTGGCTGGCAGGCAGGCAAGGATCCACGATCACTGAGCAAGACGGGCTGGGCCATCATCGGGTGGTGAGAGCAATTTGTGTTGCGTCACTTTATTTTGTACAGTCTTTTACCAATATTACCATGATTTTTCTCTTTCATTACTGTTCTATGAAACTGTCTTTATCTCAGCCCACGAGGTGTTTTTCTTTTTTCCCTGTCCTTTTTCTCTCTCTTATCCCTATCCTACTGGGGGAGAGGGAGTGAGCGACCGTCTGCGTGGTCCGAGCTGCCGGCTGTGGTTAAACTACGACAGCGTGTCTCCAGTGGTCACATTTAGTTGAGTTCTTGCACCACGGACTGCAGCTAAGACACCCTCACCTTGGTTTTCTTACACTGCCAGCTGATGAACATGAGCAACTCTTGAAAAAAGATGCTCGTATATATTAAAGCACTGTGCAAACATTAACTAATTATATAATTAGTTAGTATAATTGTGTATACAAACAAAATGGTCTGTTCTGCTATTGCTGGCACCAAGCAAAACTGTGTGAAGGTACTGCACAGACTTTTCAGTTTTTAAGTATGTAATGATCAGTTGATTATGAGCCACCATGGAAAGAAGGTTTTGTGAATACCACCTTTTGTATTTTTAGGTAAAGAAATTAGGAGTAAATTCATCAAAATAAGATTTGCAGCTGTAGTAGTTTTTTTAGCAGGCTTCAGATTTTTCCAGTGTCTGCAGATGGTAAGAATAGTGCTGACATTTGCTTGCAAGAGATAGAACCAAGGAAAAAGTGGTTTTTTTGTTGTTTAACTTGAGTTTGGGAACCTATTTTGCCCAGTGGCTTGTCCACACTGGGTGCTTGCAGATGTGCAGTGTGCTCCAGGGCTGGATGTCCCTTGGTGTGTTTAAACCCGCTCTTTTCACACAAGTAGCTCACCATGCCAAAACCCCTTTCAGGTTCCCCTTCTGTTTTGCCTCCCCATCGTAGGTAGGGGATGAGCACAAGTAAGCTGGCAAATACCAAGTGGCAGCTAAAAATACATAGGACAGCCTGCCTGGAACTGAGGGTGGAGGACATGAAGGGTCTTCTCAGTACCCTCGCCAGTCCCTTTTAGCTTGACTGTGTAAAGAAAGCGTACAAGTACTTTTACAGGCAGCTCTGTGGTTGAAAAATGTTGATAAATGCCAAGTCATTAATACCATTTGAGGCATGCTGTGCCTTCTATCACTCATTCTATGTGTAATGAGTAAATTAGCAGAATCATCAAGAAAAAGATGTGTGTGAAACTCTTCGTGTATTTTTAGGAAAAAAGATACGCTTCTGACTTGATGTTTTACTGTGGTGCACAATATGTTGAGTGTGATCTTTAACTTTTTTTCCTCAGTTCATGTTTATAAAATTTGACTTTTATTGAGAGGTGTTGATCTATAAATAGAATTGGGAGGGTTTGAGAATGCAAGGAAAATATATTCCAATTCTTGACTAATAAAAATGCTCTCTTATGTGCTACAGCAATTAGCCTAATTTTGTACATCAAACATTACGACATGGATTCCGTGCAAGCAAAAAGATATCACTGTTAATCTCTTCATTCTGCATTTCTTCTTATATTCAGTTTTGGGCATTCTGGTTCAAGAAAAATTTTGAATTCCTCAGTCTCTGGGGAGACTTAAGAAACTTTAGCGTGTTAAACCAGAAAGAAGCAATCCAAAAAAAAGAGTTCTGCAAAACAAGAACAAATAGTCATGAGCAGATTCTTTCCACATGATTGCTCTTGTCATAAATTCCTTCACTGTATACTAACCTATAAGTTCATTAATGGTCAAACTGAATGATTTGAATAGTTCTTTACCCACAGATCCCTAAAATGAGTCTTTTAAATTAGATGCTGGAATACTTTGCAAGGGGTTTTTAAAAACCAGTCTTGAATGTGATGATAATAATCTTTTTTTCCTTTGTGACTACCTAGCACGTCCTAACTTGACTAAGAGTTTTTTCTTTTAAAAAAGTCATGGAGAAAGAAGTAATTTTGTAAGAGTTGCAAGCACAAAAAACAGGGGCTACTTTACAATCATAACAAACACACTCCCAATAAAGCATCTTTCTTTTTTTTTTTAAATAGAAAACTTGTGTGTGGGTATGGAGATTTATATGATTTAGTTGTTTATGTTAAAAAAATGTATAGGTTTACTCTGATCAGAGCTATGAACCAGTCCCATAAATAAAATCCCAGAGGATTTACTTCACTGCCCATGGTCAAGCTGTTGGTTTGTTCATCCGTTTGGCCAATCACATTGTACCTTTTCAAACTAATGTCACAAAAATTACATAGTGGGTTCAGTGAAGCACCGTACCTTAGCCCACTGATAATCTCAGAAATATTTCTGGTTTTTCCAGCCCCCCCAGCTGCAGCCTTTTGAAAAAAATGATGGCAATCTACGTAAAAATTTTGTGATGATCATAACGGGGTTAGACGAGCAAAGAACATGGGGAAGATCTAAATGTAGACAATGCCTCACATCCTAGCTTTTACCCCTCTTTGTAAATTGAGATAAGCTGTCACCTTACAGTCTGTGCCTGTATCTGTGGTGCAGAGCTGAAGTCCTCCTGGAGTAACCAAGAGGACAGGCTGTGGTTGGGGTCCTCCTCTTAGTCCGGAGGAGGAATACTTTATGTCACAGCTTTTCATGCTGCCATTGCATTTGTCCCACTGCCCTGATTCTGCAGAGGGGAGCTACTGTCCCTCTGCCTGTCTGTTTCGGGACGGCTTGCGTAAGGAACTCCTCCTATACATCCAAGTCATACCGGCCTGAGAAGAGCAGGGGAAGGAATTGAGGTGGTTTAGTCAATATAATTTCTGGAAAGAGTGTGCATGAGGAATCAGGATCACCTCTGTGGTTCCTGCAACACTTAGCTCAGTTTGCAATTTTGGCTGAGCCTTCAGGATTCCTCTTTGCTTGGGTTTGTCGGGCAGAAATATCTTGTGAAAAAACACCTGCTGATTAAAGAAGCAACAACCTTTGTATAATGATGATTTAAAAGCAGACATTGGCTTTCAAAGAATTGTTCAAAGTGAATAGGAAGGTGTTCATATTTAAAGTTCCTCCTGTTGTCTGAAACAAATAAGACATCCCTAGTTATGAAACTAGGGACTTTCCTGAAAATCCAAGCCTTGTGAAATCCTGTAACTACATTATTTAAATGAAAAACTGTATGTTTAATACCTATCTGATGTTTGATTTTCCTTTTTCTCGCATACTTTAAAATAAAGTCACAGTGGGAAAGTGTGAGTCCATCTTTTCAAAATGGACTCTGATAATGATTTTAGAAGTACATTTGAAGTCTGCAGTGATGCCTAAAGTTGAAGTGTTTCCCTTCCCTACCCCGCTGAGCTGGTTCCCCATACAGGTACCTCTCCCACAGCAGTCTCCTGACGTTTCTTTGGGTTTCTTCCGTATCTCGTGTACTGGGTCTGGCTGGCTGGAATTGACTTTCCTCATAGCAGCCCATATGGTGCTCTGCTTTGCATTTGTGGCTAGACAGTGTAGATAACACACCAATAATAACACACCAGTGATAACATACCAGTGTTTTGGCTCTTGGAGAGCAGTGCCTGCAGTGTCAAGGCTTTCTTTCCAACACCCCACCACCCAACAAAAGACAGGCCAGTAGGCTGGGGGTGAGCAAGAGGTTGAGAGGGGTCACAGCCCAAAGAGCTGACCCAAACTGACCGACAAAGAGATATTCCATGCTGTGTAACATTGTGCTCAGCACTGAAAGCTGAGGGAAAGGAGGAGGCTACAGGGGCATTTGTGGTAATGGCATTTGTCTTTTTGAGCAACTGCTTCATGTACTGAGGCCCTTCTGCCCAGGAAGTGGCTGGACACCTGCCTGCTGATGGGAAGTAGTGAATACATTCCTTATTTTGCTTTGTCTCTGCACCCAGCTTTTGCTTTTCTTATTGAACTGTCCTTATCTTGACNGCTGGAATTGACTTTCCTCATAGCAGCCCATATGGTGCTCTGCTTTGCATTTGTGGCTAGACAGTGTAGATAACACACCAATAATAACACACCAGTGATAACATACCAGTGTTTTGGCTCTTGGAGAGCAGTGCCTGCAGTGTCAAGGCTTTCTTTCCAACACCCCACCACCCAACAAAAGACAGGCCAGTAGGCTGGGGGTGAGCAAGAGGTTGAGAGGGGTCACAGCCCAAAGAGCTGACCCAAACTGACCGACAAAGAGATATTCCATGCTGTGTAACATTGTGCTCAGCACTGAAAGCTGAGGGAAAGGAGGAGGCTACAGGGGCATTTGTGGTAATGGCATTTGTCTTTTTGAGCAACTGCTTCATGTACTGAGGCCCTTCTGCCCAGGAAGTGGCTGGACACCTGCCTGCTGATGGGAAGTAGTGAATACATTCCTTATTTTGCTTTGTCTCTGCACACAGCTTTTGCTTTTCTTATTGAACTGTCCTTATCTTGACCCAGGACCTTTTCCATCTTATTTTCTTTCCCTGTGCTATTGGAAGTTGGGGGGAGTGAGAGACTGGCTGAGTGGGCATCTGTCAGCCAGCCAGGGTCAACCTGCCACATCTAGGCATGGAAAACTCTCACAAACCTAGGCTGCAAATCCACACTCTTTCTTCATTCATCCTGCCTGTGCAGACTTCATTCTTGAATATTGCATGAGGAAGAGGAGCTAGTCATATAAAAGGTAAAATAGTATAAAAATTATTCTGCTTATTGTGTGTTCTTCAGTGACAAGCAGTTTAATTCTTCTCAGTTGGCTTGATTTAGTCTTCTGAAGTCTTTTGGAAGTGGAATGTGCTTTGTTTTGCACCTTTAGCATGCAGTGCACATCAGAAGGACTTCAAAAGCAAGCATGTTTTTCTTAACATAAAGTTTTACAAACTGCAGAATAGGGCTTGGATTTCAGTGATAGTGAAACACAACTACAGCTGACTATAAGAGGTGCTGATTTATATCCTATTCACATTAACTTCAGGGAATTGCAATGACTGAATTGCAGGGAATCGAATACCTGAAGTTAAATGAAGATCACACCAGAATACTAAAAAACCACACAATAAATTGTATGAAGAAGAATATGTGAACACCTGCATGTGACAGAAGTTTGAAAAATTACCTAAGCAGCTCATAAGGCCAGGTTCTGTTTGTAAAAATGACTTAGGAACCTGAGAATTTAACTTCACTGAAAGTCAACAGGATGAAGTCCTCAAAAATCACATAGTCAGTTTTGAACATTTTGCTTTTACCTATATAGCACATTCCCTCTGACAAACGAATGTAAAGATGGGTATTGCTTGATTTTTTTAGAGGTACAGAGGTGAGATACACAGTTAGGATGACCAGCTTCTGAAAAAGATTTCGGTCTCCATCAGACATTTGTGTGGGTTTCCACCCTTTAACAAAGGTGCTCAGCTCAGCAGAGCACGCATACATTTGCCTTTTTTGTGCCTTTGTCCATGAATACATCTTTCCGCCCTTCAGACGGCCCTTGCAGACGCACACACGCACCATTGCGTTGGCATGCCAGTGTGGTTTCCTGTGCCTTTGCATCAGACCTTACTCAGTAGCCAACTTTGGATGCCAAACCCTGCCAACACAGCAGCCTCCTCTTCACAAAGTAATAGCTGTGGTTAAGATGTCATTCTCCGTAAATCAATTTTGGCAAGGATGACGGCTAAGGGCAGGAGCTGGAGTTGTCTTTACAGGGCCTAAGCCATTCAAGTGGCTTTAATCCTCCTTCTTACTACCCGGCTTTGTGGAAGGTAGATGGACTCACTTTAACAAGACGGAATGAGGGCTTTTTTTCGGTCTTTTCTTTTTGGTCACAACAACAAAAGACCTGGGAAATTCCAATTAATTAGCATGCCTTTGCCTAATGAAAGAATAAAATTGAAAGAAAAATGTCTAAAGCTCTGAGAGGAGTGGAAGCATGTAGTGACAATGCATATTTTAAATATTTGTGGCTGTTTGTATGATTTTCCCAGGGTTTGCCTCTCATTGACTTGAAGAGATAAGTGTGGAAAGACAAGTGGAAGGTTTTGTTCAGACCATGATGTAATAACATTTCAGCTTTTAAGGAATCTAAATAGGCTATAACATGAAGGATGCTGATAGTGGCTTCCTCTAAAAGTCAGTTTAAATAATAAGAACCGCTGTCATTTTATTATTGCAATGCACCTTACTGGCCATATATCTCATAAAACAAGACTGGATGTAAAGATAGTAGTAGAAATTTCCAGATAAGTTGTGGTAATCATGCACGTGGACTTTTAAGGAGCTATTTCTCAGTCTGGAAAATGATAGTCTAAATAGCTCTGAGGTTATCTTATATCCTGAATAGAGAAAATGCATACTCCACATACATAAGTAAAACTTTATAGTAGAAAAAAATGTACTCCTAACCACAGAAGTTTCTTTTTATGAGTTGCACTTGGCTTTTGACCTCTGTATCTTTGCAACTATTAGTTTCATTGATCTTTACGCTTCCTTAAGGACACAACTTTCTGACTTTCTGAACTTAAGGACTTCTGATGAAACATCCACAACTACTGAATCCAAAGTATGTTTGAGTTGATTGTTGTGAAGGTGGAACAACCAGAGATCAGTGCAGGAACTTTGTTAATGATCAAAATAACATATGTCAAAAACATTTTCTTTTTCTTGACAAAGTGCTTTTGTTTCAGGCAAAAAAATCTTTCCATTGTGTGTGGAATGAGATTTGCATAATGCTTTGAGATACTGCTACTGTAGCAATTCAGACTTTGATAGTGTCTGATAGATATGCTTGAAATTTATATATCAGTTAACAAGATTATCACCTGAAAAGACATTGTATTTTTACTGAAAAGTTTTTTGAGGTGATAAAATATATTGATATTTAATGAAGCATGAAACTTTTAAATGAACCATGAAAGCAGCAGTTAAACTAATTAACTGAATATAAAGCCTCTTAGAATACATACGTTATTTGGGCTGTATGCTTGTTATTTCTGCCTGGTTAAACTGACAACGAGGATAACATTCTCCTATTATCTTTTAGGAGAAACAACATTAAACAGTACCTTGTTTTTAATGCAAGGAAAAAGAGAAAATTGTTTGTTTGTACTGCTCAGAAACTCAGGGACAATGCAGTTTAAAAAATTACCTTTTGGTATCCTTGAACAATGGACTTTATCTGGGAAACAAAAACATACTGAATGTGATTGCAAGTTATGTACATTGCTGCTTGCATACTGCAGGAGCTAGTTTCTGCAGTTCTTTGCATGTTAACATCTGCCACCTATTCTTAATTAGTATTCAACAGGCTGGCATTTATTCTTCTTTTATCCTGCTTGTGCATTTTGGTCTCTTAAAGGAGGAAAGATGCCTTTCTGAGAAGCAGTGGCAAATACCTTAGGTCTTCTGTAAAGATTTAGGAAGAGAGCCTCACATAGGATTACAGTTTAATATTGAACAAAGCCTTCATTGCATGCTTTTTTGCTGAACATACGTCTCCTGCCGGATCACGGCATGCAGTGCAGCCTGGCACTGATGTGTTAGTGCAAAAACCGAAACCTGGCCCATGCTAGAAGTAGAAAGCCACCTGCTTGCTCTTCTTTCCTCTGCTCAGGACTCCTGCACAGCTAGTGTCAGATTTTACTTAGAGAGAAGCTGTCATTTGAGTTAAGGCAGCCTAAAGCTGTGGAGAGTTTACTGCCTTACTCTTGGTGCTCTGCTGAATGGAGCTAGCGTCCCCCTGTCTAAGCTTCATTCTTCGCAACATTACTCACTGCCCGTACAACCAGGCTGACAGGAGAAGTGAATATAAGGTATGCAAAAGGGAGGCTGCCTCTGTGTTAGATAGTAGTCCAATGAACACAGCAAGAAACCAGAAATTACCATGTGAACGGGGCAGGGGGTGCATTGCTATGCTATGTTGCTTTGGTAGGTGGAACGATAGTGTCTTTTCAGTAAGGATCTGCAGATGCCCGTGGTTAGAGATAGCAAAGCTCCTACGTGGTATTTTCTAAAACACTAAGGATACTGAGATAAGATAAATGATCTGAGCATCTTTTAATTAAAATTGAGGAAAAAAACTGGAAAAAATGCTAAGTATGTATTTCTAATGTAAAGAAAAAAATAAATGTGCAGTGAAGGTTCAACAGTGCTAGAAGTTGGTTGTTCCAGAGAATTATTTTTCTAATATGTTTTCTTACTGCCCTTCCATAGTTGGCTGTTCTGCATTGCAGACAGGTGTTATCAGCAAAGACGTATTCCAACAACATTGCTGGAATCGATCTGCTTATTTTGCAGTTGAGTGCAACACTGTTTAATGGGCAAAGTGTTTCCCTATAGATTTCATTTGAGTCCTACCATTCATAATGTACGAGGAAGTTTTAACTGTATTATTTTTTGGTTTGCCCCTCAAGTAATGCCGCTTGCAAGTCAGTTGAAATAACACTCTATGCTCTCACTCATATACAGATACATGCTCTGTGTCCATTTAGGACAGATTCAGACAGTAATTTCTGAGTGGCAGTGGAAGTGGCAGGTATTGTTTCTGATTCCAATACAATTCTCTTTTGTTCTTTCAAGTATCTGTGTATTTCTGTTTTTATTATAATTTTCTGTCTGTACTGTAATGGTATTTTAATGAGCTGGCCAATACTGAAATTTAAAACATGAAACTTGGTGGTTTTTTTCACCTGTTATCATTTACCATTCAATTAATTTACTAGTACAGTAATATATTACATTACTTGTGGAGATTTTCTTGACTCATACTGGTTATTTGAGAAGAATATAAGGCTTGCACAGTGTATAATTTTTCAAAAATACAAACTAAATGGTTAGGCTAAGTTTTGTGGATAGAAACTTCACAGAAGCTGGTGTAACTAATACCATAGAGAAGTGGTAGCATAAACCGAAGATATAAAGCTGTATGTTTTCTACAATAGAAGAGCACACACTGTATATTATCCTAACAAGGACAAAAGCAGAAGTCATCTAATGTCACTGATAACAAATAAGGAGTTACCCATTGCAGCTAAAACATTTATATTTCATTTCAGTTAAACATTTACTGTCTGTCCAGTAGTTAACTGATAACTTCTCAGTTTTATGCAAAGTAAGAAAACAAAGTAGCTTTCAAGATAGCTTTTTAGTAAGTGGGAGGCCTTCCTGATATAAATAAAACATTCAAAATTAACATGAGATACTGTAAATGTCTGTAGGTCTAATTGAAAAATCTTTGGTTTACAGTATGCATTTTCTCCTGGAAGTTTCCTGAACTTGACTGTTTCATAATATATTCTTAGTTTAGTCATTACAAGACCACTGTTTTAATTTGTTTAAATTTAGTGGTTAAAGTGTTCCATAGAAGTAGGTGATCTCATTGCTGTCTGCTTTAAACCAGCTAAGTTAATCACCTGTGAGGTATTGTTTTCACCGGTCAGTTCTGGCTAATTTTTTACCTTAGTTCCACTTGAAGGGAGACATTGTTTTTCATTGTGCTTTGTCAGTCTTTTTTGTCTCACAGTAGAGTTGCTGAAAGTACATGCTTGATTACTTCATACAATGAATGGGAAGTAGCATTGGAAATTAGTGCAAGCTAATTTACCAAGAGGACTCTGATAGTGAGGAAACTGCTTTTCCAAAATTCAAAGCATGGAGAGCTTTTAAAGTGCATTCATAATATTTTCGCATAATGCAATGTGGTCATATAATTCCGTTTAGTGTGTTTCCTCCAGATTATTTTCCTTGATTGTAAAGATTAAGTCTCTGCAAACAGTTAAGAACATGGGAACTGCCAATACAAGTCAGATTAATGGTCTGTCTAACTCGCTGTTCAGAGTGGACACAGCCAGAGGCTTTGGAAGAAATTTCTTACTAGCAAGACGTTGCTATTTGTGTTAAGAAAATCATGAGCTAAGATCATAAACATGAGGTTGAAACCAGGGAGATTTTAGGATTATAGAATCATAGAGTGGTTTGGGTTAGAAGAGACCTTAAAGATCATCTAGTTCCAACCCCCTGCCATGGGCAGGGACACCAACCACTAGACCAGGCTGCTCAAAGCCCCATCCAGCCTGGCCTTGAACACTTCCAGGGATGGGGCATCCACAGCTTCTCTGGGCAACCTGTTCCAGTGTCTCACCAACCTCACAGTAAAGAATTTCTTCCTAATATCTACTCTCTCAGTCTGCCTTCATAGGAGAGGTTTTTCCAGCCCTCTTATCATCTTTGTGGATCTCAATGTTCTAGCTGCAAAGTCTTGATTATTTTTTAATTTATTTTTTTGAGAAAATAAAGGTCAAGAATCACTGTTTCACTTACATGTAGTTTCTATGTGGTGCAGTGTAGTTCAGAAACTACTGTATTTCATAAGATTGCAATAAAAATCATATTTTGTCAACTATTTGAGACATAGTTGAATAATTTTCTTGTACCCTGAAGAATTCCAGATTGCATGCCATATGAAAATTGCTCATAGTTAATGTAATTTTGACTGATTTTTTTGTGTTCACCTATGATCCTCAAGGTCTTTCAAAAAACACTTGGGCTCAGAGGATGATACCAGTGTGAAGAAACCCAGATTCCCAAATAGACAAAGATTTTGGCAGATCTTATGCTAATAGAGGCAAATGTCAATCTCCTCCCTATACTGCCTTCCCCCCCCCGCCCCCCGCCTTTGAAGCTCAAGTCTTACTCACCTAAAGAGAGCTTCAGGGGATCTGATACCCACTGCCGTTTGGCTGGTGTTTCTGTCTACATAGTTGGTGTGCCATAGTGCCTATTAGCTGGCTTTAGAAACAGTACAAAGTGGTGATTGTGTTTAAGGACAAAAGGACAAGTGCTAGCTCTAGTAGTCATTAATAATATGATTAAAATTGATGAAGGGGAAGCCTGAAAGGTTTGGCAGCCCCAAGGCAAGAAGGACTGGGATATTTCCCGTCTGGAAACAAGTCTTCCAAGCAAACCTTTGAGTTTGTTCAGTCAGCAGCTACTTTGCAGCCCCTCCATCTTAGGCAGCCAACAACCCCACGGATGTGGTGATGCAGAGCAAAGCTGTATGTGTTAGCTGGGGACTGCATCATCCAGAAGATTCTTCATGTTGTGGAAAAATACCAAATTTGGTTTGAAAAGGTCTAAAGTCTAATATATGTGATTTATGTCTAATCTACATGAAGAATACATTAATGTAGTCTTAACTTACTGATTTGGTCTCTGTCCTCTTACTGTCTTACACTGTGCTTTTTTGGGTGTGCCCTTTTGTCCTCATTTTTGTGAATACAGAATCCACGCAAACAAGACTGGAAGCCAGTTACAAGGGGAACATTAAAACCGACAGTTTCCAAAGCTTTTAATGACTGTATGTGAACAGACAGAAAATCCTATAGGAAAATTACCTTTTGCTCCTTTGTTGCAATTCTTTTATTTCTAGCTGTTATTCTAGCAGTAACAACAGGACAGATTTTCAGGTACTTTTAATAGATTTCTGTCATAGTGCAGTTATTGCAGAATTTATTAATCAAAGCGATGACTGAATTTGATCTGGTGTTATGTGTTTGGTATGTTATGTGTTTCAGAATGCCAAAAAATGAAAATTGGTTTTGCTGTTGTATGTTTTTGTTTTACTATCATTTATATATAGGAAGCATAGTTAAAATTTCAGAGATGTGGTGAAGCAGTTTCATTTTACAACCAGAGTTACTTGGTAGAATTAGCAAGTTACTACTCTTGACTTGGAGAAGCAGACAAAAAAATTGGTTGGTTTTCAATCTGATAAAAGAAAACGTGTTTAGTGGAAATAATTTCATATTGGACTCTGCCTCCAAAAAGTATGGGAGTGACATAAATTAAGAGAAACTCATCCGAAATTCAGTGTACCTAAATTAAAGTAGTTGTATTTTTCTGTATTCTTTGAATGTCCTTCAGAAGATTGCAGTGAAATATTTTTGCATGTCAGGGAGGAGTGAAGCTTAGCTATTAACCAACTATAAACAGGGAAAATGGGCAAGCTAACGAATGAGGAAGTGAATGAATTAAAATATTTCCATAAAATATTTTTACTGTTTATACTTGTTAACTATTACTGGTAGTTATTGATAAAGAGCAGTTTTGATTTATGTGCAATATGTTTATTTGGAAGAAATTACATGCTAATCCACCATAGCTCTTCCAGTGAGCCATCTCAGGACTGATGCCCCTTCCTCAACTATTGTTGCCTTTATTGTAGTATCTCCTGATAATTTATCTCCTTTATCTCCTATAATCTTTATCTCCTGATAAACAACTTCTCTTAGTATGTAAGAAGTTTCTTCTCTTGCTCATTTAAAATATTAGGTCCACATATTTATCTTAGAGTCTACAGGCTCATTCAAAACCCACTGATGTCCTCCAAAGAGGTTCCCAGTTATCTCAGCTGATACAGATTCAAGACGTTAAGGAATTCCTGGTTGTCCTTTCACTGTCCTGAAATTTTCAGGCTTTGGGTCAATGATACAGCAAACCCTGACTGAGGACTCCTCTTGTACTGTACATATATAATGCCAAATGCAGATGCGAAAAATAGTCATTCTGCCAGTTCATATTTATTCAGCTCTTTTGAACACATTTTGTGTCAGCTTGCCTTTTAGAAGCAGGCTCATGCCAGGTCAGATGTCCATGTTGCATCCCTTTAACTTTATGCTAGATCAAATGTGGTCTGTACTCCTGCAGCTGGCTCGACATCGGCATAAACTTCCCATCTTGTGCTCTGACTCAGCTCAACAGACATGTGATTGTATGCTCACATCTGATTCAGATCGAATTAATACTGCTCAGTGACCTGCAGGGCACAGATGAGGTATTAATGATGGTCTTCTGGCACATTTACGCCTGTATGAAGCAGTGGATAAAATGCTGTGACTTTGCTTTTCATAGCAGTTGTGTTTTACTTTGCAGTCTCTTTGAACAGAGGTAGCTGATGATAGATTCCTGTTTCATAATCTGTCTCACATCTCTGAAATGGGAGAATTGTAATTTTTCCCCATAACAGCAAATGTTTATCAATGTTAAAAAGAACAAAACCTTTTCCTTCCACTTCTGCATCAGAGAAATGCTCAGGCAAATGTTTATCCGGAGTGGAGGCTTGCATTACTTTTGTCTCATCCCAGTAATACAGTGTTTTCGAAGTACTCCTTTTCTTATTTGTTCCTTTCAGTGACCAGTGACCAGACCATCTCTGGCCTTCATCCTTAGACAACAAATTCTCTTAACAGTTCTCAGCATCACTGAGGTGCTGTTTATGCACAGATAATAAGAGCAGACCCTGTAATTACACCTAGGATGTACTGAGGAGGCAACATTCTGTATTCAATGGTACTGGTTTGACACTACTCCCTTGTCTGGTTCTGCTTTTGCGATATTTTTTTTCTGGCATGTAACTTCCAAGCAGCTCAGGTTTAATCGTGTATAAACAGCAATTTCAGTGTATGGTTGCAGGTTGTTATTTGAACCAAGTAGGTGACATATGGCCCGTCCCTAAATGAAAATCTTGATTTCCTGGATGTGATAAAGCAGATATTATTGTTACCATTGAAATCTGTTGAAAGCAGCTTATGTGTGAAGGGTGTTATGGTATCATGCAGGGAAGAATCAGCATATATCTGGTACCTTTTTGTGGTGGAGCTGCTCTTCTTGATGCTAAATATTGGGTTTATATCTTATTAAGTAGTCAATATATGTAGGCTTTACAGGCATTACAGCTGTGTTTCAGTGTCAAAATCAGTTCGATCTCTCATGTTACTATAGAACACTTCCCTGCCTTTTATGTCGATTGGTGCAGAAAGCCTTTGGTTCTATGTACTAAAGACACTTTTTAAAAAAATAGCTGTCTGAGCATACGTAGTATACACACACAGATAGGCATATTATGTAGTATGATGTGAATGTGTTGGGCCAGTTTTTAACTTCACGCCACCCAGCCTTTTAGTACGAGGAGTAACGTTCATATTAATACCACCAGCAACTTATGCTTTTTGCCTAATTTTTGCATGCTGGTTCCATTTGAGTGCTCTGTACGTTATAAAAGCAACTAATTCAGCTTTAGCGAATTCAAACTACAAACTGCTTCAGAGGAAAGTAAACAAAATACCTTCACTTATTCTTTTGATTTAATTGGACATCTTTAGTAAGAGCAGACAGTAATCCTATAAAGCTTAAAAGCTTTTTTTCTGGTACTATGGAGTTGAGTGTGGTACAAGGAATTCTCTTTACATGTTTGTCCTTGGAAAGTTGTAGTCCTTCTAGCTAAGTTTCAGGATAGGTTATTAAATGTTTTTTTTTCCTTTTCTTACCCTTGAGTTTTCAGCCACATCTGTGTTCTTCAGTTATGTTTCAAAGTAGTAGCAACGAGTAAGTTGTTTTTCTTGAAGGGCTGCCATATTTCATCCCAAGGAGTAGAATTTGGTGGTGGATCATACAATCAACTTGTAACATCTGTACATGAATTTACAGAGCACTTAGGATCCCAGTGGACTGAGAATCATGCATGTGGTCCTCACATATGTGAGATACTACTAATGAGTCAAAGAAGAAGAATGTGAAAAAAAGGCACAGACTTCTGAAACAGAAATAAACATATGTATTTGTTCTTTTTTTTAAAAAAAGTTATAATTTGAAATTTCTAGGATGAATTGCAGATTTTTAAGGTAATCCTATTTGATCTGGAGAAAATGGAAGGATTTTGATTTTTTGGACTGTGAGGGCCACAAATGCCTTAATGTACTTCTGTTTGAAGTTCACAACCCATTTGAACATCCTTGAGGAAAACTAGTATGTGAGTTGTACAACCAAGTCAAAAGTAGATTTAATTTAAAAATGGTTTAAATTGAAGTATTTTTCACTATTTGTCCTGATGTTGCTATCCTGCTTTACAGCGTAGTTTGAAGACAGGGAAGCAGCTAGAAATGTGAATAGCACAATTATTAATTTCCAGCTGTGATGAGAATTTGCTAGATATCCAACAACTTCCATATTATGCCCTGCATTTTAAACTTTTCATCTTGGTATGTTTTAATGAAGAGAATCTTGTAAGCCACCATCTGTGGCCTTAATCAGAACACAGAGTACACAGAGCATTTCACAGATCTGACCCACTTGCCAGCTACCTCTGTAATCACCTTGTGCTACTGTGTAATAGCCATCAGTTTTGAATCATGGCGGCAGTGATTAAGAGCAGATTGTGGCCTTTTAAAGAAAGTCCGGAATGCTTCTCGGCTTGATCCAGCTGGAATTGCTCTCCCCACACCTCCAAGGAATGCTGGGTTCCAGCTGTTACTCTCCCCTGCTGAGGAAACTCCAGAGCACTTCGCCACACCAGACCTATTGCAGGGGCTGCAATTCGCATGTATGCCTGCAGTCCCCTTGCTTTTTGGATGGCTTGTGGAAGGGATGATGGAAAGGCTTGCAACGGCTTGGAGCTGTGGGGTTTGGTGGGATTCAAGGCACGGCAGTGTTTCTGCAGCCTCCTTGGGTTCTCTCTTCCCTCCTTCAGAGAAGGATGCGCTTACAACTTGACCGACCAGTCATAACTCTGGTCTTTTACTCGGACTCTTCCAGTGGTGTTTTTTTCTGATGTTTATCTATGATGCCTGGTCTTTATGTAGTTCAGCACATGTTTTAAATGTGCATAATTTATTAATTCTCCTTCAGAATATTGCTTTTTGTGTTTGGAGAAGTGTGCAAAACCCTTATACTGGTCCCATGTTTTGTCCTCACCTGAAGATACTCAGTACCAGTCACTTTTCCTGCTTTGCAAAGTAATGTGAGTTCTGTGGCCTCATCAGGGGTTCATGGGAGACGAATACTAACCTGCCTTGTTTATTTCCAGGAGGCCTTGGTTATGGACCCCAGTGCAAGTCCCTTGGAAAAGGCAGCTGCAACAATGTAAGAGTCACCAGCAGTCCCATGACAGTTCAGCAGCTGGGACCTGTTTCACCTCTTGCTAATCAGGACTCAACAGCATGCAACCAGATCAGCCCTAGCTTACAGCGGTCAATGGATGCTTCCAGCCTGAGGCCTTCTCCATCAGATGCAAGGTCCTGAGTTACTTTTTTATATTCAGTACTTTAGAAAGAAGGCATTTTTATTCTCTTGTAATTTAAATGCAACCTTTCTGATTCTTAAAGTGGCCTAAATGTTGCTCTGTTATGCCACAGGAAATTTAATTGAACACAATTTAAGTCACATCAGCTATAATCATACTGTTTGGATCATTCAAACCATGGGTGAAATTTGGCCACACATTTTCTATGTTTGATAGGGCTTTTTTGTTAGATAAAGATTTTTGTAGCCACTTAACTAATTTTTTTTGTACTAAGGACAGGAAATGTTACAGAGGATGAAAGCATAAATAGCCCGCGTTACCTCTGCAGGAGCAGTGACCTTTTTAAGCTTACCATAGTGCTAAGAGTGTTATGTTGGTGCCTGTCGAGTAATTATAAAGTCAGACAAAATAAACTTAAATGCCCTGCTAATGTCCCTCTCTCCTCATTAAAAACCTTTGCTTTCAAACTGTTTAATTGTTTACATAATTAATTTAATCAGATCAGTCTTTCCCAGTCTGCACTGAGGCAGCGGTTAGCTTTATCTATTAGACTTGGGTCCCTGAAAATTTGTCAATTTCCCTAACTCTGCTGGGTAGTTTAATAAAAACTATGGCCTCTCCATGTAGATGTTACCTTTTATATCACTAAACCACGGATAAATATGTGTTAATTATTTTTTTTAAATGCTTAAATAGGTTTTGAGATTGACGCTATGAATATTGTCAACAAACATGAATGAAAGGAAAACAGGGTGGCAGAGCACTGGAACAGGCTGCTCAGAGAGGTGGTGGAGTCGCCTTCTCTGGAGACATTCAAAACCCGCCTGGACGCGTTCCTGTGCAACCTGCTCTAAGGTGGCCCTGCTCTGGCAGGGGGGTTGGACCCCCTGATGATCTCCGAAGGTCCATTTCAACCCCTACCATTCTGTGATTCTATGAAAATAGTTATTTGGCAACCTCCATACAAATACATTGGGCACATCCCTGGATATTAGTTAAACTTAGAGTGAGAAAACATTCTGGTGTGTTATTTCAGAAGCTATGTTCCCAGTTTTGTAGGTGGGACTCGTGCAACAGTCGCCTACTGAGTTGAAATGTAACTGTTCTTATTTACAGAAGGCCACAAGAGTATTCTCAAAGCTGTTTACATTTTACTATGTCACTTTATTACAAGCCAAGGAACATTCTTGAAATAATTAAAATTAGTATTATTTAACTGGAAGAAAACCTTGCTTTACTCTACTATAAGATAGTTTGTGACATTTCTGTCATTTCAGTTGTGAAAACTGAGTCCCCTGGGAAAATTTACAAAATTAATTATTCTTCTTATGCAAAGTGTCAGGGAAAACCATTCAGTGCTAAGATGATGACAAATACAGAGACATGCCTTTGAGACAGAACAAAACTGATGATGTAAAAATATCATTAGTAATTATTACTTACTTAGTAAGTTGTAGGTGTAGCTGCATGGTTCCAAACACTGTTATTTTTATCTGAATGTGTGGCTGGGTGTACTGTCAGCACTGAGTTATACATTTTTGTTTTTATTTTAAAGAAACATTTACTAAGGGCAAACTGGAGTTGAAACTCTGGCAGAGTCAAGGCTCCGGTGTCCCTAGAGTCTCTTAATGATTTATCAATGAATATGTTATAAAATCAGTTTGTCACAAAAAGAATGTCCATTTCAGCAATTGACTCAATTTGACTATTTTATAGGGCAAAACAATTAAAATCTAAAGTCAGATGGTAATTCACAAATTGCTGAAATACTTTTTTTTTTTTTTAAATTAGTTCATCAATAAACTGCAGTTGCCTAAACTGGTTGCCTAAGATGACTCCATACTCCTTCATAAACTGAGTGCCTTCTCTGGATTGTATCTCTCAGACATCATGACTGTGCTCTGGCAGCTCAATCCAGACCAGATTATTTGCTCAATTAAACCAAACCAAAATTACTTGTCTTGATTTTTACTGATGGAAGAAAGAAAAAAATTGGCAAAATTGGAATTTTCCTACAGAAAACATTATATTTTGATATATAGACCACGGGGGAAAAAACCTTACCTATCTTTTATCAGAGGTTTCCCTAAAGCTTTTTCAGAGTATTCAGTTACGCTTCTTGAAACCAGATACAATAGTGCCATTTACTTTGGTGCAAGTCAGGAAAGGAAAGTGCAAGGGGTTCTTGGCTAGTAAAACAGAAGACTATGCAAAAACATACAGCATAATTTTCACTCTTCCATGTTTATGTTTAAGATTCTGGCTTATGCTTGATACTGGCCTCTGTACACAGAGGGAAAACAGAAAGTAATTGCAAGAATCTCTGGTAAATGTTCATAAAAGATCTGGTCCAAACTCAAGCCAGTTTAGATCACAATATGCAGGTGTGCCAGTTAATACCATCTGAGAGAACCTGGCACAGTGGTATAGCTGGCCCTTCAGTTTCATATGAGGTGTATTTATTTTCCCTTGGAAAACTACTTAGTCACAGTGTGGGCTGGGTTTTAAAGAAATTTTCTTTGTTTTGGGAGCCAGAATCTTTGTTACTTTTGAATTTAGAGACTTAAGTAAGAACCAGACTTCTTTGGATTGTCTGGCTCTTTCATATTGTGTACTTGAAATTCTTGTCCAACTTTCTATTTTTATCCAGTTTTGAGACTTCTAAAATGCAGCTTCACTGATGGGTATGTCTCTTTGTGTTAGGCATTAGCAGCTTTTTGAATGACACTGATCCTACTGTGCATCTGATTAAAATTATTGACATTACAAGAATAGACTTGTTATATTGATGCATGATTTTTTTTCCCTACTTATAAAAGACAAAGTAAAAATTCAAATAATCAAACTAGAAAAAACCCAAACCCTTATTTACATTTTCCAGATATATATAGCCTGGCATGGAAAAATCAAACCTTACTTTTCTTGCTTTGTTGAAGAGCGTGGATCTGTATTTGGGGTCACAGAATACTAATGTGGTTTAACTGCCGTATAATGAATGTGCTTAAACAAAGCCCATTGGTAACAGACCCAGCAGCCTGAATCAGTTTTTTTCACAAATAATTATCCCTTCAGATCTAAATCTTACACAAGATTGACCTGGTAGAGTAATCCCATTTTTTTTCATTTCTCTCAATGCAAACTGTAGTCAGCATGCTAATTGTGCTTTTCATCAGTGCTCTGTTTTGAAAGTGCTATTTAAACCCTGATGGAGTAATGTAACATCCATAACAGTACCCTGTACTGGTGTTCACTCCAAACAGGATGTTTCTTATTCTGATACAGCACATCAACCATCCCTTAGAAAACAAGTATCTCGAGCGAAGCAGCGCTTACCCATCTATCCCATAGGTCACCACAGCAAGGGTGAGTGACATTTAAAGCTACATTTCCACTGTTCATGCGCTGTCTCAGTGCGCAGACACAGCCCCTGCAGGCAGCTTCCTCTCTCCCTCAGCCTTTGCCAACCTTTCCCTCCAGACAAAAAGGAGCTGAGGGGGCAGCCATGGTGCCCTGAAGCACCAGTTCCCCTCCTTCAGCTCTTCGGCAGTGACTGGGTTGTTCTTCCAGTACAATCCAGCCCTTCAACCAAAGTCACTGCAAACTGACTTTTCTTTCTCTTTGTTGGTTGACTCTCAAGTGCTGGAAAATGCTGTAATATTAAGTAGTAGGAAAAAAAACATCACTTGTGGAGTGCTTGTGTGGTGGGCAGAATGAGATAACAAAGACACTGTGATTTTTCAGCTTTAATCTCTGTGCCTCCAACTGAATGTGGAAAGGTATATGCATTTCTCTTGCCTGAATGGCTATACCTAGTATTTTCATATATTATTTCAACCACGTTGATCTAATTGAAGGATAATCCACAGATCTCAGAGGTGAAAAGTCGATTTACCAAGCAAAATCATGGAAATTTGGTAAATATTGCCACACTCACTGGTACTATCTCCAAAGCCATTGTTCGGGACCTGTTCTGGCTCTCTTGTGTGGACTGATGTTTAAATGAGATTCAGATCCCCAGCTTTAGCCTACCACCAGTTCTTAAATTCAGTAGTTTTATGTATCTCCACCAAAGCTGCAGTCACTGCAATAGGGCTGTGGTGCAGACTATGAGCGTTAACAGATGCAACTATGAGCCTTAACAGATCTGTCCCATGGATCCTTGTTTCCTGAAGGAGCATATATAAGAAAATCTTGCAGAACTCGGAAGCAACTGCAATGTTGCTTATCCTGAGCAGACATCAAAACTTGCAGCAAGTAAAATGTATAGAAGTGCCTCCTCTGAGGTGCTTGCTGTAGCTATGTCTGTATCAAGAAAGAGATTTGTTTTCATTAATTTTCTTTATGGAGCATACTTTATCTTTTAGAAATCTGAAGTTTATAGCAATATAAAACCATGCAGTAAAATAATTATAAATAACTGACTTCAGGAACTTACCTTTGTAAATATGAAAACATTATTCCTTGCCTACGTGACAGTTCCTTTGGATGATTGCATTTAAATATTTCATATACTGTTTACTTACAGCTGTAAGAAGTATTTTTCAACACCTGGTGTTTAAGGTACCTATTATCAATTAGCTGTCTTTTTAAAATGAATTTGACCTCATGAATTCTTTGTATGCCAGGAGGAACTGTTGTGTGTCTTGGTTTTTTAGGTGGTAAGCTGAGATGCAGTGATTGACATGACCACCATAAAAAATGCATTTTAGATTTAGAAGAGAAACCAAATTCCTTATGTTGAATCCTGTGCTTCTTCAGAAGTGTGTTGTGGAAAAAGTAAACCAAGGAATTAACCCCCAAAACATAAGATGCACAGGCTTCTGTGTCTGTGAGATCTACAGGTTTATCTAGATACATACCTAATTTTTCCTACTGTTAGAGACCCTTAAAAATAGAAATTAATCTACTGATAGCACCACCGGCTGGCAGGAAATCCTAGTCTGCCAAGATGTGGACTGGAAGCATGAAGACATAAATCCACTTGACTTCTACCCAGCATTTGCAGCCATGAATCAGGGACCCCGATGTCCTTGTATTTCCTTTTTTCTTTTCATACCTTTCTGTAGAAAACAATATTGTTAAGAGGTTATGAGTTCTTTTTTTTAAGCTACCTATAGGACATTTTCAGTACAAAAAGTTTCATAGTATTTCTATGAAAAAAACAGTGATTACACTTGTGAAAAATTTTGATTGCTGACTTGGAGGCAGATACATCATCAAATCAAAACTAAATAAACCCCTTCAACCAGTTCTTCTACATTATTCATTTATTTTGTTTGGTTTGTAAAGTTAGATATTATCTGTATAAACTTGAGCTATTTCTGTAGAGAATACTATTTGTATGCATTACAATTGCCAAAGTTATTCAGGTTAAATATTTATTCTTTATTAATCAGTTTTCTTCCCGTTCTTTGCCAACAAAAAGAATAGTCAATTCAAATCAATATGAGTTTCAAACAAGGCAGGAGCATAATGCTTTGTCTGCAGGAGCCCAAACCTATTTACACCACAGCAGATGAAAAAATTTGCATTGATTTCTGCAATGATGTATTGAGAACCTTTACAGCAACTTTTCTTCAAAATCCTGAGATTTTAAAGTTGGTTTCGTAAGTGACCTTGGTATATGTATTACCTGTGTCTGCCTGCTGGTACATTAACTCAGACTGCTAAAGTTGAGTACCTAAGACTAGGAAGGACTTTTCTCACATGTAGCCCTTCTTTAATTTTATATGTGTCTGAAGATAGAAGAACCGCTGCTGAATTGTCTAACTGCCTGCTTACGTTATTGTGCCTTTATTCCAGGTCGCTCTTGTCATGTGAGTCTTTGGCCTCTACAACATTAAGCTTGTCAGAAAGTCAGTCCACTTTGAGTGTAAAGCAAGAGTGGTTGCATGGGTTCAGAACTCTTCCTTCTGTTCCTCCTGACCAAGGTTTACAAAACAGCAGTGAGCTGGGGGACTTACTAAATTTCTCGCCTGGAACATCTCTGTCTAGTAACTGCATCTCTAACTCATTACCGTCCTACTTATATGGCATGGAAAATAAGCATTCCCCTTACTCTAGTCCTCGCCGTTCCTCAACCCGGTCTCAATCAGCCCGCTCCAAAAAGAGAGCACTCTCTCTGTCTCCTCTGTCTGACGGCATTGGGATTGACTTCAATACAATCATCCGTACATCCCCAACCTCTCTGGTGGCCTACATCAACAGCTCCAGGACATCACCAGCAAACGTCTCCCCACAGCCTGAGGTCTATGGACATTTTTTGGGAGTGAGAGGAAGCTGTATACCCCAAAATTGCTCTATTCCAACTGCCCAGAAAGGCATTCTCATGGCTAATGGCAACGTCACCTTCCCAGAGTACGCTGAGAATGGGGCTGGTGAGTACCAGCGGATGCAACAGCTGGAGCAAGCCAGCTTGCAGATGGCCACCACAAGTAACATGGTGATCCAGCAGGGTGTACCGCCCGTGGACAACCAGGCAGTGGGTGTCCTGAAAAACGAACGTCTGGATGACTTCTCAGGCCATGCGGTCGACATGCCTCCTCCACCCCTGTTACTGCTGCCTCCTCCACAAGGGCCACCCCCGCCATACCATGCTCACCAGCACCGGCATCCACACAGCCTCCCCAGCCGCATTCAGCCACTGCCTGTGCCTCCTTCTGCCCCAGGCTCCCTGCTTGACGAAGATGGTGAGATAGAAGATTTCAATGGCAAGCACGGCTGTTGCTGGGTGGACTGCGGTGCGCTGTATGACCAGCAAGAGGAACTTGTGCGGCACATAGAGAAGATCCATATAGACCAGAGGAAGGGAGAGGACTTCACTTGCTTCTGGGCAGGGTGCCCACGAAGGTACAAGCCATTTAATGCCCGTTATAAACTGCTGATTCACATGAGAGTCCACTCAGGAGAGAAGCCGAACAAATGCACAGTAAGTCTGAATTCTGTCTCTCTTAGGAATAAAAGGCTATTGCTTATGGAAGTATAGAGAAGTTGTAATTCTGACTTTGTTTTTTCTTGTTAATGGTGTGGTTTTTTAGCTAGTCTGTGTGAATGAATGACTGCTCCGTCTCTCCACCTAGACAGAAAGGAAAGGTATTCCTTAATTTCGTATGTACCGACAGATAGGATTAGACAAAATTTTATTTTCTAAATTTATAAACTGTTACTGTAGACTGCAAAAGTGACATGGTAGACCTTCAAAAAGCAAAACTTAAGTACCATAAGTACCTGCCTGAATGATGCATGTGGGAAAAGTGCTGTAGAATAAATGGCGCAATTTGTCCCGAAATATTCTTGCATTGTGTTACTCCTTTTTGACTTGAGGAATTTTCAGGATCTTGCATAATGTTACCACGAGAAACTGAGAAGAGCTGGGTATTTTTTAAAGCAGTTGTTGTTTCATTACTAACAAAAAACAGACCCACAGCCCTGTTTCCATGAATACAGTAGGAGTAAAACACATAACAATTTCTCTGTTCACAGATTCTAGCAGTGAGCATTCAACCCCCAAAGTCATGTTTTTCTTGCTGTTTTTCTTAGGGTCACTGCAAGTCAGTCTCACATGTGTAATCACATGAGGTAATACTCTAGCCACTAAACCCCAGAATCAGTTTATGTTTAGTCTTCAGTGAACCATCTATAATCTCAGTAATTCAGATTGTTGATTGGTTTTACATATAGTCTGTATTTTGGATGACAATTAGCTTATCCTTACTAAGTGCTTATTTTATGTCAGCAGAAAGCAGCCTTACCAGTGTTGTTTCCAGTCCCTAGCATAAGCAAACAGAACAATGAATTTATAATTTTTAGGAATCAATGCTGATTATTATTCACTTGAAAAAAACCCATATTTGTTTATATGTGTGAAATATAAATTGGTGCTAGGAGCCTATTTCAGTGTGTGCCTAGTTGAATAATTTTCTTACCATGATGTACATGTTTGCTTGTACAGTAGATAGAGGAAATTTTTTTCTTTTTCTTTTCGTAGAATCAGAGTGGTCTAGGTTGGAAGGGACCTTAAGAATCATCTAGTTCCAACCCCCTGCCCTGGGCAGGGACACCAACCACTAGACCAGGCTGCTCAAAGCCCCATCCAGCCTGGCCCTGAACACTTCCAGGGATGGGGCATCCACAGCCTCTCTGGGCAACTTGTTCCACCCTCATAGTGATATCTAATTGATATCTTCTTGATATCTAATCTAAATCTACCCTTTTCCAGATTGAAGCCATTACCCCTCGTCCTATCCCTGCATGCCCTTGTAAAAAGTCCCTCTCCAGCTTTCTTGTAGGCCCCCTTCGGATACTGGAATGCCACTGTAGGATTTCCCCACAGCCTCCTCTTTTCCAGGCTGAACAACCCCAGTCTCTCAGCCTGTCCTCATAGGAGAGGTGCTCCAGCCCTTGGATCATGCTTGAGGCCCTCTTCTGGACCCACTCTAACAGGTCCATGTCCTTCTTGTGCTGAGGGCTCCAGAGCTGGACACAAGCACTCCAGGTGGGGTCTCAGGAGAGCAGAGTAATTGTCTCTGCTCTGAAGAATCATCTCCCTGAACCAGAACCAATCTCCTTCAAGGAGAGCCGATACCTTCCCAGATTTCTCTCTTGAATTTAGGGACATGGTAGAGATTGTATCACAACACTAGGAAGGCTCTTTATCCTTCGCTTTTGTCACAGCCGAGCATGAACTCAGGCTCTCTGCTGTCTGAATATTTTTTTAAAATTCCCTTGTATTCTCTTTTCTACTCTCCAGATATATTGGATCAGAATGTACCATTAATTTCAGTTCCTCCTTGAGGATTTCTCATCAGCTTTGTGGGGAAAGAGCGAAGGAGAAAAAAGAATTATTAGGAGTCAGGAAAGTAATTTTTCAAGGGAATAACACATGGGCAAAATAAACAGAGACAGACATCAGCAGATGAGTGAGGACAGACAACAGTATGAAAAAAAAAAGGCAGGAATGGTGAAAAAGCACTGAAAAAAAAAGAGTAATGCAAGTACCCAGGGTCTGTCCAGTAGAAGTATTATGATTCTGGGGAAAGCATTGTGTTAGTAGCACTCTGTACTCCCTGCCCTGCCTGTTCAGAAAGGATGTTTACAGTCACCTTCTTGTGGTTATGAGGCCTCCTTGGGCATCCTTAGCTTTGAAGGAATCATCATTCACTGGTGATAAATATGTTAAAGTGGATAAGGTACTTCATATGATAATGTTTTTGAGATTGATAAACCTAAACTAAAGCATGTGCCACGCTGTGTCACAAAAAATGAGAGGTGTTTATATTAGCTTCTCAAAGAGTAATGGCTTTCATAAACATTAAACAGTGTGATTAATTTTACTGAACGTCAGCAAGTATGGGTAGTGCCAAGAAGTTTGCATATCAGAAGCAGCAGCCACATGCTTATCTTGCTTACATGTTTAGAAGTGTAATGAAATGTAGGAATATTCAGGGTGACATGATAACCCTCATAATGTGGGTGTAAATCCCCTTTCTTGGGACAAGCATGCCGAAATGGCATTCTTTAGCAGCGTTTGAGGGAAACAGCTTGCCGCTTCCTTCATTTACTGTTTCACAGCTGGTGTGAATTTGGAAAAACATATTTGACTTTCTGATGCCAAGGGGCCGAAGTCTGGAAATCTCTCAATATATTTAGGAAACGGTACTTTTCCTAGACTTCATACCTTTCTCACCAAGCAGTGAAATTTACAATCATATCAATACAATTTGAGGTTTTAAACTGAGATTTTAAGTGAGGTCTTAGGGAGAACACTTTGGGCAGGATGATAAGTATGATTTCTGTAATTAACAAAATATTATGCAAAAGAAATCTGAAACTCTTCACCAAACCTGTATGAATTTATACATTCAAGTGATAAATCAAAAGAATCCAGTCATAATCTTTATTTGTCCACCTAGGGTCTTTCTGTAATCTATTTTCTGGTTCTACATGTAGGATGCCTCTTTCTCTAAAATCATCATAAAGTAAAAGTCTACATCCACTGCAGTTTGCAGAGCAATAGGGGGCAGTCTAGTAGACCAAGGAGGGAATGAAAAATGCCAAATACGTATCTATTATGTGAACCAACCAGATTTACTACAGAGACTAAAGCAGAAGTAATAGGTCTTTGGGAGGAGCCATCCTAATGTTACGTATCAAGACCCCCTATAATCAAAGGCAGCCAGTTACACTAGTCACCTTAGTGACGTCACACACTAGTCATTGTGTGAGCATTGTATGTGTTGAAGGTTCCTAACATTTTGCAAGAGACAGTCTTCCCATTAAGCACATACTGCAATGGGCCTTAGTGTATTTATCGTGCAGTTCTTGTTTCTGCACAGCTGAGTGTTGAAAGTGTATTATTATGTCCTGTGTTGTATATCCCAATTGATTGCTGTGATACTTCAGCAAGTTCTGCAGGGTTTTAGTAATACGACTACTAAAGGATTACTTCCAAGTTGTGTTATCGTAACTGATAATGCATTAGAGATAACATGGAATCAGGTGGACAACTACTTATAAGCTGAACTTCATGAAATCATTCTATTCTTCTGTGT
This sequence comes from Rhinoptilus africanus, assembly GCA_013400135.1. Taxonomy (NCBI): domain Eukaryota; kingdom Metazoa; phylum Chordata; class Aves; order Charadriiformes; family Glareolidae; genus Rhinoptilus; species Rhinoptilus africanus. The sequence continues at coordinate 67,010 of VXBO01004808.1, forward strand.
TATTGCTCTGTGATGATGAAATTTTGTATTTGAGAAAGGACTTGAAGAACAGCTAGGACTGCAGTACATGATGTGCTTGTAGTTAAAATCGGAACCAAGCAGAATATTCCCTTGACCTCATCATTTGTTTTGCCACATCTGAACTACTTTATATTTATCTATGTATCAAAAATTTCAAGTGATAAACTATAGCTACAAGTGATACTTTAGTCATTAGTTCCTTCTCGTTCTGGATGAGCAGTCTTCTCTGATTCTGGAAGATTAAAGTGTTGTAGGGTGAGTATTAATCAGATAGGAGAACATAAAAACATGTGATGATCATGATAATCAGATCCAAACTTAAAGTCAAGCATTCTTAAGGTCAAAAACTCAGAACATATTTGTGCCTCTGTACAAAGTTAACTAGGGTGGAGTGGAAAATAATTGCAGACTGGTCCTGATAGATTTCTTTTGTATTGTTGTTTTTCTTTGATTTTAAAAGGCTTGAATTGCATGAAGTCCTGCATTTTATTTTGGTTGGGAAGCCAAAGTAGGTGACTGTGCTTGGCCTTGCTTTATTACACAGAAATCTGTGAAGTTGAAGAGTACCTACATGCAAGAGGCTCACCTGATGTGGGCTTGTTTGGAATAGGAATTTGTTAAATAGCTGTTAAAATGTATTGGGCTCCCTTACTGTTCATTAAAACATCTTTCAGGTCCTGTTTCAACTTACCGCATCTGGAATGCATTCTTCTTTTCAGTGACCTGGTTTAAAGACTAAAAAAAATTACTTATGACATGATAATATATATTTGGTATCAATTCATAAACTTCATTTTACGAAGTAGGTATAGCATGTTCAATGTGATGTATGAATCTATACGTTAGCTTGTACTTTGTAGGAATAAGTTGAAGAAAGAAAAGTTGAATGAAAAATTGATGTTGAAATGCAAGCAGTGAGTATGCCAGTGGCCAAGATAAAATCTGTAACATTTGCCAGCAGTTACCACACAATGGTATCTGAGGTTCGCTCAGATTTCCTCTGGATTAGAAAAAAAGAGAATTCCTGGTAGCTGTGGAAACTCCACAGTAGCAATTGGCAAATGCTGACCTTTTGCTCTCTTTGGCTGTACCTGTGAGCTTATTTTCTTGTCAGTGTTCCTTCTTTTATAGTATTTTTGTACTTTCAAGCTCAGCTGCAGTAAGAGGTATGTGATTAGCTTTATTGTCATGCTATGCAAACATTGAGCTTAATATATTTATTCTGGTGTAAAGAGCAACAACATGTTGTTAGAGACATATTTTAGGCTCTGTCTTTGCAGTTTCATTCAGGTACGCTAGAAATGCTTCCCTCTTTGAAACTGAATTCAGTCTTTTTCCTTTCTGTAAGTTCTGAGCTATGCTTCAGCACAATGCCATTAGTATTTTAAAGTATGGGATAGTAGTACATGTACTGCACTTTTTATCACAGCTGCTTGATGTGATTTAAATGAATAAAGATGCTAGTATTGCTGTCAGATTTGAAGCAACATCCATTTAACACCTGCTAAATATCTGAAACTATCCCACAACACATCAGTCTACAAAGCAAGACAGAAGGTACGGTTAAAAAAAAAGAACATAAAACTTAAAACACATGCATAATGCTTGTTTGAGACAGAAGTGACCATCTTTGGTTGAGCATGACTATTTAGATAGACGTGTGTGTGTGCTACTTGAAGAACATGTGCTTGGAAGATGAAGTTCAAGATGAAATTTTGATTAAAACCAGAAATGCATTCCGTAAAAATGACTGGGATTTTTTTTTCCATTTTCAGGCTTTAGCAGTGTACATTCATATGGTCTGTTATATATGGCATATACTATGCATTTTATGTACAGCACATGCCACTGTTTCTTAATGATAAGGAAAGACCGTATCATATCCTGCATAGCACTGAAGTGTTGAAAAAATAGAAACTAAAACATTTTTTAATTTATTTTTTCTTACATGCTCGCAGAATAATTTTTCACAGTGCTAAAGTAGCAATTGAGCACCTAATCTTAAATAATGTTAAAAGAACAGTAATTTAATTGTAGAGTGAAGTTGCTGAAATTAGAAAATTCCAAGTTTATAGTGGCCTGTTGCACATTTTTTCACTAATTCGGTAAACTAACTGAAACAGAAATACCACAGAAACGGCAGAGATGTGTGAGTAATTAGACTGTATCATGGTGTATAGACACAGAAAAGCTGAATTTTAATTTGCAGCCATAAAGCTAGCCTTCCTAACTCTAGTAACCTACTGGTTTTGGTTATGATGTTTTAGCTGTTTAAAGGAAAAACAAATTATGAATTGTGGGTGTGCCTCCACAAACAGCTCAAACGCATGTGATCACATAGATGGCATTGAGCCCAAGCTAATAAATCTCAGCAACGGTACTAATGCTCTTTTAATATTATTCTTTCAGTACGAAATACATAATGCACCCATAGTTCAAAATGTAATGGTGTGTGCTCTTCCTGTCACAGCTTAAGATGCACAACTTCCACTTGAGTTCAGTAAGCAACTGAAGGCTTATGGTATCCAAGTTAAAAACCAAAGCATCTCCTCATGCATTCAAAAATGCAAAGCAAACTCCTTTCTACATGCAGATGTAGAACCAACAGCAGTGAAAAATGATAGCCAGAGAGCCATATTTTATGTTACAGAATAAAGTTTATGAAACCTTTCATTTTATTCTTATTCTTCTAATGAATAATGTGATTTTACTGTTAAGTATTTGAACCAGCTTTTCTTGTATTTTGGCTTAGATATTTGAAAAATTTAAGACAGATTTTTAATAAACTGTTTCAAACAGACATCTTTTTAGTTTCACTGTAATCCAGAATGTGACTGTGAACTATCCAAAAATAACAGTGAACATTCCTAATTGCACACTTACGTTTGTGTGGAAAGGTTTCTAATTTATTACCTCTTTGTGCTTGTGGATAGGCACAAAGGTTATATTTTATTTATTTTCATTTCCCCGTAGCAGGATTTTAATGGAACATTTTTGAGATTTTTTTCATTGCTGTACCAAACTATAAATAAATGATAAACTAAAAAAATGAAGCACTCTTAAACATTTAACTTCCTTGAAATGTGGAATCCCAAACCAAACTTTGTATCTTCCAAAACTTCAATTGCAGAAAATTTAGAGGTTGGTTTTGTGCTTTTTGTTTGTTTTTTGTTTTGTTAGGGTTTGTGTTTGTTTGCTTGTTTTGGATTTGTTTTTTTTGAATACTAGGGTTTTAAACTAGAAAATTATTTTAATTCAAAACTAGAGGTCTAATGCTAAAGTTGTGGGTTTGGAGCACATCTGTGTGAAGTATTTGGAAACTGGATTATTCTCCAAGCCATAAAATCTTTTTGGATAACTTCTGCTCTATTCTGCCAGTTTTACTTTGCATTTTCAGCATCCCTATTTGGTTGATGGCTGGACCTGTATCAGGTCCGTATCTGGTCCATATCCCATATCTAATGGGAAAACAGAAGGTGCAAGTTATGATACAGTCACACCAGAAACAGACAGAAACCATTCCCAGAAAACATTATTCTGTCTTAAAGAAAGAAAGAGAGAAGTATAGGGAACTAGTTAATAGATTATACTGTGCATTGCAATGTTACTTCTTCAGAAAGGAAATACAGTTTTAAGCAAAGGTAAACACACTGTTGGCTTTTATTCAGGTGATTGACGCTGATTTCCTAAGTATAAGAGGCTTAACTAATGCTTCTGGTACTCTGTGGAGAACTCCCCAGACACCTAAGTCTGATGGTTTATCTGTGAACATAGGCTTTAAAAATAAACGTTGAGAATTAAGCATTATAGAACAGTCACTGGATCATTTGTACAGAGTAATTAAGAAATGGAAAAATGCCACATACCTTTTTGTGCGCATATGATTGCACTAGTTAAACCAAATGCGAATATGTACTGAAGCCTTTGGACGTGCTGAAGTGTTCTTTGACTTTTTTTTCAGGATTCAGATTTATTTTAAAATAATTTTACTGCCTTAATGTTTAAAGGAATCAAGACAAGGGACTGGTCCTGTCAATTTTTAAAGGGTAAGTTGCACAGCAACTTCAGTGAGATTCTTCCAGGCAGAATCCTGAAGTCAGAGACAGACAGCTTAGTGATTCCACTGATTTCAATGACATGTCTGAAGTGCAGGTTTATACACATATTTACACAGAATTATAAATCATTTAGGTTGAAAAGACCATTAAGATCATTTGGTCCAACTGTTAACCTAACTCTGCCGTGTCCACCACTAAGCCATGTTCCTCAGCACCACATCATCTTTTAAATGCCTCCAGGGATGGTGACTTAACCACTTCCCTGGGCAGCCTGTTCCAATGCTTGACAACCCTTTCAGTGAAGAAATTTTTCCTAATATCCAACCTAAACCTCCACTGGCACAGCTTGAGGAGGCTGTTTCCTCTTGGCCTGTCACCTGTTTCTTGGGAGAAGAGACCAACACCTGCTCTGCTACAGCCTCCTTTCAGGTAGTTGTAGAGAGCAATGAGGTCTCCCCTCAGCCGCAGGCACAGTGGCCCCAACAGCAAGGAAGACCAGGATCCGCTTGATTCACTCTGATCCCTGAAGCAATTCTGTTTCTCTGCCACTGTAGTCCCAGTCAGCCGAGGTGCTATTTAGCAGATGCTGAAAGCTTCTGTACTTCTACAGATAGATACTTGCAGGGTAGGTTTCCAAAGGACTTGGACAGTATAAGGGTTAAGCACTTTTCAGGACATCATTATAGTGGACTCTCCCCATAAATGATTGAAATAGGCTTCTTGGACAAGGATATTACCAGTACAGCTAGTGCAGGGAGTCCTCTGTTAACACAAACGCAATTGCTGTTGATCTTGTGTTAACAGGGCTTGAGTAACTGCTGAACAGACCTTTCTGGACAAGGCTGCATGGAAACAGGGAGGTCTTTTTGGAGAGGTCTTTTTAGGGAGGTCTTTTTAGTAGTCACAGAGACGGTGCAGTCTGTGTCCTGTGAAGAGTGTGGAACTAGCTGAGAACAGGAGATTCATGAAGAGGAGCTCATGAGGATGCTGTGATGGTTTTGTATAGACCTGCCGTGGGACTCTGTTGTTAGTGCATCTGGGTTTGCTAAACGTCGGTGTAGCCACATGGCAATTGTTGCCTGACATGGCGTTTATCTACTCAGATGCTTGGTTTTCCTGTCTATTAATGACTGTTTTGATTTAGATTTTATACTTTCTTACCATCATTTTTAAGGATATATAGCAACGTTATTCCATGAGTACTTGGCTCTTGAGAATTAACACACATCATTACAAAGTTGAATATCACAAGTGAATCATTTTAGAGAGATGTCACTGTGGTAAGAAGTTCTTTTTTAAGAGCTGTTTCTGCATGAAATGTTGAAATGTAATGTTCCTCGTCTGTCCATGAAGCAGTGTGCTTGATACAAAGAGTTTTTATAAATAATTTCCCTCCCTCTCTTTTATCGCTCTTTGAATGCTTTCTATTGGTCTTCAGCTGGCACAAGCTCAAGGAAAAGATGACAGCGTGCCTTTAAGGGTACTCTTGGTACATTTCTATAAATACATTCAAACAAAATTAAATTGCTTTGGCTCTCTGCTATATTCTTTACTGTTTAACATTCGCAGAATTGCCTCCAAGGTTAATCACATGTAAACATCAAGCAATGCCACTGTTCTTCAAGGTCTGTTGTACTGTTGATGGATGTATTTTCCAAGTAACATTCAGATTTCTGTTTTAAGAAATCACAGCTATGCAAACAAGCTTATCTGGGCCAACAATAAAAAATCATTGATTCTAATTAGGAGTCGTCACATAATAGAAAAAGACAAGGCTTCTTTTGTTCCATGAAAAGCCTGCTTTTCCTGCTTGCAAAAATGCATGGATTTCTTTCCAGTGGCTTTACATAATTGGTATGACAAAATTTCAGTCCTGTGATCTTACAGTTTCCAAGTGATTCAGACACACTAGTCAAACCTTGTTTAAGGTATTTGATGGTAATCTGTTACAGAAGTTGGTAGATGGCATGAACATGAGGTCTGCTTTGTTTGTTTAAAGGAGTGGGCTATGCATAAACTGAATTGAGGAATAAATGTTGAGACTGCTGAGGTTATTGAGAGTCCTTTTTTAAAAATGATCCACTGTTGAGAAACAAGGATGCTCAGCACTGACTGACTCACAAGGACTCTTGGCTTTTCAGTGCCTGGACAAGTGTGGTCTGAATCCATTGTGTAAATTAACAATGTGAGCTGTTAAGCTGTGACACTGATTTTATGTCTGCACCAGAGAACAGGTCTATTATTGCGTAACTTAAAGGAAACAGACATACAGATTGAGCAAATACTGTGGAAATCATTATAAATGATAGTTCTGCAGGCAGAGTGAAAATATACAACATATCACCAGTTAAATTCAGACTGTTAAACTCAGTTAAATGAAGCTCTGTGAAGCCTGGTAGTTCAGTAAATCAGTGAAGGGTTTGGTTCCAAATTAAAAGGAAGCCATCTGCAAGACTGTTGATCTGCTTTAATTGTGATAAGGTTCTCAAAACTCTGTCATACGTATTTGTGAGAGCTGACATTTCCTCTGAAGGCAGAGGTCTTCTACTACAGCTTCTGGTTGTCAAGAGTTGCTGAAAGGCCACTGAATGTCACACTAATCTTGAACACTGAGTCTGAATCATCACACATCTTGAAAAATGGTAATGTCCTCTTTGGAAACTAATCTTCTCCCCTCGTCTTTCAGCCACTCACAGTGAGAAGCTTTGAAGTTAATTTTTTCACTTCTTTTATGCTTATTAGTGCAAGATACATAGTGGCCATATTTGCAGATAGTCTTTGCAAGGCTTAGAGGACAGAAAAAAATCATAGCAGGTTCTGTTCACAAACTTTAGTTCTTCTGTCATCATATGAGTATGCGCGTATTTTTTTCCATTATGTAAGAAGAGACGGGTCACTGAATCCATCACCGTGGGTTTTGCAGATGAACTGAAGCTAAATTGTTAGTATCCTTCTAGTTTATGCTGTATTTTACTGGTGTGACAGACTATCAAGCAAAAATGGATTTTTTTGTCAGAAGGAAACGGTGTACCTGGCCACTCTCTGAACCTGAGGGAAACAAAGAAGAATAAAGTGAGCTGAATAAGGAGAATTTTTGATTGCTTATAGGATGGAGGACTATGTTCATCAAGCCCTTGGAGATTTCCATGACTGTGAAGTTCTGATATAATTTTAGCTCAAAGATTAGGCCAGCAGGCTTTACATCATATGCCATGAGGACAATACATTGTTTTTAGCTATTCTCATTTTATGCATATGTGCAATGTGCTTTTTTTTTTTTTTTTCCCAATTTTCAACCGTTATAGACAGGATCAAGTCAACTTTGTATTAGTTGTGAAGATTTTTCTTGTGCAAATCTGTGCAGTGAGAGCAGCTCACCACACTGAATACCACTAACCTGTGGTATTTGGGTCTGTTCTGGCCTGTACTCAGCAAGCTCAGATTGCCGGCAGAGTCAGTCTTACATACAGGTACAATCTTAGTGATCCTGAGAGTGGACTAGTGATATGAACCATACAAACAACAAGGTCATCTTTATTAAGGTCTGAAGAAAACCACAAATTCAGTTATTCTGTTTTACCTCTAGAGTGACACTGGGGAAGATATGAGAAATATTCTGTCCATGTTTAGAATCTGACTCATTACTGTGGGTTTGAGATATATGCCCTGTGGTATTATGTATTCCATGAGTTTTCATTTTTATTGAAAGGCATTTTATTTTTTTTCAAATTACTTTTAAAAATCCCGTTATATGGTAAGAGTAATCTGAATTAAATAGTTTGAACTCTTCCAATTTTTGAATGGTATTTGGGTTCTTTGCATTAACTCATTCAGTATTTTGGCTTGCTTGAAAGTCAGTAGACTTTCCAGAAACAGTATGGTTTTCCTTCTGAAATTTAAAGTTTAGACAAAATTCAATTTCTCTGAATGAACCATGGACCTAATTTATTAACAGATAGGCTTTTCTTTTTAAGTTGATTAAAATCTTTACAAAGTCAAATGTTTTGACTTGAGTCCCAGAAAAATAATTGTCCATTCTATAAATTTGCAGTAATTAAATTTTTCAAGTACATGATCTGATAAAACATTGTGTCATTGCCATAACACCCTCCTCCCCAAACGGTCGCCACTTCAAAAACAAATGCAGATGAAGAAAATAATTTAAATGTGTTACTTAAAGTTACACAAGAAGTTGTAAAGTATTTGACCTGTGTGGAAGACACATATGTTTTGTGAAGGTTAAAACAGTAAATGAAACACATCTGTCCCTGGTAAGGAACAGTCTCAGTGTGTTGTGTTTATTTTTTTATTTTTAAAAATGTATTTATTTTCTGTGAGGATTTTCGTCAATATTAGCCTGAAGGATAAGATAAAATGCTCTGTTCTGAGGTTCTTTCTTCTGGTTTTGGTCATACCAGAGTTGGTAGCAACGTTTGGTCATCTAAGCTCCTTTGAGTTTTTGATACAAAGAGTTGATGAACAACTTCTTATGTTAGGAAAAAAATACTGTGGTTTTCTTTATTTGCTCCCATAATTGTATAGAAGATTTTATAGTGTCAGCAGATGAGCTAATCTATGGATATGGGCATTCAGTTTCAAATGATTGTATTTCCAGAGCTCTGCATGTTACTGGCCACCTGCAAAGCCACAGTAAAGCATATTATCTAAACACTGCATCTCCTGCGGTCAGACGTGCATTTTATTTTGCATTTGGAATAGACTGGTTATATACGTATGGTATCCTACAACTCAACTAATAGGTAGTAACTTGCAAAGGGTAAGTATCTTGATGGCTTGCAAATGTACCTGTTGACTGCATATGAGAAGGAACTGTCAGGATCATAAAACATCCTGAGTGGTTTTCAGTAAGCCCGGTTTTTAAAATATTTGGCAATTTTTGCAGATTAGCCCCATTTTTTGACTGGAAAATTCCAGAGCATATTGTTATTGCTAGGAAAAAACCCACAAACCAGTTAAAAATTGGAAGAATTTTTTCCTAGTTAATCATGACCTTGTAAAATTTAATCAATTCTATTAAGTTTATATAGTGGTTCCCATGGTGCAAAAACTGAATCTTGCTATAAATCAACTGCTGATCATGGGTAATATCTCTGTGGCTGAGGTGAGAAATGAGATGGAAGGGTAGGGAAGCATCAAGGAGCTTGGTCACTGTCCTTACAACAAAGATACCCAGGGCGTTTCTGCTGCATTTTCTGTAGGGCATTGAGCACTTCACAGTGAAATACCTGACCATCCTCGAACGTGGCTACCTGGGGAAAATGTTGTCAGCCCTTGGGAACAACTTACTGGTGGTATTCAGGAAGTGAGGTGGATTTTATCATGCCATTGTTTCATTATTCAAGAGAAGTTAATGAGATGCCTCCTGACAGACATGCAGGTGTGTAGTACATGGCCCATACATCTATCTCACGGGGGATCCATCCCAGGAAATGTGAAGTTTGGCCTTGCTGACTTTCCACACAAGTGCATGTGTTAGTATCTGGAGCTAGTTATGAACATACTCTCATGTAAAGAAGCTATTTAAAACCCATTTTGCTTAGTTTTGCTTCATAAGGTGTATGTAAACAGACTTTTGATTTTTGAGAACCGCAATTTCAGAAAGCTCAATTTTTGTTTGTTATAAATATCTCTTCATAAAATATCTCTTGTGTAAAACACACTGGCTCCATTCACTGCCTGTTAGAGCAGTGAACAAAATATCTCAGCTTGGCTACTAGACAAGGCTATGGTCTTCATGGTGATGCCCTTTGATATAAGTGGTAATCTTTCGGAATACCCACATGTTGGGGAGTATCACAAGTTTTTCTCTCATCTATTTGAGGAATTATACCATATGGCATATGGATGTCGGAACATTAATTAGATTTCTAGAGGTGTATTGAAAAGTAATGCAGGTTTAGCCTACTACAAATAATTAAGTTGCAAGACGCTAGTTATATCACAGAAATACCAGATTTATTTTGAGAAACTTGGATGATTCAGAAATACTTGAACAGAAATCAAGTCTTAGGTATCACCATACCGTCTAACTAAAGCTGACTGTGCTACAGCTGTAAACAAGACGCTCATCTTGCTAAACTTGCATTGCAGTTCCAATTGCCAACTGGATTTGTACATTTTGAGTAAAGCCAGAATAACAGAGCAGCATATGCTGTCCTGTCATTTGACTTTTTCTAATAGAAATGGTTGTTACTGCTTAACAACGTCATTAGCTTTTTATACTAATCTCGGAGTATCTGCTTAACGACTCTTTGTTCCATTAAGATAAAAAAACCATCTATTTTTCTTTTTTTAGTATAAAACCTGCCATCAGTGATACAAAAGAATTCTTAAGTGTGGATGCTTTTTCAGGGCTGTACAAACCCATCAAATGGTAACCACCTTATAAAATGCATTTTTCAGTTAGTTGTAAGTCGAAGAAAATACATCTGTGTTTCAAAAGCTGATAACCTCTCAAAAAGAACAAACTTGGCTTTGCACTGTGGGCAGGAGACCATCAATGGGAAGGACAGCAGCATGGATAAGTGGCTTTTCCTCCCCTGCCAGTATACAACAATGACTACAAAACTCAGCTGACTCTGGAGTAGTATTGACTCCTGAGTTTTTTAAAAGGCACACTGCATTGTGTTCTGTCTGTTGAAAGAAAGGCTGTAAAGGCCTTAGTCAGGTAATCTCCTAGAGTAATTTGTTTGCCTGATTCTATTGCCAGATGGACTATCCAGGTACAAGCCACTTTTTATGGTGGATAAAGACACTTAGCTGATAAAGGAGTTTATTATGTTTCTCTGCTGTAAAATACATTGATCTTGCTCACAAAAAATGTTAGTACTTTCTCCTTTGTTTGAACCATACCTCTATTTTTCCAGTAATTGTTGTCTGCAACTTAGATCTCATTAGGATTATGCCAAGGTCACTGAATGGCATGTCAGCTTAATTACAGCGGCTTTCAAGCTGAACAGTTCTGACTCACAAATAGGAATTCACAGTTAGGTAAATGAACAATCTGAAGTCTCTGAGCTGCATACCACGCGATGCTTAGCTCTTTGCAGTAAGATGCTGAGTGAAGACAGTGTTCCTTGGCTCCAGTGAACTGAAGCTGAAGTTCAAAAGCCCTTGACTTCAACTGGACTGAGCCACCTGGAGGGTTGGCCATAAGTCACCGTTTTTAGCTGTCTAATTTTAAACAATTTAGAAATGATCAGGCCTCTGTTAGCCCCGTTGAAAAGTTGTGTAACAGCGGTGGGAAGTGTAAGACATCTGGTACCCTAAAAGAAAGGCATCTGTTAACAACAGAGTGACATGTCCATTGCAAGCAGTGAAGTATTACATAGTTCTAAGCACTCCACAGGAAAAAAAAAAATGCCCAGCCATCAGGTTAAAAGTCCAATTCTTAGGGAAAGGCAGAAGCAGCCTGCAACTCTTTTGCCACAGAAGTTTCCATGTGTTGAAAACAACCTTATTATAATTATGTCAGGGGATATGTCATTGCATGTGTTGTTGCTCAAAAATCTTAGATCTTTCTGCAGCTGGATGATGTGACCCACAAAAGAATTCTGTTTGCAGTGAGAGGCAGATCCCATTTTTAGTGGTCTCTGTTTCTTTTTAAACTCTCTATTTTACCAAACTGACATCCACATATCTTATAGATCAGACTGCTATGTGCTTCTATAATATAATTGGCTTTATTTTGCACTTCAAAGGTCTTTTGCAGTGGTGCTTATCTACACAAACATCAGGTGGATCTAATAAAAACTGTCAGAATACAGAGGAAGGCAGAATAGAGCAAGAAACAGAATCTTTTTTCATGCATTCCCAAGTAGATACATCAACAACATTCATCATTTGTGCTTATAATCTTAGTGTTTATTCAGATTTGAGCAGAATTAACCCAGGTGTTTTTGAGTACAGGGGAGGCAAGAGAAAAGTGCATTTTTCCCATTAAAACAAAAAAAAAACCCAAAATAAAACAACAAAAAGTAACTTTCATCCTGTCCCTAAAGTTAAAATAACTGAATTGTCTAGGAAATCTCCATTGTCAATAGACATAGTCAATTCTAGTGGTCAGACCTACGTGATGGTCAAGGGTGATGTTGGGTGTCATGATCAGGTTAAATTATGGTCCAGGTCAAAGAAGCGAAGAAATGCATGATTTCAAAAACTTTGTCAAGACCATCTGGCATTCACTGTCTGAAACCAGCAGTCTGAGGAGCAGATTTGGATTTGGGCTAGAATGGAAACCTAAGGATATCATGGGCAAGTGGTTGAAAAGGAGTAAACAAAACAGAACAGTAAGGAACAGTGGTTGCTATCCAGTACGGGATGAAGACGTGCGGGGCAAGCAGGGATTAGGACTGAGCAGTGAAGGAGGATCTCTGCTGTATCCTAAGAGCTGTATCCTGTCAGCTGTGTCCTGGTTGTTTCAGGCTACTCTGTCAGCTTCACAGTCTTGCTCTTCATCTCCTGGAATATTGATTTATGAGAGCACAGCTGTGGCCAGCTTTATCTTGCTTATTCTATTTGGGTTGGACTGTTTCTAATTAAAAAAGAGACATTGCCATGTGGCATCATGTAATTGATTGCTTGTCTGGAACAGATAAAGCACTGACAGAGAAAAGAACTTCTTGAGAGGCTCTTAAGTTTTCTGACAAAGCATAGCATTCACCTTGGCCTCAGTTTCTGAGGATGACTAAGAACTGTGCTTTGCTGTAGAGGTTTGCAATCTCTTAAGTGCCTAGTCCAGGGAGAGAGAAGGAACTCTACAGGGTATGTGCCTTACTCATTTCTCAGGACTGTTGGCACAGGTTTGTGTATTCTCAGTGTATACAGTAACACTTTGTAGGTACCAAATATTGTAAAAATACTGGACCTTTTTAATGGAGGGAGAAGAAGAAGATAAGTAGATGTAGGGTTTTATTAATATTTCATCTGATTAATTCATTCTCAGCAATTAAACTCATAGGCTGACTATGGAATGGAAAAGAAAGATGACAAAATAGAAGTATTGTGTCCTTTAATTTAAAATGCACATGGCTGTTGACTCAGATTTTTAAAATAAAAAATTTTTCCAGCTCATTTCATATATGAGTTCTGAGCTTCTCTTATGAAACCAGCAACAAAATGAACCACCAACATGGAAGTAATTACAGTCTCTTTTATCAAGGTACTATGGCTTGATTTTATTTTCTGTGGAATTAGATTGATAGATGAAAAGTCTCCAATTACTTCAATACGAATTAAGTAGCTAAACTCGTAGTCAGCACATCAGATAGGAATGGTTATTACTGAATATATTTTGCTATAGTTGACTTGGCAATCAACAACAGCAGTGATTACACGAAGACTGACGATGGTTGACCCTAATCAGCTTGTACAGTTCATGGTGACCTGATGCTTCCTGGGACACTGATCAAAGTCCTGTGAATCTTTCTAATGCAAAGAGTTATTCATTATACTTCTCAGCACATTCTTTGAGAGGATTGTCAGAAGATTCGGGATTTCTATAGTAAATCTGATCCACGTAGAATAATCCCCACTCAGAGGTGATAACCTGGTATTTCTGCATGATGGTTTTCAGGAGACCAGTGGCTAGTGTTCCATAGAGATATGGAACATCTTCATTACTGTACATAGCAGTCTGAATTTTAAAAAATTCTTTCCAAATCTTGGTCGCTCAGGAGTATCTTTCTGAGGAGTCCACTATGCAAAGGTGTTTAAGAGACAAGGAGAAGTAGCCAAGTGATCAGCTTAGAAGTAGCTAAGCTGATCAAGTATGGGTTTGGTGATCAAGCAGTGAGGTGGATCAAGAACTGGTTGAAAGGAAGAAGTCAGAGAGTCGTAGTCAATGGGGCAGAATCTAGTTGGAGGCCTGTGACTAGTGGAGTCCCTCAGGGGTCGGTACTGGGACCGGTGTTGTTCAACATCTTCAT